>OX235272.1:41344096-41773301 GCA_944472155.2 Trichobilharzia szidati | reverse complement strand
GGACATTTACTTGACTGTTTTTAAAATGCAACAACAGGATCAATTTAGAGTGGGTAAGTTTAAGATCACAATTGGTTTGCTTTATAATGGATAAGTCGTTGCATTTTCTGACTCATGATTCATATTTTGTATTCTTACTGTTTGCATGGAAACAAATTCAGTGGTTTGAATGTTATAACTTGCGTTACCGACTTCTAGAAATTCCTATTTAGTCATGAATTGGAATTGGGACTTAGCTTATTATTGGGATCAAGAGAAAGATCTAGGTTTGACAGTGAAGTTTAATAATTTGTCTGTGGCCACAGACCTATGGCATATTAATATGCCACAAATGTGGTGTCTATTTTTACAACTAATCAATGCAAGCTGTCTTCAAATCTGCTCTATTCTTCTAATTTATTGTTTGGTGGAGGTAGACTATAGCATCCACCAAATACAATTAGACAAACGATCAGCATAAAGAACTACAATATTTATATTTACTAAATTTATTTGAATGTTTAGGCTTCTTAGCAGGACGATTCTGCATTGCCTCAACGTTCTAACCCTAATCTATCACCTAACCCTAAACTTAGCTCTATCCATAACTCGTGACTCAGATCTAACCCCTAACCCTAATCCAAGTGGTTAAAAGCAGACAATAGAAAAAATTAGGAAAGACAGTTACTGCTAGGAAAATTTTTTCATCAAGTATCCTGTACATATAGTAAATGGGTGGGAAGGCTACAGAACTATTTCCAGTCCAGGGTCAAGCATCTGGGCATGTCAGCTGAAAACTTATGAATTACAACTTACGCTGCAATCATGACTAGTAACATGATTATTTGCAAAGGCTGCTATAGTTTGTTGTCGCTAATTCATCGGTAAGTATTCTAACAATGCGGTAGTAGTACTCTGAGTCGGCTTTTTCGTTGGCAGTTGGCACCCAACTACCACAAGATTAGTTAAATTTTGAGTTTTACATCCAACTTGTGTGAATCACGTTAACCTTTCCAGTAGTTCCACCAAATAAAATAACGCCCCTTTTGTTCACGAATTGGTTAGAAAAGCCGGTCAATATCTCAGTCTGGAATTTACGAGTTACTTGCTTCAGTACTTTCATGACAGTCTCTGCTACTACCTAAGATGGTGTCTAGGGTGAAGTTAAAATCTAGCCACCAATGACCTTAGAACTCTCAGTCAGATCGAGGCAGTAAAGTCAGGTAAATAACACCGTATTCATGAAGAGAAAGTGGTGATTGAAGTGTAGAGATAATAAAAAGGATATCTAGTTAGATATGATTTAGGTTACGTAAAGATTGAGGTTATGTCTAAACTAGGGGCAGGTTAGGGTAAGGTTAACGTAATTAGGGAGTTACTAGGGTTGATTAGGGGATAGTGTAGGGTTATGGGACCAAATTAACTTTTTAGCGCAATTACGCTTTCCAAGGTCACTAGTGCGTTCACGCCTCTAGGGTGTTTATAGGGTACTTCTGAATACCCCTTGTCTTAGGACTTACCGAAGGTTAACTTATAACTGAAATATGCCCAGTTCTTTTCCTGTTCGTTTTTGTGCGAATAATAGTTGCTACCTTGACGTGGTGGTCGGGCTTGCATATTGCAATGACTCAACAAACTGCACTGGGTGGAACTAATGTTCCTGCAAAGGTGTAATACTGTTCGATGCCTTTTCCTATTCTGCACTTATGCATTATCTGATTCCAGTTCGGCGGAAGTAATGGACGAGTATTTTCAGGAACCGTCTAGTTTAATGCTTGAATTCAAACGTTCAAATTTTCTCGTCAGCAGATGATTTTAATGGTTAGATAGGGAGGTTAAACTGGTTCGAAGATTTTTTCTGGGATTTTCTATAGTGTTTCATGATGACAAACTGACATTTGTAGTCATGTTTCCTTTTCCTGGATTAGTTTCAATCAAAAAAGAATACATTATCCTGCCTCATCGACTAAATCAAGCTGACGATGAGCACAATGTATATCGCCTACCTATTAATTGTCAACGGAGAGGGGCAGTAGGTTGCCACTCCTTTTAAAACCTGTGCGAATTGTGATCATGCATTAGTCCACGCATGTATATGCCTGAGATGGTTAGGAGATGTGTTACGTACGCCTAGTCATTGCCTTCCTCGACGGGCAATGGTAGCTGACATAGGGTCAGGCTGGAAAAGAGCTAGTGGCGGTCAAACCAAAACATGGCTTCATCAGTCACTGAAATCCACAGCAGTTAGTTTAAGCCAAGTAGGGAGGTGTAGAGTTCCTGGTTGGGTTCCTCGGGACGGTAAAAACCAATAACTGGAGACAATCGGTGATGTGACTCAAAATCATTCTCGGTGGCGCAGATGCATCCACTCCTTGTGACTTATAATTTCCAATTAAACTATATTGTTCTTCGTTATTACTATTCCTTTTGTCTCATACCCCTGTCTATTGTCCCTATTATGCATTTCTTCTCTTGCTTTGTGTGCTACATGGAGTGTGGCGACTTGAACTGCTGCACATCAGTGCAAAGTTCTATGTTGAAAACAGACAGACATACAGGTGTATGTGCCTGTGACTAAACGAAAGTCAAAAGCAACCAGCTATCTGTTACTCGGCAAGCTTATCTACGAAAGCACCAAGTCTTTGTTAAGGAATGAAATAAACACTTATCTGAGTGTGATAATAATGCTCATCTTGAGGAAGCCCGACATCATTTCTAGTTTGCTGTGAAAACAGTGAAGGTTGCTGCTGAACTGCGGATAAACGATACTAAACGTCAGTGGATTTCTTCGGTGTGTTAATGAGAAACAAGAAGAGCTTAGATGTAATCCAACTAAGGCCCTGCACAATGACATTAAACAGTGGTGGACGAAGGAAGCTAAGCAACTGGAAAATACATCAGCACTTGGCAGTAGTCATAGAGTAGTTAGGCTCATTAAGCAAATGGGATCTAAGATACCTATGGTACGCTAAATGACCTTCGAGAAGGACTGAACTGCAATAGTTAATGTGGCCGTGGAAGAGCTTGTGAAAAGTTTTCATTTCAGGTGATGAAAATCAGTGGCGTCTGTCAGGATTATCCACTATCAATTTCTTTGCTTTCATAGTAGACTTACTCATGGAGGTGACCGTTGTCGAATTCTATGTCTCAGGGATTGACTTAATACCAACGAAATCTCGTTGATCTAGAGAATGAGGGTGACAATCCTTCTAGATTAAGATGCTGACAAAGTGAAGAGTCTTCTGAGCGATTCCGCCGTCACATGCAAGATGGTGCTACTGGCTGGCTGGCTGGATTCAACATAGAACTTGGCACCGAAGTGCAGCAGTTCGAGTTGCCACGTTCCAAATAACACACAAAGGTAGACAAGAAAATGAGTGAAGAGAATCAAGTTTTGACAAGTTTAAGATTGAAAGAGAATGAGTAATGGTAGAAAGAAATATGCAAGTTTACAGAGACTGAATACATCTGCGCCATTGACAACGATTTTGAGCCATGTCACCTATTGTCTCCAGCCATTGGTTCTTAGAGTCCCGAGGGCCCCAACCCGGAAGTCTGCATCTCCCTACCTGACTCAGTTTAACTGTCAAGGATTTAATGGATTGATGCCATATTTTTGTTTGGCCACCATTTACTCTTTTCCAACCTGCACCTATATCGGCTAATAATGCCCGTCGTGGGAGGCGATGGCTAGGCATGCGCAGCACGTGACCTAGCCATCTCAATCTATGTAACTTTATAGCCTCTTCGATTGATTTTCTCTCTTTGCCTAACACTCTACGCCTGACGTCAACATTACTTACTTTATTATACCACCTAACGCGAGAAAGAGATCGTAAACATCTGTGGTCAAAAGCAAACAATCTCTTCATGTCTTCCGCTCTCAATGGCCACGTCTCACCACCATAGAGAAGGACGGAGCGAACTGCTGAGCAGTACACACGTCCCTTGGTTGATAGCCGGATGTCACGCCTATGCCAGAGACGGTGTAAGTTAGCGAAAGCAGCCCGAGCTTTTTGGATCCGTGCTGAGATTTCGTCACCAATCAATCCGTTGGTGCTGATACAACTTCCCAAATAGGTGAAGTGGTAGACATGTTCTATCTCTTCACTCCCCATCACGAAGCTAGGAGTTGACGTAGTCCAGTCCTGTAGCAGCATCTTACATTTTACAGGGGCGAATCGCATGCCAAACATACGAAGATTGCTGCTCAAGGTGTTCAGAAGACTCTGCATTTCGTCAGCATCCTCCCCTAACAGGACTATGTCGTCTGCATATTCTAAGTCGTTAAGTTCAGTTAAGGATACTTCCATTAGCATATATATGATGAAGTTAAATGGAAATGGGGAAAGTGGACATCCTTGACGGACACCACTGGTTGTTATCAATTCAGATGACAATTCCCCATAATCCCTTACATGGCTACGTGAGTTTGAGTAAAGTGCCTTGATTAGTGGTGCTACAGAACTAACTTACACTGGTTCCTAGTTTATGGTTGCGTACTGAAATAGTTGGATGTGTTTGCTCATTTGGAGAGTTGTATCACTCCTAATGGACTATTTGATAATCTCGGAAATCTCGGAAAGAATACATGAGGCTCATTTGGGACTTATCAACTAATGTCATCTTTCGTGCTAGCGTAGTGTCATTCTATCCATCGAATAACCTGTCTGCTGTGTAGCAGTCTACTTCGTCCTATTTTCCTGGGGACATGGTCTGTGTTTGCATAATGAAGTTAGGCGTAGTAAGGTGTATCAGTCAGTCAGGTTATAAAGTTGCATCGATTCAGATGGCTAGGCTATTCATCACGCATCACAACTTACCTCTTAGCTGAAGTGGGTTGCAAAAGGGGAAAAAATCGAGATGAAGACATGACATTAACTCTAGTAGTCACACTGATGGCTTTAACCGAGTAGAGAGGTATACACTGTATGGCTGGCATTCTTGGGATGCTAGTACCCAATGTTTGAGGACTGTTGACGACGGCTCAAAATCGTCTTCAGTGATGCTTCCTGTTTCTGTACAGATTCGGAAAATCTTTACTGGTTGCCATCTAATTATTCCCTCCTCCGTACACTTTCGTCCATTGCAGGATTAACATAGGCAACAAAAGCCTTTTATCCTTATAATCTGAATCTGAATCTGCAGTCTCATTCCATGTATTTTCCCTGTTTTGTGTGCTTTTCTGAAGTGTATCAGCTTAAACTTATGCACTTTTTTGAAGATTCATACGTTAACTCAGTTAGTCGTTCATTATTTCATTATTTGAGAGGAAATAAGACAGCTCTTTTTAATAATCGTAGATCAATAATGTGATTAGTTGTCTAAAATCCAAGGTTTCATAGTCGATAGAGGCTCAAGAACAGTAGGCTTAGAATATTTATAGAATTCTCGAGCTGAAACGCTGGTATGGCGATAAAATCTTCATCTTTTGACAGCTCCTGGACTATGGAAACATGATTACCAGTGTGTAACACTTCATATTTTTTCACATGCTACTGTGAAAGAAGTGCGAGTAGAGATTGTTATCCCAATCTTTTCATTACTAGTCTTGTGAGTTTAAACGAAAGCTATGCAATTTTGAATTGAGAGTGGAAATTTATATATCGGGTTGTAAATTTTAATACGTTGCGTTGTGTGATGCTTGCTCTATGCCTGCTGAATCCTTATCTTCTTTGATCTAAGCTAAAAGAACAGATGAAGTAAAGCATACAACGTGATATTGTGTTATTAGGATAAAAACAAGCCGATTGTAGACTGTAGCACCTACCACATTGCTTTAATCCCTAATGGATTTTGTTTTTTTAAACCCATATTTGATGCGATGAATTGTGTCTTTTCACAGCTTTATTACCTTTATCTGTTCAGCGGTTGTTGGTGGAGGTGTCGGTGGTGCAAGCTCAGCATATTATTTACGACAGCTATTTGGCAATAAGGTTTCTATTACACTTTTTGAACAATCTGGACGTATTGGTGGTCGAATGAAAGCAGTACCTTTTTGTGGGGATGTATGTGAAACTGGAGCAAGTGTTATTCATTCTAGCAATCATTACATGGTGTCATTTGCTAAAAAATTCAGTAAGTTTGTTATACTTGCATGCAGTTTAATTTTTTTTCGGTTCCGAGTGGAGCTCCGAAGGCTTCAACAGCCCATCTCCATTTTGTCCTGTTCTTTGTAGTCCTCTTTTACTATCTCCACAGTTGTCCATAGGCGTTCATTTCTTCCTCACACGATTTCCTCTATGTTACCCCCTTGGAGTGACACCCAACTCGTCGTTTCCTACTCTGGATCTATTCGAGGGTCTGGCAGGTGATGTCACTCGATGGTTTCCTTAGTGTTGGTCCTATCCGTCTCCACTTTTTTAGGAATATTTGTGGAGCAATGTGTTCTTGATTAGTTCAATCCCAGTGCGCCTTGTTGCTAATCCTTTCTGGCCATCTGAGCTTGAGTATGGAGTGAAGATTGCTGTTGGCAATAGTAGGAAGCCTGTTCAGAGTGATGTAGGTCTGTCTTGCTTCTTCGATCCTCCCTGGGTCTTGACATGCCCATCTCTGCTATCTGCCTGTAGTTGGCATTATGTTACCGAGGTGGTAACTGAAAGAAGTGACCTCCTTGAAACTTATTCCACTGATAGTGATTGGTGCTTGTTGTTGGTGGTGGTCGGTGGGTGGGTGAGTATCTTCATCACCTTTGCGCTCTCTATGTCCATTACCTCCTGCCTGCCTCTTCTGCCTATATGTTCATTTTCGTATTTGTGCGACACTAGACATAAGTCGCCGGTGAAGTCCAAATCTCTACTCTCTTATCGGTTCAACGTTTTCTTGTTTTGTGGCATAATCCAGTCCAGCACAATCGGGAATATCATTGGTAATAACAAGCACATTTGTCTTACTCCTGTCTTCACTTCAAACGCTTCTCTGAGTTTACCGTTGTAGGCCACTTGACATATGGCATTGTAATGGCATTAAGAGTGTTCACTAACTGATAAAGCTTTTGTTCTGTTTACCAACTAACTGGGATAGAGAAATCAAAGCGGCTTCTGCTATCCACTAGCTTTTGTTAATATTGAAATAGAATTTCATGCAGCTGTCATTGTGGTTTTAATCAATCTGACCGGGATTCAATTGCCATTCTACGCAATACTTCTCACCAGTTAAGTGGTTTCTCATGACACATCTCCACTTTACTGTATTCTCTGCTGTCATCTTCGGTTGGAACCACAACTGGTCACTAACTTTCACTTCCTCTTCATATAATGTCTTCCATGTCACCTTCGTACACCCAATTCGTTGTCTTCCATTCTGTTTCAACTTGGCTTGTCGTATCATGTCACCCAACGGTCTTCTCAACGTATGCCTAGTCTATTGGCACCCTCTTCTGCATATTTTGTGGGCAATAGGCGTCTTCACTGGTTTCCTATACTGCTGGAGTTTCTTGTTGTTCATCCTTTATGACCTACCGGCCATCAGATCCTCAGTATCTAGGGAAGGCAATGATTCCTAAAGGTCTGCAGCGGCCGGTACAGTTGATCATGCACATCCTGGCTAAGTCACTTCTAAACCTCGCTTAGTCGGTGGAAGAGGGAAGATTGAGCGTTAGGCTGGCAACAACGCCACCGCTACTGAAACATCTGAGCTTAGGTTTGTGAAGCCGTATTTTCCACTTAGGACGTAAATGAATGAAAATGAGAAAAACAAGGCCAGTGTCAGATATTTGAAAAGTCCTACTATTCTTAAATTGGATAAAGAAAAGTTATCAGGATTATAGAAACCATATCTTACGATTTTGAAGTTATTTGTCAGTAATACTGTTCCATGTCGCTTAAATGACTTGTGTTCAGGCTAAGGATGGGTAGACTTCAGTCTGTCTGTCTGTCTCGAAATTCTCCCATGATATGATGCGTTCATAGCCTGTGCCAGGTATGTTCTATTCACTGCTAGGGGTGTTCCTCACAAAAGTGAAAGGGCGAATTTAAACTCTAACTCCAAACCTACAGTGTGCACGGGCTCCAAAATCCGAACGTATCGAATGGTGTTTGGTCACCAATAGTCATGGGAAAGCAGCTTCTGACGCTGCTCCGCTGCCTTATGGTTTAGACTTCAAGTCAAAGACCTTGAGGGATGCGGGTAGATGCTTCCTTAAAGTAACCGTCTGCCTCATTCTGGGCGTCCAGGTAGTATCTCAGCTCTCGCACAAACTATCTTTCATCATAATGCCAAAGTCCACACCACCTTATAAGCAAGTAAAGCACATAGAAAGCATTGGAGTTCTGTCATAAAAATAAATTAAAATCGTTATCTTTTTTTTAAAACTTTTTCTTTTGTTTTGCAGAAATACCTATCAGTCGTCTTGGTGATACTGATCAGCGTTTTTTTCTCTATGATGAACAATATAAATCAGTATTTTCTAATATCAATGACAGATTTCCTTTTCTAACACCATTCCGTTTATTTTGGCGTTACGGGACAAGTATACTCAACGGAAGACTATATACGGCGTCTAAAGTTGCCATATTCTCCAGGTTAGTGAGAGAAAGTATTAGTGTGTATATGATTGATAAGAAACAGACGAAATCCCTGCTGAAGCACTGAAAACGGACCCAGAAACTGTCACAGATGTTCTCGTGCCATTATTGCAAAAAGTTTGAAAGGAAAAAAAGGTGCCTACTGATTGCAAGAAAGACTACCTTGTCATATTTATTTATTATTTATTTTTTTAAACGCAGAAAAACTTGGTACAATATGTCACCAAGAAAGATGCGCCACACAATAATAATAAAACAACATAGATTAAAAGTAAAAATATAAGTAGAAAACGGATAAAGAACTTCATTAGGAAGGAAAACAGTCATGTTTAACAAGTTCAAACAGTATTCGTTAACTATCATCAGGAAGGGAAGAAAGAAGGAAATTGCAACACGACACAGATAGGCTAGGAATCCAGACAAAGGCGAAAGGCTGTCGAAGGTTAAGAAGTCAAGGTGAGCAAAGGTAAAATACAGGAAACTAAGTATAAAAATAAAAGTAAGGTTGGAAAGAGATGTGTTACTTGAGACATCATTATTGCTTGAACGCATTGTTACGAGCGCGCGATAAGTTCCACTGATATTTTGTTGCTTTATTTCATTCATTGTGTGAGAGCTGAGATACTGCCCGGGTGCCCAGACTGAAGCAGGTGGTTTTCTTAAGGGACCCGAGCCTTTGACTTGGAGTCTAATCCGCAAGGCAGCGGAGCAGCGTCAGGTGCTGCGTTCCCATGGTTGCCGGTGACCCATATGGGTTCGTACGCCATTTGATCCGATTAGATTCTGGAGCCCATGTACCCCATGGTAACTGCTTTTAGTCTAACCGCTATCCAAACAACCTTCCTGGCATGGTAGGACCTGCAGGGACATGAGTCCCAGCCAGTTTAGCTTGTTGGGTCACTGCGCATTCAAGCCCGACCACCACGGCAAGGTAGCAGTTATCGGCCGGGATAAAGGGAGTGCGCCGGCCGGGAATAGAACCCCGGACCATGTGCATGGTCGGCGAGCGTCCTAACCGCTATGCCACCGACGCACCTACCTTGTCAAGATACCAAAGAAAGGACCTCTGCAAAGCTGGCGTGGGATAATGCCAATCTTGTCCACGCCATGTAAAATACAAAGTCACGTCGTCGTGGGGAGAATAATTGATATACTGGATGCAGAACTCCGCCAACCATCGGAAAAGACTGGATTCAGGAAAGGCGAATCATGTGTTGATCAAATTGCAACTCTACGCATCATCATCAAAAATGGCATAGAATGGCAGTCAAACCTCTACCTCAACAGCTTCATCGACTTTGAAAAGAACTTCAGTAGACAGCGTTGACTTAGAAGTAATTTGGAATATACATCAACACTGATGAGTGCCTCAATTCTCTAATCAACAACTTCTTTGAACAGATATATAAAGACGCCAAATGTCAAGTGATTCACAACGGAAAACTCAGTGAAGTCTTTGAAGTGAAGACAGGAGTAAGACAAGGCTATCAGCCGACTATCTCCAATGATATTCCTAACTGTGATGAACTGGATTGTGTGGCGGAATGTGGGGAGAGGGAGGCAAGAAGATAGGAATACGTTGGAAGAAGACTCTATTTATTTATTTTTATTTTTTTTTAATTTTTGATTTACAGCTTGATTCCACACCGTATTTTCAGTACAAGTGTGGAATTTTCAGCATGGATATCGGTAGCCCAAATTCAGGCCGACCATAGATATCGGGTGTGCGCCGGCAGGGGATCGAACCCCGGACGATGTGCATGGTCGGCGAGAGTCCTAACCACTTTGCCACCGACGCACAGTTCTAGAATTCCTGGATGATTTATGTCTAATACCATGCAAAGTCGAAGACTTATAGGTGAAAACCAATAAGTTGACAGGAAAGGCATCAAAGACAGGACTTCTAGCGAAGACGGAGGTGATGGAGATAACCGACAAAGAACAACAAGTATCAATCACTATCAACGGGATAAATTTGAACGCGACCACTCTCTTCATTAATGTAGACAGCATCATTTCAATTCAAGGTGACTACACGGATGATGATGATGATGTCAAAACCCGTCGGAATCGGAAAGGCAAGGCAGGCCATCATCATTCTGAAATCAGTGTGGAAATCTGCTGCATTCAGCATAGCGAAGAAAATTAAGATATTCAACACCAATGTAAGTCATTTCTTCTGTATGTATCAGCAACTCGGTGCATCACGGAAAGCATTTCCAACAGGCTGAGAACTTTTATCAACAGCCGGCTTCGCTCCATTCTGAAACTCAGATGACCAGAACGCATGAGTAACAAGGATCTCCGAGAACAAACCAATTGTCCATTTATTGCCTAAGAAATATGTATGAGAAAATGTGGATTGATTCGACAGTCGCTGAGCGATAAGCAGACAGAAAAGATAAGACTTCAAGTGAACACACAACATTAAGAAGCACCAATCACTGTTGACGGAATAAGTTCCGAGGTAGTCATTTCGCTAACATCGTTCCAAGTACAGACGGGTGGCAGAGATTGGGATATCAAGCTTAGTGATGATTGGAAAGGCGAGACAGGCATTCATTAATCTGACTTCAGTGTGGAAATCTTCTGCATTAGGCATAAAGAACAAAATTCAGATTTCCAACACCAATATCAAGTCGAATCAGCGCTTCGACACGGTTCAGGACATTGCACGTTACCAGAAACAGTTTGAGAAGGCTTCAAACTTCTATCAGATCAGATGGCCAGTCAGAAAGGATGAGCAGAAGGTAACAAATATTTCGAACGGAACAGACATGGATCAAACACACGGGGGGGATACCATTTAGTGAAATAATGCGTCAGGCTATAGCTTCAGGGATACTCGGATGAGCAACAACGTGTTTGGAGTCGTTGAGTGACCGTATAGGGGGGGGGGGAGGGGGAGGCGATCACTTATGGGAGATTGTGGAGCCAGCTAAAGTGGACTGCAGAGAACAATCATAGTAATCATTACTATTATTTTAATTACTCGGTCCCTACCTTTCGAGTTGTTGCTTTAGTAACACACTGTATTGTGTTGTCTGCTGACTCGAAAACTGGTAAAAAGCTTTTACTTCCCGTTTACATGATCTCCTAGGACACCCAATTTGTCTCTTCTCACTTGGTTTCCATTCAACGGTCTTATCCTTTATGTTCAGCCATCTGGTCTACAGTATCGTGTCAATGGGTGGAAGTCTGCAGTAGTGTGTTAGAAATGCTTTCAGTGATGTGTGCACCAAATCTGTGAACCATGTAGAGAATCAATGGTTGAAAATTGGGGTCTTGTTCATCATCCTGAGTAATGTATATTTCCAAACTGATTGATTTCGAAGTAGTATACTCCTGTCTTGCTTCTCTAATCGGGGACATCTTTGACACCCTCATTTGTGCTACCCGTAGTTGACCTGATACTGTCGAGGTGTTGACGGGAAGACGAGTTCCTTTAGATTTATCTGACAAATGATGACTGGTGTTTGCTGTTTTACGGTAGGGGCTGCGTATCTTCCATCATTTCTGTGCTTTCTTCTTCTGAAGAAGTCCTGTCATCGCTGTCTGCCTGTTGTGTTGCACTAACTTGTTGGTTTTAATGTATGAATAATGTTCGAATTTGTGCGACATTATATGTGTATCAATCATTTGCTAAATCCAGATCTTCTAAGGTCTTTTTTATTCAAGTGTTGTTTTTGTAGGGATTTGATTGGTTACAGGATATCATCATGAGCTGACATTAGTTAGAGAACCATTGGAAAACCTGGGAGTACTGGACAGCTGTTTCGTCCTAGTTTGAGACTCTTCATCAGTACGCACCCACTGATGAGGAGTCCCAAACTACGACGAAACAGCTGTCCAGTACTCCCAGGTTTTTCAATGGTTCTCTAACTAATGTCAGCTCATGATGAAATCCTGTAAGGTCTTTTTTGTCGGTCTTCTCACTTCCGATTGTCTGCCGCATGATCCGTAAGCAGGAATATCTTTGGTGTATGGATATTAACTAACATACTGTAGCACCATCAATTATGGACAGCGAGAACTTCTATGTGTTACCTCGTCTAGTAATCGAAATGCACACTTGATTGAGAGCTTTCGATCATTATTTAGAATCGGGTGGTGTCATTGATGATAACCTAGCGACCATTATGTGTGATGTTTTCTTAATTTCATCAAAAGTACCATTTGATTCGGTTTTTTGTACTGGTAAATAATGTCTTATTGAAATTCCCAAGGGTTAGTTTGTAGGGATTAGATTTGTTGCCAGTTTTGATCAGGGATTGATGTTGGTGGTTAAAGAATCACTGGAAACGAGCAGGCAGTAATGGACAGCTTTTTTGTCCCAGTTTTGAACTCTTCAGTAGTCTGTACCCACAACTTCACTGCTAGGGATCGAATTCAAGACCTTCAGGTTATTAGACCGGGCTTGTTGACGACCATTCAACCACTTGAACCAGAATCCAGTGACCAGTCCATGAGTTCTAACTTCTGTTAGTTCGCGATACACATAGCGTGGCTGCCAATCAATGTGTTATCGGCGAGGATTTGTCCCAACATGCAACATGGCGGATCATTATTGTCTTATAATAATAATTTGCTTTATTCCAAAACAGTACTTGTGATACAGAATGGAATTCTCAGCATTTTACTACAGTATTGCATCCAGTTAGTACATTATCAATAAATAGAATTCTACATAGATTAAGGAAATCTCAGTTCATTATTACAACAACACATTGGCATGTCGGTAGCAAAGCCAAAGCTGAACAGTGTTTGAAGGTGTTAGAAAAGTAGGAGCTGTCATATTTACTGGCGTAAGCGAGAGAAAGAAACAAAGCAGCACATAACTGAAAAAGGAAAAGAGAGAGAGAAAAGGAAAAGAAAGAAAGAAAATGTTGTGCCTATAAATGATATGAGTTGGAAAGACGAGGTCCAGTTGTACTACTGACTATTTAATGAATTATAGGTGTCACGCCAAATGCTTTCTTTATCGCACAGAACACGAGCTAAGTAGGGTATGGTTGAGTTTTTGTACTTGCTAGTGCGAGCATATAGTTTTCTATATAGGCTTCTGGTTTTGCTTGATGAGATGCAAGGGGAGAGTTGTGAGTGAAGAGGGTGGTGTGAGTTAGATAAAATGGATTTGGCCCATTTTTCACATGAGTCCATGTGCCTGTCGACCAGAATATTAACAAGCTGGTTAAGTGGCATGTTGCTTACCCTGCTGACAACCTTTAACATTCTGCGTAATATGTTATAGTCCTTCTTCAGTAGCCCGGGAAAAAATAAAGGGGAACAATAGAGAATAATAGGCAGGATGCGAGAGTTAACGAATTGTAGGAGTAAGAGTTGGATTATTCCAGAATGTCTTAACTTCTTGATGTTTAAGGTAAGACGGAATATTTTCTTAGAAATCGCCAAGATATGAGACGACCAGGAAAGATCAGTAGATAGAATGACGCCTAGGTATTTAATTTCCGACTTGGTTTCTATTTCAGTGCCATATATGTTGCACACCTCGTGAGTGCTAACCAGTTTGTTTAGGTCAGATTTATTTATTGACTGTTTGGCATTTGGAGGTGTTTAACGTAAGACCGTTTTCCTTGAACCATTGTCTGATTTCTGATAGAAAGCCATTTAGTTTAGAGCAGTCACTTTGACATTTGACAGGCAAAGATACAGTTAGGTCGTCAGCATATTTGACAAAATTAATGTCATTTGAAGATGGTAAGTCACTTGAGTGCCGAGTGAAAGAGAGGGCTTCAACATTATATCGCCGTTTTGTTTTGTTAATACTTTCTCAGCGGCCATTTGATCTTCAGTATGGAGCCAGCCAGAGAAGTGGGCATCTGTTGACCAAAAATCTCTGTAACTTGTTGGAAATGCTTTTCGTGACACGCAGTGCAAGTTTCTGACCCGTATATAGAAGCACTGGCTGACTTCACATACTGGTCCCTTATTCTCCCTCACTAGACAACTCCAGACAACTTTGTCCTGAAACCAGTCACTAGTGAGCATCAGAATTGAATTTTTTTAAGTTTCTAATACTTGTTGGTGATTACTCTTTTTTTGTGTTTTTACATTAATTACATATTTTATAGGATATATAGGTTACAAAATAGTGGTAATTGTTACACTACTCCAGCGTTACTTTTAAAGGCATTATCTGAAGAATTTGTAGAAATGACAAAGTACACCTATGGTGATTGGTTGCGTAAAAAATTGGGAGTTGGGGAGAAATATATCAATGAATTCGCATTTGGCATACTTTCAAACAATTACTGTCAGAATTTAGATACTCACGCATTTGTTGGTGAGTCTGATTTGCTGTTTTTTTTTTATTCCTTCACGTTCCCAGTGGAACATAGGGCTTCAAGCTAGACGCTTGAAGTTTCTGTAGCAGGGTTTATTTTTACAGGATGAGGTTGCTAGCCTCGTGCCCAACCTTCCCTCTTTGCCAGTTCTATTACTGACTTAGCGAGGTAAAGGAGTGCGTCTGTGGCCGGGGATCGAACCCCGGACCATGTGCATGGTTGGCGAGCGGCCTAACCGCTGTGCCACCGACTCACTGTAATTCATTCAAATATGTGATATATATATAAGTTTGATTTTTGACGTTAACTGTCAGCATTCTTGAAATGGAACATACCAGAAGAGAAGATTGCAAACTGTATGTGTTGTCTTAATGTACCTAATGTGTGAGTATTATTCTCATCCTACGCAGAACTAGTATATGTAAGGAATATTTGTTTTGTTCAGTCTGCCTTCTAGATGCCTAAAATTAAGAATTAGTGTACAATAAACCTCTACTTCAACTTTATAGACTTTGAGAACGCCTTCGGCAGCGTTGACCGCGAAGTAATTTGGAAACTACTCGAATACTACGGCGTACCCCAAATATTCATCAACCTTATTCAACAGCTGTACGACAACGGCACATGTCAAGTGATCCACAACGGAAAACTGAGCGAGGCGTTTGGAGTAAACACAGGAGTCAGACAAGGGTGCTTATTATCATCAATGATATTCCTAATTGTGGTGGACTGGACTGGATTATGCGTCAGACGGTGGGAAATGAGAAAACAGGTATATTCTGGACGACGTGAAGAATCTAGGAGACCTGGATTTCGCACGTGGATGATTTATGTTTGATGTCTCACAAAATCGAATACTTACAAGCGAAAACCAACAAACTGGTCGAAGAAGCAGCCGGTGAAGACAGGACTCCTGGTGAACATAGACAAGATGGAGGTTATGAAAATAACCAACCAACAACAGCAACATCCATTGGCAATCACCCTCAACGGGAGGGATTTGAAAGAGGTTACTTCAGTCACTTATCGAGGGAGCATTGTCTCAACTACAGGAGGAACGGACGAGGATGTCAAATCGAGAATCGGGAAGGCGAGAAACACATTCATCAACCTGAAACCAATCTGGAAATCTTCGTCACTCAGCCTGCATCAACAACAAAATTCGGATTTTCAATACAAACGTCAAGTCAGTTCTTCTATACGGATGAGAAACTTGGCGGGTCACAAAGAATATTTCCAACAGTCTGTTGCACACCTTTATCAACAACTGTCTTCACTTAGTACTGAAGATCAGATGGCCGGAAAGAATCAACATCAAGAAACTGTGGGAACAAACAAAACAAGAACCAATCGCCCAACAAATATGCATGAGAAAGTGGAGATGGATTGGACACTCGCTGAGGAGGCCACTCGCTGGGTGACATCGCGCGTCAGGCCAATGCTCGAGTGGAACCCGAAAGGGAAGCGGCGAGTGGGACGTCCAAGGGTGACATGGAGGAGATCGTGTGATGAAGAGTTGAAACAGTATGGACTAACATGGATGCAGGTGAAAAATATAGCAGAAGACAGAAGCAAGTGGAGGCGTGCAGTTGAAGCCCTATGTTCCATTAGGAACCCAAGGGAACAATAATAATAATTTTTCGTAGCGTTGTGGTGTGTGCTACTGATAAGATTTATCAGTAGTATATTTATGTAGAGAGATGTTCATCGGCATAAAACATAGAATAGCAGGGAGATAGATTTGATATCAGCGTGATTTAATAAGTGTATTTTGCTCACAAGTCTCAGTATCGTATTAGTCTACCGTGCTCACGTAAATTGGTTGTGAGATGCAGGCGTAGCACATGTCCTAGTCACCTCAATCGATTCATCTGCACAACCCTGTCGGCTGACGTTTATCCTACTTACCACCTAATCCTCTATGCCTAACCCCAATGTTATCATATTAAACCGATTCGCACAGCAGACAGAACGCAATCACCTATGTATGATCAAGGACAGCTAGTCCTTTCACCTTTCCATGTCTGCCACCTTCAGTGGTGATGTCTCACAGTCATTAAGGAGGACGGGACGAACTACTACGTAGTATATATATACCCTTTGCTCGATAACCAGGTATCACGCCCACGTGAGAGATGATGTAAGTTGATAAATGTCACATAAACCTGTTTTTTATCCGTCCTGAGGTTTTGGCAGCAATGAGTTCATCGAGGCTGCTGCGACTTCTCAAATAAGTGAAGTGATGAACACGCTCTACCACTTCACTCCTGCCTATCTTTAAGCTAGGAGCCGGTGTAGTCCAGTCCTATAGCATCATCTTACATCTGACAAGAGGAGATCGCATGTCGAACGTTCCACAAGGTGTTGTCCAATATATCAATGACCCTGCTGGAGATCGAACACAGGACTTTCAAGTTACTAAGTGAACTGGTTAACCAACCAGCCACCAGAACGCGGAAACCTATGGTTTAGGCATGCTACCTTCTGTCAGTGTTATCTATATCTATCTGTATAGGGTTTATTTTATCAGTTGATATATGGTGAATATTTTGTAATTATTTATTCGCCAAAGTTAAACTTTAAGCACCACTAACTACCAATCAGCGAATGACTTTGAAGGCACCAATCACATGAAGGAGACGTTTTTGTGTATCGAATACACATATTTATGATAAAAATGCTTAAACCTGTATAAAAGTGTTACATAGGACACCTTTCACATGTGATAAAACATCTCCCAGTTTAGCATAGGAGTATCGATTGAAAAGTTACACCACATCCTATACATATATAGTCGTCTAAATGACTATAAATGACATCCTTTTCAGATGCATTAATGTCTCTAATCCTATTCTTTAGCATTCCCCAAAAGCCTTCGGTAGAATTGGTGGGTGGTGGTCCCTGTAATTGGATCCACAAAATCACTGGTGTGGTTCACTCTGTGGTGGAAATATCCAAGGGATGACAAGAAGTTAATACCTTGTTTTACTAGTTAAACAATAATAGGTATTAAAGTACTTGACTTTCTATCTGCTAATCCTCTCGACGAATCCTTTCTGTGGAGAGATATCATATATTCCTATTAAATATTAGAATCTTCAGCTTACCTTCCCTGACACTAACTCGTCTCAAACAAATTACACAACGATGCACCTATCCATCAACTGACACTTGGCGAAGCATTCTATGGTCATCACACTACCATATGAACAAATCCTTTCTTTCCTAATCAGTCCCACATCTAATCTTAGCAATACTGGTTCTCACCAAATTGCAAACGTAACTGCCTTAGAGCAGTCATTTGACTTAAGTCAAATCAAGTGGAACAGATGCTTCAGCTCACGTGAATAAATCTCGTTGATTGATATAAGAATAGAACTTGTGCACTATGGTAGAGTGTAATTCCATTATGGGTAAATTTTATTTTGATGAAGTCTCACAGTGTTATACAGTAATGTTTACTGATGACGTTTCGAGCACAATTTATTGCTCATAATCATATCAAGGTAATCACACGACTTCTTTAATTCATTTATATAGTTCCATTGTTTTTCACTTGATTTGATTGGTAGTAATATTTTCCATATTTCGAGTATGAGTGATGAATCATTCCTATTGCATGTGTTGGGTGTAGATTCGATGAACAAGGATTCAGTAATCAACCTCTCTCTCCATCTACCTGTATTACGTTTTAGAATTTTAACCCTCTCCCACCCTGTTGTGAGGTTGTGTGCTAATGCATGCATTGCAATTGCTGAGCTCTTTCTAAATTACTTATCTTCTCTGGGTCAACCATTCTAACCTTAGCTAAATTCCTCTGTTCTGACAATCTGACTACCCCTGACCTACTAGTTTGACCTATGTAGCTGACCTTACAGTCATTGCAGGGTATTTTGTAAATTATATTATTTTGTCTAAATGGATCAACTGGGTCCTTTAACCTACAGAGCTTGTCCTAACTGAGTGAGTTTGTAGGTTTAAATGCCACCCTAATTCCTGCTTTATTTAGAATCCTACGTAGGGTCTCAGATGTCCCCTCTTTATATGGTATAATTGTAGATGACATATTCTCTCTTATTTATATTGTTATTACTGGTTTCACAATTCTTTTTATTTTCCTTTTGGCCTTTTTTAATCTTCCTAATGAATTTAAAGGATGGTTATTTAACACCAACGCCTCTTCTATCTGTTTCATTTCATCATTTAGGTCTTTTTTGTGCTACTTAGTGGCATTGCTCGGTTTGTTAAACACTTAACTAAGCCTGCCTTAACAGTTAACGGGTGAGATGAATTAAAGTCTAAATATCTATTAGAATGCGTTGGTTTTCTATAAACACTAGTGTGTAGTTTGCCTTCTTCTATTCGTTTTATTTTTACAATCTAACATAGCTAATTCTCCTTGCTCATTTTCGGCTTCAAATGTGAATTTTATTCCCGCCACTAGTGAGCTTATGTGTGTCAAGAAGCTAGAGATATGTTCTGTTTTTAACACTGTGAAAGTGTCATCCACGTATCTCCACCTTATTTTTGGAGTAGGATTAAACGTATTAATGGAACTATATAAGTGAATTTAGGAAGTCGTGTGATTACCTTGATATGATTATGAGCAATAAATTGTGCTCGAAACGTCATCAGTAAACATTACTGTATAACACTGTGAGACTCTATCAAAATAAAATTTACCCATAATGGAATTAAATCTCGTTAAACTATTCAAGGTAAATAGTGCGAAAGCACTTCATTGGTAGTTTAAGTGTTGCTTAAAGTTCAACTTGGCCATTTATTCTATTCTCTGTCTAATTAATTTGATTTGTTTTCTTTCAACATTATACATTTAAGGTTTGATATCTTCAGCGTGTACAGTATCTGATCTGTTCACTATTGATGGAGGAGTTGAACAAATTCCACAAAAATTAGTTGAAACTGCCTTAGCAGATAATCCAAGTGATGCACCAAAAGAGTTTGTACACGCTACTGTCAAAAAGATCACGAGAATGAATAACCATCGGTAATTAGTATAATCTATTCTACTTGACTCTTTTTACAGTGTGTGTGTGTGTATGCGTGTGTGTTAGTGTGTCAGTAATATTTACCTATTAGTGCTTTTTTGATATTATAGTCATGAAAATGACGATTTATTTATTCTCTGGTTATGAATAATTTGAATAAGGCTTCTCATCAGCTACTTATAGAGTTAACAAATTATTAAGTTTATGCTTAGAACAATTTCAACATACTTGCAAGTTTTTAGATAACAGTGAGATAAAACTGCTAGGGTAGTTAGTTAGAGAAGCCCAGCTATAAGTGTGGTTGACAAGAATTCAACCCCCAGAGCTAGTAGTTCCCGAGTTCAAATGTTGCTGCACTTACTTAAGTTTGGGTGACACGCTGGGTGTAGTGTTATAGATTTGGATACTACGATTGTTGTCACGTTTCTCTTAAGTATTTTAGTTGTTAATCTCTTATACAGTTTACTTAATATTCTTGTATCTACGCATAAAAGATGGTTAAATAATTTCTAACTTGATAAACAATATCCCTTTATGACTTCGAAAAGAGAAAGGAAAACAGTTTGTGCAGAATAAGATAGTACCACATCGTTTATTTCATCGGCTCCTCATCAACTCTGTACAGCCTAAAAAAGGGAATTAGATAACAGGAAATTTCAAACTTCTTAATAGACAGTACTCAGAAAATACACTTATATATAACCACTTATTATACACAAAAGACTCAAGTTAGAACAACAGATACATTAGGTGGATGAGATGATGATGAGCAACTAATAAGTTGAGTAACAACAATACGAGTGAGCTGAGTTTAAATAAACAGAAACTAGAGATTCAAGTACTGGTTTCCAAGGATTTCATTGGTTTAAGGAATCTCATCATGAGCTGATATCAGTTAGAAAACCATTGAATAGCCTGGACGGCTGTTTCGTCCCGGTTTGGGACTCTTCGTTAGTACTCACCCATCGATTTTCGAACCCATGTCCTTCCATTTACAAGGTGAGCTCGTAGACCAATAAACCACTAGGACATTATCCAATGGCCAGTTCATGAATTCCAACTCCCGCCAATTCATGATATAGCGCAACTAGCCACTAGCCAAGTATTTGTTCTCGCACTCGACCTGCTTCACCCCACTAGTCATGACGGTGGGTGCGTACTAATGAAGAGTTCAAAATTAGAACGAAACAGCCGTCCAGTACTCCCAAGCTATTCAATGGTATTCTAACCGGTATCAGCTCATGATGAGATTCCTTAAACCAATGAAATCCTTGGAAACCAGTACTTGAATCTCTAGTTTCTGTTTATTTAAACTCAGCTCACTCGTATTGTTGTTACTCAACTTATTAGTTGCTCATCATCATCTCATCCACCTAATGTATCTGTTGTTCTAACTTGAGTCTTTTGTGTATAATAAGTGGTTATATATAAGTGTATTTTCTGAGTACTGTCTATTAAGAAGTTTGAAATTTCCTGTTATCTAAAACTTGCAAGTGTGGTAGAATTGTCCTATCCATACACCTAATTCCTTTCTTTAGGCTGTACAGAGTTGATGAGGAGCCGATGAAATAAACGATGTGGTACTACCTTATTCTGCACAAACTGTTTTCCTTTCTCTTTTCGAAGTCATAAAGGGAAATAGTATATCAAGTTTGAGATTAAATGCTAAAATACTTAAGAGAAACGTGACAACAATCGTAGTATCCAAATCTACATCACTTATTTTGTGAGGTTTGTTGGCACTACACCCAGCGTGTTACCCAAGTTTAATTAAGTGCAGCAACATTTAAACCCGGGAACTATTAGCTATGGGGGTTGAATTCTTGTTAGCCACACTTACAGTTGGGCTTCTCTAACTAACTACCTTAGCAGTTTTATCTCACTGGTCCGAAAGCAAAACTGAGTACTTAGCTTATGTTTAGGGATTTGAAAAATTTGTTCGGAAGATACGCTTAGAGACTGAATTAAAATCTCTATGTAACATTATACTGAAAAACGGATACCCGCCTGTATTTATCAACAGAAAAATGAAAGAAAAAACTCCATCGCCGAAATCTACAACTATTCCCACGGAAACTTTCTTCATCCAGCTAAACTGTTGGAGTGACATTGAAGCAGGAATTCTTAGAAAGTGCCTTTCCACCTGTCTGAAGAAGACATGTCAAGCACACCACCTTGACAATCACATTTTCCTGCAGACAGTTAAGTTACTCATGCGTTAAGGATAAGATACCACCTCTGGCCATTTCAGTGTGTGTTCATTAGTTCACTTGCTTACTACTGTTACATCCCTACTTCCAAGCAGAAATGACTGTGCCCTCAGACCTCGTCAACTTGGTGTAAACAGCTTATACGATGACGGTAACCGCTTCTAGTCTAACTGCTATCCACACAAGCTTTCTGGTATGGTAGGGTCTGCAAGAAGATGAGTTCCAGCCAATGTACCTCATTGGTCCTCTGTGATTGATATGTATACCCGACCATTAGGTCAAGGTAGCAGCTATCGGTCTGGAATCGTTTATATACTCTTTTTTTGAACTTATTATCGGTCTGATGTGTTTAGTGTTCCGATATTGATTATATTTCGCAGTCATAGAACTTGTCTATTGCGCAGCAGTTCGTTCTACACATCTTTGAGAGATGTGAGATGTGTGGCCAATAGAAATGGAATACTTGCTGTATTTATTTCATACTTCTACGTTGAGAGCTCAGAGTTTCTGTTTCTTTGCTGTATGAGAAGTTTCATTCACTACGTCTGAACAGAATTTAGCAGTAGTTGATTGGACCTTAGTCCATTGTTAGTTGAACTTTTCACATTCACCTCCATTTGATTTAAAATAATTTACTAGAGGTTAAAGGGTTTTCTATTTTTAGTCAAAAATATAGAAACATTGAGGATCAAATGGGGAGTACTGGACAGCTGTTTCGTCCTTGTTCTGGACTCTTCAACATGAAGTACTCATGACCCCAATGGTAGTGATCGAACCCAATATCTTCAGTTCACGAGGTCAAGCTTGCTGACCTTTCGGCCACTTGGGACGGAATCCAATGGCCAGTTGATAAATTCTAACTTGTGTCGATTCGCGATATAGCGCGCACCCGCCGCCAGCTAGTTTCATCGACTCACTGGTTGGTTTCAGCGTAGAACTCTGCACAGAAGTGTCGTGCACTTTGAGTCGTCTCACTCCATGTAGCACACAAAAAAAACAAAAGAGACAAATAAGATGTTCGGAAGAACGTTAATAAGTGGAAGCGTGAAGGAGAAAGCATATTACCGTGGAAGAACACTAGTGTTTAA
Organism: Trichobilharzia szidati; assembly: GCA_944472155.2. Lineage (NCBI taxonomy): Eukaryota > Metazoa > Platyhelminthes > Trematoda > Strigeidida > Schistosomatidae > Trichobilharzia > Trichobilharzia szidati. The sequence goes on along the minus strand of OX235272.1, from coordinate 41,750,185 downwards.
TGGATATTGCAGATCACAAAGAGCGGAATGCATCTGTGTCATTGGAACGATTTTGAGCCATATCAGCAATTGTCCCGAGGACCACAACCAGAGAGCTTGCACCTCCTTATGTGGCACAAAATAACTGTCAAAGACCTAATCCTATGTCAGCTAACTTCCCCCGTTGAGGAGGGTGAGATGTCTAGACGTGTGTAAAACATTTCGTAGCCATCTCTATCGGTGTAGATTCACAACCTCATCGAGTGTGTTTCCCTGCTTACCTAACACTCGACACATAACCTCAATATTATTCACTATTTATTATATTTCCTGAAATGGGAGGTAGAATTCAGACTCGAAGATAGCTAGCCTTCTCATGTTTCCTACTTTCAATGATTATGTCTCACAGCTATAAAGGAGGACGGAAAGGACTGTTGCTCCGTACAATGTCATGACTGAATATCTGTTCTCACACCCACCCAGATAGGTGGACTCTACTCTGATCGTTTCATGTGAGAATGCTTCTTTGTTATATTTATTTCTTTTTTTAAAAATTTTCCAGACTATGCTTGTCCTATGAGTTAGCGGACACAAAGCAGACTGAAGAATCTTCATTCGACTATGTAATTTTATCAATGCCACTGCATCAAGAATCTAAACTGGTTACATCTGATGATATAAAGTTGCCTCAAGTAAAATATCATGAAATGAATCGAACACTTCTAACTGGTTGCATCAATTATTCACTATTTGGTTTGCCTCATAGTAAGTTACGCTTTACATACAAACATACATACATACTACAATGATACGTTGAATTTTCATATTGACTGTCTGGGCTTTTTTTCGCTATACACTTTCATGGGTTTACTAACTTTTTGTATGTATCACATAGCCCACGAATCCCAGTTGTAATCAAATCCCTGTTTCCTATTACATTTTGGAAATTTAGAAGGCAGCAGAGAAGATCGATAACCTCTTCACTTGGTTCTATAGTGGTAGCTTTTGAAAGGCTTAGAGGGGTGTAGGAAATGGTGAGATTGCTGTAATCAAGTAGTGATGGCTTAGGTTGGGTGAAAGTCTCTGAAGGAATTTCTTTTGAACACATAATTTGGGCTTCTTAAAGCAGATTCTGACGGCTTCAGCTATGCATATATATATATATAACATGAACTTGTAAAGTGATATTAAGATTAGTCGGAATACGGCAGATAACTTTAAAAGCCTTGTTGACATCGACTTTGTGTTCACTATCTACAAAATAAGCTAAACGGAGCTGCGATTGGATATCTTGTCAGTCCCTTTGCTTAACCATGCAAGATGATATTCAGAAATCCTATCAGGGACATGCATAATGCTGCGCCCAATGTAATTTGCTTCACTTGAGCAGTCAAACTGATAGATACACATGCAGGAGGCGAGTTTTTGTAGTTTATCTTTAACTAGTAATAATATCTTCCATGTCTCTGGATTTGCGTTGAGTCACTTCCATTGCATGTGTTGGTTGTAGAGTCAATGAACCAGGATTGAGCAATCAATCTCTCTCTTCATCTACCTGTATTACTTTTTTAGAATTTTAACCCTCTCCCACCACCCTATTGTGTAGTTGTGTGTTAATGCATGCAGTGCTATTACTGAGTTTTTTTTCTAAATTACTTATCTTCGTGGGGTCAATCATTCTAACCTTAGCTAAATTCTTATGTTCCGATAATCTCACTACTCCTGATCTACTAGTTTGACCTATGTAGTTGACCTCAGTCACAGTCATTGCAAGGGATTTTGTAAATTATATTATTTTGTTCAGTAGGGTCAGCTGGGTTCTTTAGTCTACAGGGCTTGATGGTGAGGCAGTAACTCATCGAAGAAGAAGACATTACAAAGTGGTCACGCTATATCATGAATTGGCAAAGGTTAGAATTCATGGGTTAGCCATTGGATCGGTCCCAGTGGCTTACTGGTCTTCGAGCTCGCCTTGTAACTGGAAGGTCCTGGGTTCGAACCGTGGTGGTGGGTGCGTACTTCTGGAGAGTCCGAAACTAGTTGGACATAGCTGTCGAGTTTTCCAATGGTTCTCTAACTGATGTCATCTCATGATGAAATCTCCAACCAACTGTGGGATTTCCTCCAAATAAAATTTTGTCCGTAATAGAGTTACAATGAACTTCTGTTTCATTTAATGCTTTTTTTTACTACATTCTCTAAACGTTGTTACTATTTCACTGGTGTTATAACCAGGGTGTTGCAGTTCTAAGAACAAGGTCTTCTTTGAAACTAATGACGCATTTACTTCCCTTGGCTTAAACGACTCCCTGGATAAACATTTTCACTCAGTGATTGTCTAATAATATTGATTTTTTCGCTAAGACATTCATTAAAGTATATTGCTCTAGCTCTGTAGACCGAACACTCTATTAAACTGCACTTAAATTTCAAAGGTATGAATCCCCACAAAATGGGTAAACTCATAACCAGTCCATGTAGGTTTTCTTTATATTACCCCCCCCCCCTTCATACTGTGCTGTCCTCTGTTTTCTAATCATAAGGACTTGGTCTAGAAATAAAATAGTATCATCTCCTGCCTTCTCGATGGTAAAATTGATTACAGGAGCTATATCATTAAATTTATCAGGGATATTCTTTGCTTCAATAATTTAAAGCAGTTAGTTCCCTTTATGAATTTCAAGAAGACGTACTTTATCTGAAACGTGTAATGTATTTGCGCAACACATTTCGGACATTCTGATCACACACGTACTTGTCATACATAGTTTTATAGAAGGCAAGAAGGTGTGACTAATCCATACAAACTTTTTGAGGTACATTTTGACTTGGATTTTAAACTTTCTGGTCACCTGATTTACTTTTTATTAGTTGGTATATTTCGTCTATATTAACGTGCTTGTTAATTGCATTTTCGTTTGAGTACCAGGCTTCTAAGAATTCCCTGGCACTTTTGATGTTTCTTCTGTCTAAGATTTTGACATTATTCCAATCAAACTGATGATGTTTTGATTCGACTTTAAACACTTTCTGATGAAATTTTGTGGATAACCATTCTTTTTGAAGACCGTTTTTAGGTACTTTTCTTCTATTTTTTTCAACTCTGGAATGCTACAATGTGTTTGAACTCTTTTAAACAATGTCTGCACACAGTTTCGTTTGTGAGTAATTGGATTATTGCTAGTATAGTTGAGTATTTGATCTGTGTGCGTTGATTTTTTATATACTTGTGTTTCTAAATCTCCTGTGTTGGTTCTCCTGATTAAGACATCTAAAAACGGGATTTTATTATCTAATTCTTCTCTTATGAATTTGATGTCTTCAAATATGTTGTTTATTAATTTATGAGTATATTCTAAATCATTTCTCTTAATTATTACAAATGCATCATCAACGTAACGTTTCTGATTTTCTCTAAAAATTAGATTGACGAATTGATAGAATGGTCGTATGATTCTGTTAGGTAATTTAATTTCCTGAAAAGTTCCTTAGATAGATTATATGTTGGTGTTCCTGGAAGCGAAACGATTGGTCGTAAGGGAATGTTTGGTTTGTGTAGTTTCGGTCTAACATAGAATCGAGGTAAAATAGGTCCGTTAGATTTCATTCACCATTGATCTTGTTCTGTAATTTGTAGCTCAGGATGATTTGCAATTAATAGTGTTCTCTAAGCCGGTTGGTTTAGTTGCGAAGCTTTCGTCGTCCTTCTGGACAACATCTCCCTTCAGCGCAATATTTAGCATAAAGTGAAATGATTTAAATTTCTTCATGAGTGATGTAATTGCGTCTCCTGGTAAGTTTCTTTACATATGTATTGACCAACCAGCTCAGAGAACACTATTAATTGCAAATCATCCACCTGAGCTACAAATCTTCGCTATTATTTCAACACACATTATGTAAAAATTTTCCTTCCTGTCATCACATCCTATTAACTATATATGCCTCTATATTTTTGAATTATTTTTCAGAAGCTTTGGGAGATAATCAAAATGTATCATTTCTTCCAGTGGCAAATTATTATTCACATGAAAAACATCCTATCCGAAGTATTATGCATTTAGCAGTAAAGTCTAAAGATACCACAGAGGCTATTGATGGTATTTGGAGTATATTTTCTGAACCAAAAGATTTACCGGATGCAAAAACTTCACTATCAAAATTACTCTTAGAAAATCCTACTGATAAACACAATCGAATTAATGTTATCCGATGGTTAGCGTATCCAACTTATCGTCCTGTGGTAAGTGAATGGATATATTATATGGTTACATGTTTATAATGTGATGTCTGCTCACATATTGCCCGTCAATGAAGGCGATGAATGGCTAAGCATGCACATATATAACTCCTGTCCCCTAGCTATCGCAGATGATGCAGTTTTTCACAGACTGACCCTCCTTACTTAACACTCTATGCGTAACTTGATCTTGCTCACCATACTATACCACTTAACACAGGAGACAGAATTCAGACATCTGTGATTAAGGACAGCTAGCCTTATCATATCTTCGACTTTCGATAGCCATGTCTCCCAATTCACATACAGGAGGACAGAGCGAACTAGTGCTGAGTACACGCGTTCTTTGATCGGCAGTCGGATATCACGTCTACGCCAGAAATGGATGGCGTAAGTTGGCAAATGTCTCATGTTTAGATTTTGTCAGCGATCAGTCAGTCCACATTTAGGGCTGATGCAACTTCCAAAATACGTGAGGTGGTTGACACGCTCTGCCATTTCACTCCTGCTTATCTTTAAGTTAGGCGTCGGTGTGGTTCAGTCCCGTACCATCACTTAAATTACAATGATAATAATTTGCTTTATTTCAAAACAGTATTTATGATACTGTGTGGATTTCTCAGCATTTGGTACAATATTGCATCTAATTTACTCGACAACGGCAAAAACAAAAATTAAAAATATAATATTACAGTATAAATTATTTGAAATAATCCCAGCGTGTCTAAGTAAAAATATAAAAAAAAGATCTGTTTTCTGAACGTTTCGTTGTGTAAGCTGCAGTCACTCCACCAGAATTATTCCGATTAATATGTGTAAAACTCGGACACTATTGTTATTAAGTAATTCCATATTAATTTGTTTATTAGATGTATCACACAGTCAGTGAAACAGAATTATTTACTGGATGACAAGGTTTCGAACAAAATTTATTGCTGTTCATAATCAATCATATCAATTATAATCACACAACTTCGAAACTGAATTTTGTAGTTTTCTTTGTTTTCTTCCTATTTGTATGCGTAGGGGTAGTAGAATTTTCCAGATATTCGTCTGGGACAAGTGTCGAATCATCCCTATTACACGTGTTTGCAGTTGATTCGATAAATAAAGCTTCTGTTATCAATCTCTCCTTCCATCCTGTTGTTGCATCACACTTATTGAATAGTTTCTAATTGAATAAAAGTGGCATTGAAACCCATAAACTCACTTATAAAGAAGCTTTATCGGCTAAAGGATAGTTTAGAACCTTTAAAACAAAACAATTCGGTTCATCTAATGCCCTGCCTGCAACGATTGTCAGGTCAAATACATAGGTCAAAGTAATAGAACAGGGTCAGTCACACTAGTCGAGCATGAAAACCTAGCAAAATTTAGATTAGTTCACCCGAATAAGATAAGAAATCTAGAGAGTAGTTCAGCTATAGCACACACTACATGCGATCACACACAGCCATACAATAGGATGGATGGGATAGGACGACAGTTTTGAAATCTAATGTGACAACGGGGTGAAAGAAGAGATTGATAACAGAAGCTTTTTTTATCGAATCAACTGCAAATGCATATAATAGGAATGATTCAACACCTGTCCCAGACGAATATCTGGAAAATTCTACTACTACCCAACGACAGCAAATAGGAGAAAACAAAGAAACCTATAAAACTCAAGTTTCGAAGTCGTGTGATTATAATTGATGGAATGATTACGAACAATAAATTTTGTTCGAAACGTCGTCATCCAGTAAACAGTAATACTGTTTCACTCACTGTGGTACATCTAATAAACAAATTAATATAGAATTATTCCGACTATATTAATTATCAAAATATATAGTCAAAAATTAGATTGATTGAAGTGAGTTCATTTGATGGCCACTCGTCGGTAGACATTTGTACCAATCGAAAAATGTAAGCAGCCATCACATATTTGTAATGACTAATGTGTTACGGTTATATGCGCATATTTTTCTGTATGAGTATGTGTGTGTGCGAGTATATATTATTTGTCATATGGAAAGGACGTCAATCCGCATGTGATCAACCTTATAATATTTTTTTTAATGAGGTCACAGAGGTTTTTGTTGTTTTCTCATCTGTCTTGTTCCACTAGACTTTGCCATATAGGTCATAAGTCTATCCCTTCTCTCCTATCTACTGCATTCGATATGGTTAAAATAAGCAAGGCTTCAGAGGTCAACCTTTCCTCATATGAATGAAAGCCTCTTCCTGAAATTTCAACATTGTCGAAATCGATCTTTTTTCTAGACTACTTCATTTTATTTCATTTCTAGGTGGATGTTTTGTGCATAGTCTATGTACATTCACTCTGACCTTCATCTGTCTACTGCTCTCCCCTATATAGCAAGCTTCACAATGTGAACATTTTATCCTATAGACACAATTGTCTTCTGACATTTCGGGAATCATATCTTTGACATTCATCAAAGCTCTCTGTAGAGAATTAGAGGGCTTGAAACAGACTTTGGTATTATATTGAAGCAAGTAGTCGTCTTTGAAGTTATTCAGCTGTCTCCTTTCGATATGGAATGGCTATTGTCGATAGTCAAGATTTTTCAATTTTCTGTTTTCCCTTCTTTCCCTTTTTTATTTTGATAATATTATCTAGTAGCTTTTTTGGATAACCATTTCCCATCAATTATGTACATATGACAATTTGATATTAGTCGTTACGAATATATATGATGACTGTTTACGTTTTTCTATTGGTACAAATGTCTGTTGACAAGTGCCCATCAAATCAACTCACTTCAATTTATGTAATGTTTGATTGTATATTTTGTTGGTGAATAAAATCCGAATAATTTTGCTGCTGAAGAAGGAGCTGTGGCCTACACAGCACAAAATGTTCAGAAAAGAGAGTTTGTTTTCAAGTATTGTTTTTCTAGGGATTTTGTTTGATTGGATGGAGGATTTCATCATGAGCTTGAAAATCAATCTGATACTCACTAGCTACTTGCCCTATTCATGCAGTTACGTGAGGTTCTAGTGGGAAGCCGTGACCAATCGTGTACAGCAGGTTGAAAATGAGGCAGTAACTCATCGAAAAAGACATCGCAAAATGGTCGCGCTATGTCGTGAATCGGCAGAAGTTACAATTCATGGCCTGGCAATTGGATTGGGTCCTGGTGGTGGCTTAATGGTCTACGAGCTTGCCTTTTAACTAGAAAGTCCTGGGTTCGAACCGTGGCAGTGGGTGCGTACTGATGAAGAGTTCCAAACTTAGACGAAACATCTGTCCAATACTCCCTAGTTGGTTTTCCAATGGTTCCCTAACTAGTGTCAGCTCATGAATAAATCCTCCAAATAATCAGTGACAACAGAGTCAAAAATGTACAAAAAGTGTAAAATAATGATAAGAAAGTTAATAGTTTAGATTTAAGTTAGTTGAAATAGGCTATCGCTATATAATTTACAAATACGACAGAATAAAGGATTCATTTATTTTCCTAATAACGTAAGTTGCAAGTTTCAAGCTTAACATTATCTGCAACACATAGGACGCAGGCCAAATGAGGTGTCATTGAATTTCTGTACTTGGTTGTATGAGTATATTTTCTTTTATGATGAATTTTATGTCCTTCTTGAGAAGATGTTGAAAGTCAGACAATATGGATTTGGACCATTTCACACAAGAGTTGAGGTGTCTATCGAGTACAGTGGCAACAAGCTGACTTAGTGGCATACTACTTGGCCTACTAACAAGGCCTACTTTAATACCCTTTGCAATTTGACGCCGTCCTATTTGAGTAGCTCAGGAAAGACTAAGCGGGAGCAGTAAAATACAATAGGGGTAAGATAGAAGAGTTAACGATGTGTAAAAGTAGGAGTTTTGGGGGTTCCAGATCATCTTAACTCCTCAGTGTAGTAGGTTAGACGGAATATTTTCTCAGAAATTGACAGGATATGGGATGACCAAGAAAAGTCAGAGGATAGAGCTATTCCAAGGTATGTTATGCTTGACTTAGTTTCTGCCTCAGTGCCCTCTAAGCTACAAGCATCTGTGTGAAGGAACCAGTTCTTGTGGACCACGTTTATGCATAAAGATGAAGTTAATAGCCTGACATTTAGAAAGATTTAAGACTGCACCATTTTGCTTAAACCATTGGCAAGCTGATATCCCATAAAAAGCTATTCACTTTGACAGAATCGAGCGAGACATAACTGACAGCGAGACAGTCATATCATCAGTGTATTTGATTAAGTGTAAGAATCTTACACTTGACAGAAGCAAATCACATGCCAAATATTCGAAGATTTATGCTGAAGATGTTCAAAAGAATTTGGGGTTCTAGTGAGAAGTCGTGACCAGCAGGGGTACTACAGCAGGTCGAGTGTGAGGACAAATACTCGCCACCGATGACACTGGTTAGTGGTTGCACTATGTGGTGTGAATTGACAGAAGTTGGGACTCATGGGCTGGCCAATGGATTGGGTCCTGGTAGTGGCTTAATGGTCTACGAGGTCGCCTTGAAGCCAAATGGCCCTCAATTTGAACCCTTGCTGACGAAACAACTATCCAGTACTCCCTGGTTGGTTTTCCAATGGTTCTGTAACCGATGTCAGCCCATGATGAAATCTTCCAACCAATCAAACAGAATCTCTACAAACCAATACTTGAATTTGGATTGTATTCAGTGACTTCACTTAGAAGGACTATACCAATCGCATACTGTAAGTCAACTCGATTATTCCTTGGTAGCCAATGATTCTTTAGGTCGCTAACATATCAGTTATGAGTCAGTGATTTCTATTAAAAAATATTCGTGTTTAACTACGCTAAGTTGTTTCTTGAATTGTATTTATTTAAATAAAGCATAATTATATTTCAATAGTTTACACACAATGATAAGTTTTGTTATTGGTAATATTTCGAGCAAAATTACTGCCCGTGTTCACACCACTGTTGGAATTGTTTTGTTCACACATTTATGATTTGTACTCAAATATATAGTTCATTATTTTTGCTCATTCATATTTTTTTTGTATTTGAGTTGTATTCCACGTTCATTCATGTTTTTGTATCCAGAATTATATTCCAAGTTGCTGATAGTTGTACTGAGTCACCCTTGTTACGTGTATCCGGTGTGACTTTAATGAATGTCGATTCTGTTATAAGTCTTTCTTTCCATTTGTTCATGTTATTCTTTAGAATACACACATTATTCCAATCGATATTGTGGTTTTTGTCCCATGCATGTGCAGCTATCGATGAATTTTTTCAAGATTCTTGTAGGCTTGTGTTCCTGTTGGTTGACCTTTGGTTAGGCGTTTATGTTCATTCACTCTTATTTTGAGTGATCTGGACGTTTGCCCCACATATTTAGTCGGACAGTCAGCACAAGATATTTTGTAAATCAAGTTGTTTTTATCCATCATTTTTCTGGGATCTTTCATGTGATTTATTTTATTTTTGATTAGATTTGTCGGTTTAAAAGTTGTGTGAATGCCGATATTTTTGAGGTTCCTTTGAATTGCCTCTGATGTACCATTTTTATATGGTATTGTGACTTTTTTTGCATTCTTCCATCTTGTTATTCTCCGGTTTTACCCTCTTTTTTATATTATTTATAAATTCTTTTGGGTAGTTGTTTTCGAGTAGCATTTTGAATAGGACGTTTATTTCTTTACACTGGTCCTCTGGCGTTGTTGTAAGTCTACGTATTCGATCTGCAAGACCTTGTACTAATCCTCGTTTCACCGTGAGTGGATGAGCTGAGTGATAATCAAGGAATCTTCCAGAGTGTGTGGTTTTTCTATATAGCGTCGTTTTAATGCTACCATCTGTTATTCATTGTATTTTGCAGTCTAACATAGGCAGTTCCCCAATTTCATTCTCTACTTCCATAGTGAATTTTATTGAGTCGACATGGCTGTTTATGTGTGAGAAGAGTTTCTCAATATCGCTTTTTTTCACTATTACTAGTGCGTCGTCTACATATCTCCACTAACATTTTAGTGATGACCTGAATAGTTTAAGTGCATTCTCCTCCCAAAAATCCATGAATATGTCAGCTATTATTGGTGAGATAGGTGATCCCATAACTACTCCTTCATTTTTTTGCTATATTTATCCTTCAAATGTAAAATATGTTGTTGTCAGACAGAATTCCACCCCTTTTATTATCTCTTCTAAGGATAACTGTGTTCTGTCTTTTAGGCCATTATCTTCTTTTAGTTTCTCTTTCAGTGCATTCATGGCCATTTGAATAGGTATTTTCGTAAAGAGACTGTTTACATCAAAGCTGACTAGTATTTCACCTTCCTCTATTTTTAGTGGTTTTTAGTCGCTTCATTAATTCAAATGAATCTTTTATTCTAGCTTGTGAGTTGTCTCTTGTACGTAGAATATAACTCAAATACAAAAAACAAATATGAATGAACAAAAATAATGAACTATATATATATATATATATATGAGTACAAATCATAAATGTGTGAATCAAACAATTCCAACAGTGGTGTGAACACGGGCAGTAATTTCGCTCGAAATATTACCAAAACACAAAACTTATCATTGTGTGTAAACTATTGAAATATAATTATGCCTTTATTTGATCTAATCCACAATGCTCAAACTTTTTGCTGATATTAATTGTATATATTTATTTATTTATATGAGATTATAATTTGTGTTTACTTTTTTGTTTTTCCCTAAATATATGTTCAAATCTAGACTGATCCATACACTGATCTAGGAGAGTTCAAATTAGCTCCAGGTGTTTATTATCCTAATGCTATTGAATTAGCTGCATCCTGTATGGAAATGGCTATCATCGGTGGACGTAATGTAGCACTTATGATTGCCAATGAAAGAAAATCGTCATCAAGCACCACCAGTGATGAAGATGCACCATTATATTCAAAATTATCAAACTATGTGAATAGTCTATTCTCTAATCAATAGTCTTTATCTATGTTCCCGTGAAATGTTCCCCTTCTTTCTTTATTTTTGCTTTATATCATTAACTCTGTACTTTCTCTTTAGGTGATGTTTAACACTCAGCAAAACTTCCCGGTTGTATTTTTTTTGCTGTTGTGTATCAGTGGGATTGTGATTAAATGATTAAATCCGAATGATTTTTTGTATGAAATTGTAATTTTCTTCCCCCGTACCTTTTGTATTCACAATAGTGTAAAAGGATGATTCATATCTCTATCAGAATATAGTTACAAAACGAATACTGCTCAGTAGTTCTTCTTCCTTTAAATTACCTAACCTAAGTTCGAGATTCTATGATCAGGATGATCGGAAGATGAACCTAACAACCACTGCAACTTACACTTGGTCTTCCATCTCTTTTGAATTACAGATATTCGTTTGGTTGTCCTTGGTGTGTGTCGGTCATTCAATAATAATAATAATTTACTTTATTCCAAAAACAGTACTTATAATACAGAATGGAATTCTCAGTATTTGTCACAATATTGCATCTGATTTACTCAAAATATAAATAAAATTAAAAATTAAAACAAAATTAATCGGAGGAATTTGTCCACATTTACGACATAATTATTAGATATAATAATAATAACAGTGAGTTTGTTTCAAACGGTATTGTCGATTCAGTTTGGAAACTTTAGCATGTTATAGATTATTGGGTCTAATGTTCTGTTGATATAGCAGCATGGTGAGGGGAAATACAAAATTAACAGTCATAATACAGCTTAAAATTATGACCACACTTATGAAAAGAAATAAACAAAACGAAAAAATTGAGAGGATAATAAATATAAGAAATACAATAACAATAAAGTATGATGCTTTAAAAGTGAAGGAAATGGTTTATTTAGTGATGCAAAGAAGGTTAGTTAGTTCATTTCTGACGCTATTTTCATCACATAAAGTACGTGCTAAATATGGTATAGTGGAATTTTTATACTTAGACGTACGTGCATAAATTCTTCTGAAAAGATTTCTTGTTTTACCTGAGGAGACACAAGGTTGGAGCTGCTGGTAGAGTGGGTGCTCAGAGTCTGATAAAATTCCTTTAGCGAATTTGTTGCATGATATCAAATGCCTATCAGTGACAATGCCAACGATATGGCCCAATGGGATACCACTCGTCCTACTGACAGTCTTCAGAGTTCTACGAAGTATGACATAGTCCTTTTTAAGCAATCCAGGAAAGAATAATGGTGAACAGTAAAGAAGAATAGGTAAAATACAGGAGTTGACAAACTGTAAGAGGTGTGGTTGAGTTATGCCTGAGTGCCTTAACTTCCTAATGTAAAACGTCAAACGAAATATTCTTTTAGAAATCGCTAAGACATGAGAGGACCTGGATAGGTCAGAAGAGAGAATTACTCCAAGATACTTAACTTCAGACTTGCTTTCTATATCAGTATCATCGATTTTGCAAGGGTCATAGGAACCAACAGCTTCATTTAACTTTAGTTTACATCGGAAACTGAAATAAACAGTCTGACATTTGGAAGGATTAAGTATAAGGCCGTTAGACGAAGACCATTTGCTAATTTCTGATAGAAAGTTGTTTATCTTAGTGCAGTCAGGCTGAGAGTTAACAGACATTGAAACAGTTAGATCATCGGCATATTTGACAAAATAGTAGGATGATTGCCAACCACTCAGGTGATCCGATGCACTTTTGGTATTTTGAATATTCCTAAAAATTACTAGAATTCTTAAGTGATTTAATGCTTGCTAGTGACTGACTACAGGGCGAAGTTGCCTGGAGTTCTACTGAGAAGAAGTAGTGACCAGTGGAGTCGACTAGGTCAGTTATGAGGACAAATATTGTCTGATGACATTGGCTAGTGCAAATGTCACGCTAAAATCACGAATTGTTAGCAGCTGCGATCCATAGGCCGCTAAATTCTTTCCCAGTGGCTCGCCCTGTAGAATTAAAGTCCTAGGTTATTTCCTTGGTGATGGGTGATTGCTGATGAAGAGTTCCAAATTTAGGACGAAAGAGAATTCAGTTTTGAATGGTTGTCTAATTACTATTGGCTGGTGCTGAAATGTAAAATAAACATCAAATCCCTACAAAGTGATTCGTGAAAACTAAACACTGTTAGATGAGGGTGAATTTCCAGTTTGGCCAATGAACAGCTAACTAGAAATCAATAAACTCTAATCAAGCGTCATCCCTTGATAATTATTTATTGACAATTGTTTGTTGGAAGGGAATGGGCTGGTTACAGGACTGATCAAGAGTGGTGAGTGGTTATCTTCATCACCTCCGTCTTCCCTTTGTTCACTTAAAGTCCTGTCTTCTCTGGCCGCTTCTTCAGCCAGTTTGTTGGTTTTCGCCTGTAAGCCTTTGAGTCTTTGTGACACTGAACGTATATCATCTGTGAAATCCAGATATTCTAGAGTCTTTCCAGCGGTGGTCCGACGTCCTTCTGTCTTTTCGCTCCCCACCGTCTGACGCATAATCCAATCCACAACAATTAAGATTATCATCGTTGATAATAGACAGCCCTGTCTTACTCCTGTGTTCACTGCAAACGCCTCGTTGAGTTTCCCGTTGTGATCACCTGACATGTGGCATTGTCATACAGCTGCTGAATGGGGTTGATGGAGACTTGGGCACTGCACACTGTAGTGTTGACGCAGTTTCAAAATTACTTCTCACTCAACTCTTTCTGTCGAAATCCTTTTCGAAGTCGATGACATTGAGGTAGAGGTTTGACCGCCATTCTATGCTTTGTTAGGTGATGATCCGTAGAGTTGCAGTTTGATCAGCATAGGATTTGCCTTTCCTGAATCCATCTTATTCAAGGCTGGAGGAGCTTTGCATCCTGCACATCTTTTATTCTACTACTACATCTTTTATTTATACTATTTTACTTGGCGTGGACAAGAGCATTATTCCACGCCAGTTCTTGAATAGGCCTAGGTCGCCCTTCTTCGGCAGTTTGACGAGGTATCCCTTCTTCCAATCATTAGGCACCCTTCCTTCTTTCCAAACCTTTTGCAGTAATGGATGAGAACATCTGCAGTAATCTCTGGGGCCGTCTTCAGTGCTTCGGGAGGAATGCTGTCTGGTCCTGCTGCCTTCTCGGTCGGACTTTAGTAGCTTGACCGGATTCAGGATTTCTGCTTTCGTTGGAGGGTTGATGTTCACTGGCAGGCAATCCTGTGAGTGTTGTTATTGTTGGTGGTATTTCTTGACGAGTTGCCGGTGTTTGTCGATTCAACGGTCTTTTAAAGGGATCAGCCCATTGTTTGATTTGTTTCTCCTCCTTGGTGATCAGGTTCCCTTGAGCATCTTTTACTGATTTCATCAGCTGAGTTGATCTCTTCCCGGATAGAGACTTGATTATCTGATATAGTGTTTTGATGTCTCGTTTGCCTGCATCCTGTTCTGCTTCAGTTGCCGGCCAGTGTGTCGAAGATTTGTCGTTTGTCTTTCCTAGCACTCCTCTTCACTTCTTTGTTCAGTGTGGTATGCATTGAACTCAGCTTTTTCCTCTGTTGTCCATCTTTGCATTGATTCATCTTCTCTTTCGCCATCCTCCTCTCTTTTATTAGCTTTCAGGTATCTGTTGAGAGCCAATTTTTGTCGTGTCTCTTCTTTCTTCTTCGAACATTTGTACACGTTTCCTTGAACATTGCCTTCACATAGTCTCAATGTTCTTCCACGAAGGTTTCCGCTGTGATGCTACATGCTGTTTCCGACTTTTCTCTGATCTAATCTGTAGTGAAGGCATCCATTGTAGTTTTTCTTTCAAAACTATAAAGGGTGCTTTAGTTAACTAACTTGCTAGTTTTCTAGTGGGTCCTAGGCCCAGTTAAAGAAGGCTGGCTGGCTGGCTGGATTCAACATAGAACTTGGCACCGAAGTGCAGCAGTTCAAGTTGCCACGTTCCAAATAGCACACAAAAGTAGACAAGAAAATGAGTGAAGAGAATCAATAGAGTTTTGACAGGTATAAGAGTGAAACAGAATGAGTAATGGTAGAAAGGAATATGAAAGATTACAGAGACTGAATACATCTGCGCCATTGACAACGATTTTGAGCCATGTCACCTATTGTCTACAGCCATTGATTCTTAGAGTCCCGAGGGCCCCAACCCGGAAGTCTGCATCTCCCTACCTGACTCAGTTTAACTGTCAGGGATTTCACGGATTTATCAGGCCATGTTTTTGCTTGGTCACCACTTACTCTTTTCCAACCTACACCTATATCAGGTAGTAATGCCCGTCGGGGGAGGCGATGGTTAGGCATGCGCAGCACGTGACCTAACCATCTCAATCTATGTAACTTTATAGCCTCTTCGAGTTATTGAGGGTTGGGAGTAGGGCTAGCAACCTTATTATATTTCTTAACTAACCATCCATGTTCTGACTACAATTCATATAAAATAAAAGAAGTCAGATGAATATTTATTTATCAATTGTATTCTTCATATGTACAAATAATTTCTGATACTGTTATTATCATCACATAAATCTCTAAGCAGATATTGACACCTCTTGAACTGGATGTATTTTTATATTTAAAAAAATATTGATTTACAGCTTTCAGTTGATGAATAGGCTTCATACAGTTAACTGCCAGTGTTCCTATGTGAAGACGAAGATAATTCTGGACAATTCATAAGCCACCGAAATGTAGGCGATGCTTTCAGCGCTGTACGAATTGCATCACATTCTTTCATACTGTTCAATAAAACTTGATTATGCGTTATAATATTGCTGTAGTCGAATCCAGGACAGATAAGCTGGATGTGGAGAATAAAATGACAAAAAGTGAATAGTATTATTTTAAGATTGGTAGGTACTGTAATTAAAAGAATGAGTCTTATAACATGAAACATTTGAATGAATACACCAGTTGTTAGGAAGAGGCAAAACACATGCAATTATCAAGTCATTATCATGTCTCAGTCAAGTTATTATCGCGTTATTAACAAGTCGTTGACATGCAATTGTTTCTGCTTCTGATTGGACGCTTGCACAATTCAAACTCTCAACTGGATTGGTTGATTTCCAGTCTACCTTATTTTCTGTATAAATACAGTCACTTTTGTCATAATAAATGAACCCAGTTTTACCGTTGATTCTCTTCGTGTTCTGCTTTACCAGTTAAGTGGGCGCTGGTCAGTAGTTAAGCAGTGACCGCGTGACAAAGGATCCAGCATCATAACAATTGGCGACGGGGTTTCGAATCCATTGCAGTTCAATACAGTCAAATAAAACCCAGATCATCCAGTGTACATCCAGTCTGTCTTCCAAATGACAATTTCATTTGAACAAATGCAACTTCTCCTTCATCAACAACAGCAACAGTTTGAAGCTTGCCAGCTCAGCTTGATTGAAAAACTTACAAAGCAGTTGTCAATTCAAAATCTCGGCAGTTCCAACTCAGAGAAAACCGAATCTATTGGGAGTTCAATTGTAGAGTTCATTTTCGAACCTTCAACAGGTGTGACTTTTGAAGCTTGGTTTCAACGTTATGAAGATCTGTTCCGGGTTGAATGCGCTCACCTAGATGATTCGGCCAAAGTGAGACTACTCCTTCGGAAACTTGGTCTAGCCGAACATAATAAATACGTCAGTCATATTCTACCAAAGGACTCCAGAGAACTCAACTTTGAAGAAACCGTTCAAACGTTAACCAATATTTTCGGTGAACAGTTATCTCTCTTCAGTATTCGTTACAATTGTTTCAAGATATCCAAAGATCCAGGAGATGATATTCTCACCTATGCTGGTAAGGTGAATCGTGAATGCGAGCGGTCGAAAATTCGATCACTTACGGATGACCAGTTTAAATGCCTGATCTTTGTCTGCGGTCTCAAATCCTCAGTTGACACTGATATTCGTACCCGAATTCTTGCAGAGATTGAACGCAAACCGGACATGACTTTACAGGAGGTAACTGTTGAGTGCCAGCGAATCATCAATTTAAAGCATGACACGAAGTTGATTGAGGATGGTCAAGTTCATGAATTTACTTCTGTTCAGTTTGGTTTTGTATGCGAAGGATATATATGCATATATGACCAAGTTAAAATTGCCTCTGCTTTGCTCGCTTTAAGTATTATAATTAGTTATTAAGCAAACTCCTTGACTTTCTACTGACATCTGTGATTTGTAAACTCCTTTATCATTATTATTATTCCCTTGGGTTCCGAGTGGAACATACATAGGGTTTCAACAGCATATCTCCACTTTCTTTTGTTTTCCAACGTCCTCTTCATCTGGGTCCATGGCTGCCTATTATCTCTCATCACCTCCATTTCGCCACATGATCTCCTCCGTGTCACTTTTGCACACACTACCCACTCGTCAATTCCCAGTGGGATTTCACTCGAGCGATGGCCTGCATTGAGTGCGATGTCATTCGACGGCCTCCTCAACGTATGCCCCATCAATCTATACTTTCTTCCGCATATTTGTTGAGCAATCGGCTCTCGTCTGTTGGTTTTTTTCCCATTCAAGCAGGGTTTCTTGTTGCTAATTCTTTCTGCCTGGCCGCTTAATCTTCATTATGAAGCCAGCAAAGTGGATAGTTGTTGATAAAAGTCTGCAGTTGGAAATCCTTTTCGTGACACATTGGCCAAGTTTCTGGCCCATACAAAAGAAGTGACTGACTGATTTCATATTCACGCTAACTTAGTTAGTGCAGAATATTTCGAGTAATTCCCTTCCGAAACTGACTGGCTGGTTTTGACATCTTCGTCCGTGCTATCCGCCTGCCTGTGATTGGAACCCTGCTTCCTAGATAAGTGAAGGAAGTGACCTCTCTCTCAAATGTCCCTCGTTGACATTGACTGGTGCTTGTTGTTTTTATATTAGTTTGTTTATTAGATGTATCACACAGTGAAACAGTCGTATTATTTACTGAATGACGTTTTGAACAAAATTTATTGTTCATAATCATATCAATTGTGATCACACGACTTGACACTTGAGTTCTATAGTTTTCTTTGTTCTCTCCTATTTGTTGTCGTTGAGCTAGTAGAATTTTCCAGATATCGGAGACAGGTGTTGAATCATTCCTATTACACGTGTTTGCAGTTGATTCGATAAACAAAGCTTCTGTTGTCAATCTCTCCCTCCACCCTGTGACATTAGATTTTAAAACTGTCATCCTATCCCATCCTATTGTGTGATTGTGTGTGACTGCATGTAGTGAGTGCTCTAGCTGAACTATTCTCTAGATTTCTTATCTTATTCGGGTCAACCAATCTAGATTTTGCTAAGTTTTTATGTTCAACTAGTCTGACTGCCCCTGTTCTACTAGTTTGACCTATGTGTTTGACCTGACAATCATTGCAGGCAGGGTATTAGATAAACTAAATTGTTTTGTTTTAAAGGTTCCACAGGAGTGATCATTTATCCGACAAAGCTTGTTTCTAATTGAGTTTGTGGGTTTGAATGCCACTTTTATTCCTGCCTTGTTTAGAATTCTGCTTAAGGCTTCCGAGGTTCCTTCCTTGTATGGAATTACTACTGATGATTTAGATTCTTTATTGTTGGTGTCGTCATTAATATTATTATTATTATTATCACTATTATCATTATCATTATTATTGTTATTATCACTATCGCTACTATCATTATTTATTTCATTTTTACATTTTCCTACATATTTCCTGACTAATTTATCCGGGTAATTATTAAGTTTCAAGTTGTTTTAGTTGATTATCTTCATAACTTCAGACTTCTCTATGTTCACCTGGAATCCTGTTTTCACTGCTTCTCGTATATACGATTGTACAGCTTGAGAATAAAGTCTTCCATATTCAAAATCCTATCATCGCTAGTTGACTGAACCTAGCACCCTTTTCAAACTGTCACCATTATCACACACACTTACTTGAAATATCCATTGATAAAATAATTCTTTGGTTGTAAAAAATATTCCTGGTAAATTGGAATCTGGTTGATTCTGATTTGTTTGTAAATATTCTTCATATATTCGTCCAGTGATTTCAATAGCCAAAGTTGACTGGAAGACAGTCGGTGTTTTCGACCATGATGTCCAATGATCCTTAGAAGAAAAAAATAGGGGAATTAAAGGCAGAGGTATTTTTACTTGGAGAAGCTGGTTCTCCAAGAGAATAGTGCAAATATATATATGACTGCTTTTGACTAAATTTCAACACTGAACTTCAAGGACAGACAAAAAAGAGGAAAAGGGATTCATAAGTACCATAATAAGCAGAAATATGAGGGTGAAAGAATAGTGATATTGAAAAGAACTAGCTTTAATGAATATATTAGGTTAGAATGAGACAATGCATCTTGAGTCATGTCTCAAGCCATTAGTTCTTTGGATAACGAGGACAAAACTAGGCAGACTATGCTTCCCAGTGTCGCTCAAGCTAACTGTCAAAAATTTCATGGACTAATTCCAAATTTTGGTTTGACTATCTCTAACTGTTTTCCAACGTAATCCCATATCGTCTGACATTGCCTGTAGAGGAAGGCGATGGCTAATTATGCTAATGCGCCATCTCAGTTGAATCCCCTTGACAACCTCGTCGATTGGCTTACCCAACTTACCTAACACTCTACGCCTTGTTTGAGTATTACTCACTATATTATACCACAAAAGACGAGAGACAGACATCTATGATGAAAGACAACTGACGTTTTCATATCTTCCACTGTCAGTGGCCGTGTCTTAGAGCCATAAAGGAAAGAAGAGAGACACTGGTGAACAGTACACACTCGTAGTATCACTGATGATATTCCTGATTTCGGTGTTCTGGACAATGCGATAGACCTTTAGGGAGCGAAAAGACACGAATACTTTGGGACGATAAGAAGACTGTAGAAGATATGAACTTCGTGGATGCTTTATTTTTAATGTCAAACAAACTGGGAGATCTACAGCGGTAAACCAACAAGTTAGCAGGAGAGAAAGGTTGGCAGTGAGTACAGGGCTTCAAGTTAACGTAGAGAAGACAGAAGTGATGAAGATACCTGACTATCGACAGGAGAAATTTAAAGGAAGTCATTTGCTTCAGTTGCCTAGTCTACATCATCGCAATGTCGAAGGGAGGTAGGATCAGAACAGCAAGAGCAATTTTCGTTAATCTTAAATTAGCTGGAAAATGTACTCTACTAATCAATAACAGACAAAGTTCGCATTTGACGCTTTCATCACCAAAGTTGTTTCAAACAGGCTGCTGCTCACTTTGATCAACATCTGCCTTCGCTGATTAGGTGCTAAAGATCAGATCCCTAGCTAGGAAGGAAGAAACCAGTCAAGAAGCAATACGTTAACAAGTTCGCAGACGTGAATGGAGATGGAGTGGACACACGCTGAGTAGACCATTGAGTGACGTAATACGTCTGACAGACCCTCGAGTGGGGAACGACGAGTTAGGTGTAGTTCCAAGAGTAGTGTGAAGGATGCTGTGCGATGAAGAGGATATGAGAGCCTATGAGCACTCCTGGGATAACGTCAGAGAGCAGAATGGAATTCAAGCATAAAGAAGCAGAAAAAGCTGAGGCCAACTCACCTGTATGTTTGAATCAAATAAAAATTTTCTTACATATTGTTCAAATCCACTTGTATTACTTCCATAAAAACTTTTCACATCAAAACATTCTACAGGAAACACAAAAAAGAAGAAAACAATATTGTGTTTAAGCCATCTTTTTTTCACATTTCAAACCAATGTTTTAATTCATTCAGTAAAAATATAGTTGTTTTCATCCCTTGAATCCGAAGTGAAACACGGGGATTGGAACTTTCTGTAGTTACAGTCGCTGCTTTGTTCATAAGAGGTTGGGTTTCTGGCCTCACATCCGGGCTTTCGTCTCTTCTAGGTCTGCGTTCGGCTAGTGAAGTAGGCCAGGCTGAAAAATATGTCAGCCAGGAATCAAAATCGGACCATCCACATAATTGGCGAGCATTCTGTCATTAAACCACTAACTCACAATGTAAATAAACCATTCATGAATTTGAATAGTTGAATCAAGAAAATCTTCTAGATTATTTCATTGATGAAATTAAATCACTTCTACGAACTGTGCTGCGGCTTTACAAAACAGTTCCTCCTCGGTGTCTCTGCTAGATTTCATAAAACTGAGTTAGTCTCATGGATTGGCCAGTAAAGACGTCATTTTTTATGATATTTGATGGAATATTAATTTTCGAAGATTATCTCCATGCACATAATTTGTTTAACAGAGTGACGATACGAGGGCCACTGTAATCTCTTCTCCCTAGCAGTAAACAAATCATATGCTTAAATAAGATAAGGTGACATATTATGAGGCCATCGAGATCATTTTATAATGTGATAACTATTAGAGAATGTGCAATATTTAACAAGTTTAAAAGTTCCTATTGAATCATAACTAACATCAATCCGCGATCAAACTGGACGCAAGCAAAATGCCCACAAGCTAACTGTTTGAAAATCAATCTGATTCCGCTAGTGACCGGCCCCAGTTCGAAGTTGCTTGGAGTTCTAAAGGGAATACTTCGTGACCAGTGGTACCTACCTGGTCGGGAGTGAGGACAAATACTGACCGATGACATAGTCTGGTGGTCGCCCCAAAATCAAGAATTCCCAGAAGTTCGAATTCATGGTCTAGTTATTTGTTTAAGTCCCAGTGGCTGAATCGTCTATGGGACTGATTTGTAACGTGAAGTTCCTGAGTTCGAGCCGCGTTGGGTAGGTACTGTTGAAGAGTCAAAAACTAGGAGGGAACAGCTATACCCTACTCTCTAGTTTTCAGTGGTTCTCTAAATGAAATCAATCTGTGATCAAAATTTAACTATAAATCTTGGGCACTATGTTAGTATGTAATTCCAAGTTAATTTGTTTATTAGATATATCACAAAGTCAGTGAAACAGTATTATTTGCTGGATGATGGAGTTTCGAACAAAATTTATTATTGTTCATAATCATATCAGTTATAATCACAAAACTTAGAAACTTGATGTTGAAGGTTTCCTTTTATTCTTTCTTATTTGTCGTAGGGGCAGTATAATTTTCAATTCAATTCACTCATGAGATGGAAAGCTGGGAAGGGGAACCTCCAATGTTAGACTGTAAGATGGAAAGTTAAACACTAGTGTTTACAGGAAACCCATACATTCAAACCAATATTTGGACTTCCGATCATTCTACCTAAAGTCAGTAAAAATAGGATTGGTGAAATGTTTAAGTGATAGAGTACAAAAACTAAGTAGTACCAAGGAAAATCTAAGACAAGAAGTGAGGCATATAGGAGAAGCTTTGAAACTTGACAGTTATCCTGATAAATAAAAAGTTATAATAATGATAGTGATGATTATGTTATTAATGACGACACGTAAGTCAAACATGCACATAGTAATGACAACACCAACAATAGGGAATATAAATCATCAGTAGTACTCCCATGCAGAGAAGGAACCTCTGAGACCTTACGCACATCATTTATCCTCACTCCGTGCTCAATAAATTTTATGACTTTCATAATTGTTTCACTCAATCAACCCATCATCCCACATGTTACAACAGGTTATCAGTTTTTCTCGAATTTGATGTTAACTACTAACTTAAATTTAAGTAGTTGAATAATAACTCGAATTTGTAGAATTTGGAAGAGCCTTAAATTCTAATGAGGAACAAATTGTAACCATTGAGATACATTGAAAAAAAAGGGTTTCGGATTCTTAATCATTTTAAAGTATACTTTGACACAGATATTGAAGATATGGCCGACAGAATGATAAAACTATCTTTTTACTTTATGAGCTTTAGGATTTAAATAATATGGAAAGATTTAAAAAACACAACTTACTATTGTCGATAATTAAATTCGATATAATTTTGGCTACTGAATACCATAAATATCCACAATTTAAGTATCTGGTATAGAAAGAAGGTGAGGATATTCCGTTAGGAGTGATAAAAAATATTTTATAACGATAAAAGCATCAGTTTTATTTGTAGAACAAAATAGTATAACTGAGTAATTTGAAAAATTAAACTGGAGATTTTAAAATGCCTCAATATTGGATATTGTTCAATATAACTGTTAATTTTTCAGAAACAGTACAAGTACATCCATGAATTATCTAGGGTAGCCTTGTTCAGTGTTAAATGCTTGGTGGCAATTTCTTCACATATCCTCGAAAACTTTACTTGGTGAAGACAGAGTGTACATGATTACTTATTCAAACATTTTCCCGTGTACTGCTTTCAGCCAAAGCTTACAATTACGTATTCTCCTTGTAACAAATTAAGAAACGTATATTTATGTTATGTTCTGTAATAACTATCATTTTCAACTTTGATCACATACTGACATCAGTTAGAGAACAAGTAAAAAATGGCCAAGAGTCCCAGACAGTTGTTTCGTCCCCTCTGGGACTCTTAAGAGGTACAAACCCATAGTGCTACCAGGGCTCAAAACCAGAACCTTCAGGTTATATCTGGTTACACCAATGCCGAAGAGTCTTAAATAAGGACGAAATCACATCGAAGTACTCCCGGCTAGTTTTCAATGGTTCTCAAAGTGAACCTGGTTCGTGATCAATGTTGAATGCAATCAAATCCCTGCAATCACACACTTGAAAACCAATCAGGTGCTTACCAGCGACTGGCTACAGGATTAAACCAATGAAGTCCTAGTGGTTATCCGTGATCAATGATCTGCACTTAGTTGGGCTTGCTATATATAGTTCATGAAGTGCTAAGAGTTAGAACTGGTTGCAGCGGAATGGTATACTTGCTCATCTGTTGATATGAATGTCCTGCATTCGAAGACTCACAGTAGGGTCATGAGTGCATACTGATGAAGAGAGACAATTTAAGGCTAAACCGCTCTCTAATACTATCTAGTTTTCCATGGTACTCATCCTGAAATTATGTCTTGATCAATCGTTAAATCAGTCAAATCCCTGTAAATTAACACTTGAAGATTATCATTTTACAAGTAGTTGACATTCACTAATGGTTTGTGAATAATAAGTGCGTTGAATTCGATTTCCAAAATGAACACATATTTTGTCAGTAAAGGCATTTTATACTTATACTTGAATATCAACGAGATGCTCATTAGCGACTGGCCCTATTCAGGTAGGCAGATACCTTGGTTCTAGTAGGAAGTCGTGACCAGTAGGGTACTGGATAGAGTCCCAGTGACCTAATAGTCTACGAAGTCGCCTTGTAACCAGGAGGTCCTGGTTTCGAACCATGGTGGTGGGTTCATACTGACGAAGAGTCCCAAACTAATCTGGCGAAAAACCTGTCCAGTATTTCTTGGTAGCTTCCCAATGCTTCTGTAACCTATATCAGCTCATGATGAAATTCTGTATCCAAAGGCGTTTCATATTTTTAAAATTTATGATGTGCAAAATTTTTGAATTAGGTGTGACTTTATCAGAAATAAAAATATATTCTATCATGTGTGTTAATTAAGTTTATTCCCAGATTGGAGTTTGTTACATTTTTAGGTAGTGCTATGGTGTATCTCACTTTTCACTTAGTTATATTTTATCTCATCCAAAACCTAAAACTTCGTGCTCGTTAGCGTCTACCAATGTTGTGGTTAAATAAGAGAGAGAGGGACGCAAACGAAGGATAAGCTTGATAGTTTTGCCACATCTGTGTGCATTTATCAATTTCAACTGCACCTGCGGTGACAGTTATATTGGGCGTACTACTAGACAGCTTAGACAACGTGTTAGTGAATATCTCCCATCGTGGTTTGGCAAAGGACAGACAAAAACAATTTGTAGCTCAATTTTGTCACACTTAATTGATAGTGGTCATGTAATCGAGAAATCGAGAGCCTTCAAAGTAATTCATCGTATCCCGCCGAATCTTTCCAGTAGACTTCGTATTCGTTTACTGCACACAGCTGTGGCGATAGGCATTTGAACTGTTAAACCTAAACTATGTATTCAAAAGAAGTTCGTACAGCCATTATCCCTCCCTTGGCCTGTTAGGACATAACCAACTGATGACTTCTACACCACCCTTTACTTATATTTTCAACCCCTTTCTTATCTTCCTTCAATCTTATCTTGATTAAAAACGTGTTTCATTTCCTTCTCTTACAATCTAACATTACTTAGTCGGTTCATTTGTTTTAACTAGCCTTTATCGACTACTTCCACCTGAACAATTGTTTGTTTAATCATGCTGTTTTTCATTATTCGTGTTATCGCAGATTGCCTCACTTTTTCATCCTTATTATTGATAAGACCATTTCTATTATTATTATTACTAGTATTATGTCTAATTGCACAATTTATATTCACCGTCGTATTATCCTATATGCAAAACACCATGATTGGTTTATATTTGATTTTTTATTTGTAAACTTATGTATATTAGAGTTAGGCCTGATGAGATCTAACTGAAAACAATATTGTTCGCTTAAATGTGTTGTTCTAAATAAGAGTGTAGTTAAAACTATCAAATGTGAGTCCTGTACTAGATAATCTTGTTCAAATGGGCCACTGGAGAGTATTTTTCCATGACCCAGTGAATACCGAATAAATTCCGGAAAGCCTATAAATACTAACCGCTATAAACACCAGAAGTCATAGCAGTTTGCTTGAAGCAAACAAAGCTCCGTGTGCAAAAAAAAACACGTTTAGCCACTATTGCTGTTTCGGCCTGCTGTAGAACCAAGAGATTCATAAATTCTCTATTATACTTTTTTTAATTTATCTGATTTCATTATTATAAAAGTTATTGTTCTTCCCAATGAAACGATGCTATTGTTGTTTTTACTGATACTTCGCTATTCAATGCTGCTGCTAATAGCTGTATCAAAGCCAGAATTTACAACATCCCAGCAGGAGGTAATTTTTATGCTGTCAAGGGACGTATTTCAAAGACATAGGAGTCAACAATTGTCATTCTATATAGATGAGAGTACTACAGTGTACCCCAAATATTCATCAACCTTATTCAACAGCTGTACGACAACGGCACATGTCAAGTGATCCACAACGGAAAATTCAGTGGGGCGCTTGGAGTAAACACAGGAGTCAGATAAGGGTGTTTATTATCACCAATGATATTCCTAATTGTGGTGGACTGGATTATGCGTCAGACAGTGGGAAACGAGAAGACAGGGATATCCTGGACCGACGTGAAGAACCTAGAAGACCTGGATTTCGCGCGTGGATGATTTATGTTTGATGTCACACAAAATTGAAGACTTACAAGCGAAAACCGACAAACTGGTCGAAGAAGTAGCAAAGACAGGTCTCCAGGTGAACATAGACAAGACGGAGGTTATGAAAATAACCAACCAACAACAACAACAGCAGCAGCAACATCCATTGGCAATCACCATCAACGGGAGGGATTTGAAAGAGGTTACTTCTTTCACTTATCTGGGGAGCATTGTCTCAACCACAGGAGGAACGGACGAGGATGTCAAATCGAGAATCGGGAAGGCGAGAAACACATTCATCAACCTGAAACCAATCTGGAAATCTTCGTCACTCAGCATCAACAACAAAATTCGGATTTTCAATACAAACGTCAAGTCAGTCAGTTCTTCTATATGGATGGATCAGAAACTTGGCGGGTCACCAAGAATATTTCCAACAGGTTGCAGACCTTTATCAACAGCTGTCTTCGTTCTATACTGAAGATCAGCTGGCCAGAAAGAATCACAAACAAGAAACTATGGTAACAAACAAAACAAGAATCAATCGCTCAACAAGTATGCAGGAGAAAGTGGAGATGGATTGGACATTCGCTGAGGAGGCTGCTGGGTGACATCGCGCGTCAGGCCAGTGCTCGAGTGGAACCCGAAAGGGAAGTGGTGAGTGGGACGTCCAAGGGTGACATGGAGGAGATCGTATGAATAGGAGCTGAAGCAGTATGGACTAACATGGATGCAGGTGAAAAGTACAGCAGAAGACAGAAACAAGTGGAGACGTGCAGTTGAAGCCCTATGTTCCACTAGGAACCAAAGAGAACAATAATAATAATATAGATGAGAAATGTCAGACGATATCAGAAGAGTACTCAATAAACACAACATTAAAATTTTCTTCAAAATATCAGACACACACACCACAAAGCAATCCTGTCCATGTAAAAGACCAAATTTCAAAGGATTCTCTATCTAATTATGTCAATGAAATAAAATACTTGGAATGTGATGCGATATACATCTGACAAACATCGGGAGAAATCAAAATCAGAAGAAATGAACACCGTACAGTATCTGTTCGACCACCGAGAAATCCAGTTGAACTAGAAAAGCTTGAAAAATCATTAGTCATATGTCCACATGCATTATACAGTCAGGCCACAAAATTGATTTTGACAATATTGAAATAATTCAGAAAATATTCAGAAATCACAAAGAAGTTTAATATCAGAAGCACTTCATATCAAATGGAATCCAAATTGTCTGAATAGGAACGATGGACTAAGACGGAATTCGGCCCGATTTCAACACCTCCTCCCATTCACATGAAATGACAACATCAACACGAATGTGATAAGCAGTTTCATTATGTAAACACACGTTGCTTTTATAATTTAATACACTTATTAAATCCAACAATCTACACCTGGTTTTCTTATCGTTACGAATTGGCCAACTTGACAACGAAAGAAAAATTACCCCCTGCTGATGAACGATGGCTAAGTTGTATAAAGACTGTGCAACCCCTTTCCATGAGAATGTTATTTGTCAAGTTGTAGACATTTTAAATACTCGTGAAAGTAATCGATCGAAAAAGAAGTTAACAAGTGAAATTATGCATGCAATACTATAATGGAGGATTTTTTGTTAGCTGTATATTGAAGCGAATTACTAACCTTGGTATAGATAAATCAGGCATAAAATAAGGCCATTGAAGAAGTAGAACAGATATCTCTTGTGGAATAAACAAACAGAAAAAAGGAGCCAATTTAATGCATGTATTATTTGATAAAACAGTATTTCAAATCTTTAAATATTCCTATTATTAATGTTAGAACAAGACATAAAAGCGAACAATATTGTTTGTCTGAATCGTGTAATGTATTTGCGCAACAAATTTCGAACAATCTGATCACACACGAACTTGTCATAGGAATGTGTTATATATGAAATTAAACTTTCTAATTGCTAGCTAGGCTTCCACAAACTTTAGAATACGACCCGAACACGTTTTATAGATAGGTTTAAAAGATCTGTTAACGTTAATTTTATTTCCTGTCTCTATGATATGTTTCGCAATAGAGGAGCTAGGTCTCCTGCTCTCATCATTAATGGGTCCTGAAGATTCTTTTTGTTTCTGGAGCCATACAGGAATATGCTCTGAAGCCAGCCCTTACTTGCAGAAATCGATTAGTCCTCCCTATATATGTATGTCCACACGTACATTCGAATTGGTGAATACAACGGGATGTGACATCATTCTTCGCATGTTCAAAAGGCTTAGATGGAGGATATATTGGCTTCACATTCTCAATTATTATGATATTAGCTGCATAAAAGGTCTTTTTAACATTGCTTTATCTAAATTCATAAAGGAAACTAATTGTTTTAAAAACAATATTGTTGTTTTCAATTAGATCTTCTTCAGGCTTTACTCTAATTTACATAGAATTGTTTATTACAATTTTAACCAGTGACGGTGATTTTGTGGATCAAATAATAATAATTATGTGGCAAATGTTTTGAACGTCAGTAATGCCGATGATTATAATGATAACAAAATATTGATAATAAGGTTTATGCAGGTGATAAGAATAACAAAGGTAGTAATATGTGCATATGTACACAATTCAATAAATAAATTAGGTCAAATCTTAAACGTTACTTAATACTAAAATTGAAGTGCTCAAATAATCAGAGTTTAAATAAATATCACTTAAACACGAAGGAAGGAAATGAAAAATAAGAAAGGGTGGGAGGGTTTTGATCAGAATTCACCTAGGCAAGCAAGGGAGAGATAAAGGTGGAACAAACAAAGACTAGGATTGTTCTCTAGAATTAATTCCCATAGTTCCATTATGGTAAATTTTATTTTGGTAGAGTCTCACAGTGTTATACAGTAATATTTACTGATGACGTTTCGAGTACAATTTATTGCTCATAATAATTCCCATAGTTTCGGCTATGTGTAAAAGGTGGGATCGAATTTCGTTCGAAAGGCTCAATGAAATGCGACAGATAACTTTGAAGGCACTATTTCTGTCCACTTGGTGACCGCTGTCAATCAAATGAGCCAAAATAGAACTTCTAATAGATTTTATTTGTCCTTTTCCGAACCATTAAGGAAGATGCTCATTAATGCATTTGTTAAGCTGTCTAGTTGTTCGCCCAATATAGCTCTCTCTACAGGAGCAACTAAATTTCTGGATACAGGTGGAAGTGGCACAGCTAAGTAGCTTGTCTTTCACTTGAGCAATCATAATTGATCGGCTAGAAAATGACAAACAAAGGGTGGTGGCAGTATAAGTCTATTTTATTGCTCTCGATAATCTCAGATGTAAGACTTTGCTTGCCACGTCCCCATTAAATTGCAATTTCATGAACAGTTTCTCTTCATTGTATTTGGTGTTCATGTGTCTCCTTACAGATCCACTAGGATAACCCATTTGGACCAGAGTATTTTGGATGCATCGTAACTCATTTTCTAGGGAGTCATCTGTACAGATCCGTCTTGCTCTATTCGTGAAGCATGTGACCAAATTGATTTTGTATCGGATTGATACAAAACTGGGAAAATATGTATATTTTCCTACAGATGTAGGTTTTCTATAGACATCCCTCTTGAGTGAGACATCCTCTCCTCTGCTCAATTGGACATCAAGGAAGTGTAGTCTACCATCATCTTCTTCTTTGATGATATTAGATGGTTGGAGGTAATCGACAGGAAGCCATGGACCTAAGGACTAGACATATCACGCCAGTCACCAGAGTCCGATCAAAATATGTACTACAGTCCTACAGGAGGTCAATCGCGAGTCAGAATAGCTCAGTGGTAACGTCTCTGACTGCAGCACTGGGTGACGCGGGTTCGAATCTCAGAAGGGACATGAGTTCCTTCAAGGTTGCAGATACGCCTTGCTGACTGGGGACTGCCAACTAGCACGAAACCTGGGTCAAGCAAGGCTTCATACCAATTGCATCCAGCCATCTAATATCATGAAATCAATGTTCACCCTGATGGCAAGCTCCCTATGTTCCACTCGGAAACCAAGGGAATAATAATGATAATAATATTTCAAAACCTTATGTGGAAAGCAATCTGATTTGTACTATTTGAAGTGAATAGAACATTCATTACGTAGATATTTTGATGACATATTGCTAAATTTATTGACATCACTCGTCAGTAAAGTGCAATTACAATAAACAAGGTTCTGTTTATAAAGATATTTATAATATAACTTACCGAGTATATTAGAACTTTCAACATATTGAAGAAGTTTAATACCACCGGAACTGAGGCTACAGAAATACACCAAAATTTATTAACAATGATAAAACGTGTTAATGTCTTTGAATGGAAACATTTTTTGCAACATTAATGAAATTATACTTTTAAATATATAGAATACTTTACAGCATAATAATATATTTTGCATTTTACTGTAAATATTGTTCAAGCTAACAAATCCGATAACTTTCGCAGGATCAACACCTATTTGAAAGACAAGATCTCATCATACTGAGCAAAATTAATTTAAGATATTTTGTGAACACATACTGGGTTTTTTGTCACAGATACTAGATAGGGCTGAAGATGAAGTGTTAGTATTTTGTTGTCCAAAATTTATTTCTCTTCCAGTAGTGTTTTACTTCTTTACGTTGAGAAGCCTAGTGTCTACAGAAAGTTCCAAGTCTTACTGTGAATGTAACCTGTCAAAATATAAGAATAGTTTCATTTTTATGATGCCGTATTGTTGTTAGATGATTGAAGAAAATAGGTGGAAAGCCCTGGATCTAGCTTTCGTTCTTTTTGGCAAATATCAACATGGCGTATATACATTCTTCAAGGAACTCACGTCCCTTCTGAGATTCAAACCCATGTCTTACTGTGGTACAGTCACAGAAGTTACCATTAACCTACTTCGCCTGGCTGCTGAGCCCCTGTGGGACTGTTTATTTTTGTTATTCCTTCACGTTCCCAGTGGAACATAGGGCTTCAAGCTAGAGGCTTGAAGTTTCTGTAGCAGTGTTTATTTTACAGGATGGGGTTGCCAGCCTCATGCCCAACCTTTCCGCTTTACCAGCTTTATTTCTGGCTTAACGAGGTAAAGGAGTGAGTCGGCCAGGGATCAAACCCCGAACCATGTGCATGGTCGGCGAGCGTCCTAACCGCTATGCCACCAACGCCTGTAGGACTGTAAAGGATACTTTTTGATTAAGCCGTAGAATAATGACCAATAACAGGCTTTGTGCAGACTGAATTCAAGTTTACTGCTGTGTGACCAGCATGCTAGGTGACTCGTCATCACAATATACTCTGAATTGTTGTTGTTGTTTTTATTATATGGTTAAAGGCAATCGTCAGGAAGCCTTGAACCTCGGTTTCGTGGTCAGTGGCACTTGTCAGCCATCTTGAAGGAACAACAACTGTTACTGAAGGGTTATCCCGTTATATACACCCTATCAGCGTTTACGATATGGAATTTATTTACATAGTAGGGAAATATTTTCTGCAACACTGTCCAACATCCGTTATTGTATGAAAACAATTAGTTTCCTTAATAAATTTCAATAAGGCGTTTAGAAGACAAATTTCGCGAGATTATGGCATCATTTCGTAGTTTCTCTCTAATCGCTTTACAGCTAACATGGTTCACGATAATAAAATAAAATAAAACACATGACAACTACTCAGTCATAATAAAACAAAAGTGCATACTAAAGACCAGTCATGTTTAAATATGTGAAGTAGTCCATGGTAGGTGAAGGTTGAAGTCTATTGTCTTTTTTGTACACTTTGTATAGGATGTATGTGATTAATCCAAAGTGCTTCCATCACCTTTAATAACCTTGATTTAGAGTTATGTGAAATAATTGTGAAACAGTCATTCACATTGATTTAGTGACCTGACAATAATAAGTGCTTTGCAATGGAAGATGATGGATTTGTATTTGGACTAATTTCATTGGGATTTTCTTTGCGTGTTAATAAGTATTTGGGAACATGTTCTTTTTGATAACATTGAAACATTCCATTGCTTCCACCTATATAAATGTCACCGCAACTGCAAGTGAACTTGTAGATACAGTTTAAAGTAGAGTCCACAGAATTCGGTCCTTTAATCGTAGGTAAAGTGATCGAAAATGTTCGCGATGTGAGAGAAACATATGTGGCGTAGAATGTGCCATTGATGTTTAACCGAAGTCTTTGGGCTGTTAACTGCGTAATTTGATCACCCTTGAGTAGTAGTTTAATAAAGATAGCTTTCTTTGATAGGGAAGCTGTCTTTTCAAGATGTGGTCTATCCTTACTGCGACAATTGATAAAGGTTTCTGGATAACCATTAGCTTATAAAATTGAATGTATGTGTCGAAGCTCATCCACTAATGTGTCGCTAGTACATGTTTTGTGGCCCTTTAAAACAAATATTTCACTAGGGAACGTTTATAATGGATAGGAACAAAACTGGCGGAATGAAGATATTGTCTTCTAAATGCCTTATTCAGATTTATATGCCACAATTAAGTGTGTATATTTCATGAATGATTTAACACTCTTTGTAACCTTATATCTAGCCATTTCATATTTATTTGTGTTTATAATTTCATTTATGAATTGTCACCATTATTAGTTTCCATTTCAACATGGAATATAGCTCAACTCGTTCTTTTATTCATTCATGTTCCCACTGGAACATAGGGCTTCAAGCTAGGACTGTGAATTTTCTGTAGCACTGGTGTTTATTTTTAAGGGATTTATTATTTTAATTTCCTAGGGTTCCGATTGGAACATAGGGCTTCAACAACACATCTCCACTGTGTTCTATTTTACGACATCCTCTTCATCTGGCTAGCTTCACAACAAACAGTAATTTCTCATCCTTTCCCCGTCACACTATCACCTCCATGTCACTATCGCACCGACCATCCACTCGTCGCTTCCCATTCAGATTCCACTCAAGCAATGGCCTGCACTGAGCGCGATATCATTCGACGGCCTCCTCAACGTATGCCCAATTCATCTCCATTTTCTCTTACATATTTTTAAGCAACCAGGTATAGCCTGTTGGTTTGTTGCCAGGGTTTCTTGTTACTAATTCTTTCTGGCCGGCTGGCTGGTTGGCCATTTGATCTTTAGCATGGGGCCAGCTAAAGGGGAGGCTGTTGATAGAAAGTCTGAATTGGCTTATCGGGAATCGTTTTCGTGACACACTGGTCGAGTTTCTCACCCATATAGAAGCACTGCCTGACTTCACATTTTTTGTTGAAAGTCTGAATCTTTTTGTTTATGCTGCTGAGTTGTTGAAGAAGATTTCCCAAATGCTTTCAGGTTGGTGAAGGCCTATCCCGAATTCCCGATTTCGGCATCTTCGTCCTTTCCCCCTGTAACTGAAACCGCGCTTCCTAGATAAGTTGAGGATAGTTGGTTGGTTATGCTCATCCCCTCCGTCTTCCTTATGTTCACCTGGAGTCCCGTCTTCGCTGGCTGCTTCTCCAGACATTTTGCTGGGTTTTTGGTGCAAGTCTTAGAGTGTGTGTGTAATATTAGATATATCTCATCTGCGAAATCCAGATCTTCCAGAGTCTTCTCATCGGTCCAGTATTTCAATGGCCCCTAACTCCTCACTATCTGGCGCATAATCCAGTCCACCAAAACTAAGAATATCATCGTCAGTGACAATAGCCAGCCATTTGTCATTTCTGTATTCACTTCGAATGCCTCACTGAGTTTTCCATTGTGGATCACCTTACACGAGGTATTGTCATATAGCCAGCCAGCTGTTAAATGAGGTTGATAAAGACATGGACACTGCACGCCATGGCGTTGAAGTAGTTTCGAAATTACTTCTGAGTCACCGCTGTCTGTCGAAGGACTTTTCAAAGTCGATGTAGTTGAGTTAATGAGTTTTGACTGCCATTCTATGCTTTGCTCTGTGATGACGATGCGTAGAGCTGCAATTTGATCAGCACATGATTTGCCTTTCCTAAATCCCGCTAGTCCCTTTGGATGGCGGAGTTCTGCATCCAATGCACCTTTTATTCTCTCCAGGATGACGCGACTTAGTACTTTACTTGATGTGGACAAAAGCATTATTCCAAAAGTAATAACTATCATGGAACATATTGTTCAACAAATATTCCGAAGGCATGGTAAGTTGATTGGACATACACTCCACGGAAACTGTTGGATGTCACCTCGTACAGTTTCTGCTTTGATCCTTGGATGATATGGAAGAAGTTCTTTGATGAGCCTACTTAACAGGGCTTTGAAAAACAAGGTGAGATGCAAATGTGTCACTGAGGTTTTATGTTCCAGAAAGAAAATCAAAGGGATCAGTAATAACTAATTTAGTGTGAGATTGCCGTGAAAATCTATAAGTCGAAAATTTAATGCTTCAATAGCTTTCATCACCTATTTACCTCGATTGTTTTTCCTTTAGAATATCTTGTAAAAGTTATTAGTAGTTCCTCTTACCATTTTAATGGGGACATATATATACTACTCAGAATGTCTCAGTCAGTTGTTAAGTCAATCAATTAAGGTTTGGTAATGGAAACGTCCATAAGCTGATGGAGCAGAAATAGTAATCGCTTCCTTTAGAGGAATGCAGCAGTGATTATCGCAAGCGAAAACAACAACAACAACATCAGCGCGATTAAGTGTGATTTTATTTGTTTGTTTTGTTTTTTGTTTTACAGGTTTTCTCAGCCTACTTTTAATCATCTAAATAATCAAAATTAATTAGTTTTTGACTTTTTAATCAAACCCATTTTCTATGTTACAGGGTATGTTGCTTATACCCGTTGTATAGTCCAGTGGCTTTATCGATCGAAAGAGATACAGCCCCTTGTCAGTGTGGCTATCATTGCTAATGCGAAAGAGGTAAACAAAACTTTTACTTGAGATGATGAAAATATCAAAAATCGTGTAAAAGAGGAGTTTAATTTTGAGTTGATTCATAGGAACGGGTAGCTCTTCTCACACTTGGATTAATTTCGAAATAATAGAGAAGATTTGTACCTCAGACGAGTGATTTTGATCTAATTGCTTTCTCTAAGTTGTCCTTCAAGATAGTATCGCTGCAGCGCAAACTTTTCATTCAATTTTTATGTTAAGGAAAGTACTTTTCTGAAAGATATTAGACAGAATTAAATTTTACAGCTCCATAGGATTCATGAGTGAATTGTATCGTGAAATATTGAGGCTTTACTGTTATTCTTTGTCTTCAAATATCTAGTATGAACTGCTCATGTCTGTGATAACGGGAAACATTTATTCCCTGTTACAGATTTAAAAGAAGCAACAAACGTTAATAAAGTAGGATTTGAAGTCCATTATTGAATAACAGGAGAGGTGACGTAGTCAGTGTGAGTCTATAAATTTACTTGTTCCTGTGGAGCCAGTTATATTGGCTGTACAAAACGCACACTTTCCAAACACATCTCTGAACATTATCCGGCATGGTTAACAAAAGGACAATCCGAGAGAGTTACTAGCTCAAATCTCAAACACTTGGTGAACTCAAGCCACGCAGCCCCATCACAGTCGTTTTTCAAGATTATCTACAAGGTGAGACCAAATGGTACAAAGGACGTTAGGTTTCAGCATTTGTGTATGGCAGAGGCGTTGCCAATTCGTCAATGCAACTCCGAACTCTGTATACAGAAAAAGTTTGTCCAGTCTCTTATTCTACCATGGTCTTAATCTCTTTACTAGTCATTCCCTGTAAAAATTTAATTTTTTAAATATGTTTTTATTTTGTTTTTACTTTATTAACTAATTTACTATTACACTGTCATATGTTCCTTTTGTACGTTTCTCACCCTCTTCACACTTATTAAATGGACACTCAACTACAACCTTTCTTCTAACTCAATAACAATTTTAACCTTATTAAATTTCTAACGCTTTCTTGCTTTATCCTGTCTAGTATTATGTAATTTTTAACTTTTATTTTTACTTACGAAGCCACTTCTGAGTAGATACATCAATTGTGACACCCCTATTACTTAATAATGGTAAATATAAATACGACTGTACAGCCTGTGAAGATGATTTCGCCGATAAAGAAAATTTTCTTCGTTCAATTGTCTTTCATTTTCTTCATGACTCAAAGTAGGATTTAATGAATTCTTCAAATTTCGGAAGGACTCTTTAGCCAACTACTTCGCATACAATAATATATACACCGTTAGAGTTCCGCTATAGGGAATGTGACTGATAAGTTGAAAATAGGGTGAAGTTAAAAGCTTTGTTCCAATCCAGCTTAGAAAGAATTTTGTCAGAACATTTTTCGATAGAGAAGGTAAAATCTATTCTGTCCGTAAAATTGAATATTAAATAAAGACTCTCATGGATATTTCATCTAAGAATGGATATCCTGAGAAGATCATCAACAAACATTGGAAAGAAGTTATCCCCAATAAAACTGTCCTGATAGTTTCACAGAAACCTGCATATATGAATTTACCTTTTAAAGGAGATGACCTAAAAGAAGCAACTGAAAGAAGATTCGATCAAGCTATCAGGAGAGCTTATTATGCTGTAAAACGCGTGTTGCTTAACATCACTAAGTGGATGCTTCAATAATCTGGGAAAGACCGATCATCAATCCTCGTCAATTCAAGCTAGAGGCCTGGAGTTTCGATAGCAGTGGTACTTTTGTTTACGGGATGGGGTGGCTAGCCTCATGACCAGCCCAACCTTCCCTCTTTAACAGTCTTTTTACTGGCTTATTGAGGTAAAGGAGTGCGTCAGTGGCCGGGAATCGAATCTCGAGCCACCTGAGTAGTTGGTGAGCATTCTACCGCAGTGTCACCAACTCACGTTTGAAAATAGGTACAAATTTATAATGTAAATGAAACAGTATTCATGCACAACTCACCCAAGGTCTGGTATTAATTTAGATAAATCTGTAGATATAGCCTTTCTTGATAGAAAATTGTTAAATTTAACTAATTGCATTAAAAGACTTTGTTTGGGTTGAATTTTCAGCTGCAAAGTCACACACACATAAAGAGAGAAAGAAGTCAAAACAATAAAAACAAGGAAATTTAACCGAAATTAACTTAGATAATCATAATGTTATAATAATTATGTAATAATCCCAAGTAAAATACTAAGCCTCATCATCCTGGAGGGAATTAAACAAGCACTGGATGAAAAACTTCGACCGAAACAGGTGGGATTCGCGAAAAACAAGTCATGCATCGATCAAATCACAACACTACAAATCATCATTGAACAGAGCTTAGAATGGCAGTCAGCTATCTACCTCACTCAACTTCATCGACTTTGAAAAGGCCTTCATTAGACAGCGTTGATCGAGAGCTGATTCGGCAACTACTTCGCTACTACGGGGTGCCACCGACAATTATACATCTCATCCAACAGCTGTACAACAATGCTGCGTGCCAAGTAATCCACAACGGGAAACTTACGAAATCCTTCGAAGTGAGGACAGGAGTAAGACAAGTTGGCTGTCTACTATCTCCAATGATTTTCCATATTGCGGTAGACTGGATAATGTAACAGACAGAGAGCTGGCAATGAGGATACAGGCATAAAATGGACTCACACGAAAAACTTGGAGGATCTGGACTCCGTCAATGATATGTGTCTGATTTCGCACAAACTGGAAGATATTCAAATTGAAAGCAACAAGTCTGCAGAAGAAGCATTAAAGATAGGACTTCTTTCAGGTGGACATGGAGGAAACAGAGGTAGGCGATGAAGATTCCTGGCAACAGCAACAAACAACAATCTGCATAAATGAAAGGAATCTGAAAGAAGCAAACTCCTTTACCTACCTACCTGGGAAGCATCGTCGTTTCAACTACAAACGGACGGAACTAATGAGGATATCAAAGCAGAGAGGATTGGAGAAGCAAGGTAAGCTTCCATAAGTCTGTGTGGTGGTCAACAGCACTCAGCGTGAAAATGAAAATAAGAACCGGATTTTCAACTCCAATTTGAAGTCAGTGCTACTATAAAGATCAGAGACATGGCACCGCGTCATGAAGGGCACTTCGAACAAGCGACAGACCTTCACCAACAGCTGTCTTCGCTCAATACTACTCATGATTAGATGGCCAGAAAAGATCAGTAACAGGGATTTTCGGGAGTAAAAAAACGGGGAACCAATTGTGCAACAGGAAGAAATGGAGGATTATTGGTCATGCTCTGAGAAAACAAACCATCAAGTGACATCACAAGAGAGGCCATCGATCGAGTGGAACCCGAATGGAAAACGGCAAGCTGGTAATCAGTATGAGCGTGACATGGAGGAGGTCATGTGAAGAGGAGATGCGAGCATGTGGGCAGATGTGGTGCCAGGTGAAAACTCTAGCAGAGAACCGAACGCAATGGGGACGTGAGGCTGAATCCCTATATTCCTCTAGGAACTAAAGGAAACAATAATATTAATGAAACCATTAAGCAGCAATTATTATCACGGACATCTAACTACTTTTTGAAAGCATCAACTAAATGATTCACATTCTGAAGATAGTATGATTGTTTGAGTTAGTTTTACAGGGATTTGATCTGTTTCCAGCTTGATCAAGGATTGATACCATTTGAAGAATCACTAAAAACCAACAAGCTTGCCTTGTAACTGTTAGGTCCTCGTTTCAATCTCCGGTGGATGTGTACCACTGAAGAGTCATGAAATAGGGCGAAACAGGTTTTAGCAATACTCTCTGACTTTCAGTGGTTTTCTAAATGACATCAACTTGTAATCAAACTTGAAACAAATCAATTCCCTACAGAATAACTCGTGAAAATTAATGTGATGCTCGCTAGAGACTGGCTGCAGAATGAAGTTATCTGGAGTTCTAGAGGGAAGAAGTCGTGATGACTGGGATCAACCGGGTCAGTTGTGCGGAGGATTATTCGCCGATGACGTTGTCTGGTTTCGGCCTAATACATCATGAACTGGCAGAAGTTAGGATTCATGGGCTTACTATTGGTTCAGGTTCTACAAGCTAAATGTTCTACGAGCTTGACTTGTAACCAGAAGGTCTTGAGTTTGCACTACTGGAGGTTTCATAATTAGGTATAGACAGCTGTTATTTTACTCGCTGGTTTCCACTGGTTCTCTAGATAACACCAATCGATGATCAAACATAACAGTATGAATGAAAAACTCAACTAAACGAAACTTAACTTCCACTTTTCATAAAAATCATAAAATTCGTACTTCAAATAACATTTCATCAAGAAACGATGTCAGCTAAAAGCTGTGCTAGACAGCTTTTAAGGCCTATTTTGTGAGTGCTCACACACAACACACCAGGAGTAGAACGAAATCAGGAATTTCAGATTCGAAGACAAGCTCGTCTGCCACTCAGCCACTGAGACAGTGTCCAAAAGCCCATCAATTCTGCGATCTTTTGATTGAACACTAGTAATTAGTGCGTCGGTGGCGTAGCGGTTAGGACGCTCGCCGACCATGCACATGGTCCGGGGTTCGATCCCCGGCCGACGCACTCCTTTACCTCGCTAAGTCAGAAATAATGCTGGCGAAGAGGAAAGGTTGGGCATGAGGCTAGCAACCCCATCCTGTAAAAATAAACACTGCTACAGAAACTTCAAGCCACTAGCTTGAGGCCCTATGTTCCAATGGGGAACGTGAAGAAAAAAAAATTAGTGCGACGTGTCTAGTCCTCTCTTTGGTTCAGACTGAATTCTATCAGTCAGGTTTGTAATGTGGCCACCATTCTAGGTAGCTTGCCATCACGTGTGCATTGATTTGATGATATTAGATAGTTGGAGGCAATCGGCAGGAAGCCTTGGAACTAGGTCTCATGCTAGTTGGCTCTCATTAGCCACAAGATGTATCTGAACTCTTGAAAGAACTCATGTCACTTCCGAGATTCAGTCTGCACCAAAGAAAGGACTAGATGCATTGCACTGGTTACTAGTGTTACTAGTGCTGATTGCCTCCAGCTATCTAATATCATAAAATTCTGCCTTCTGCCAATTCACGAAAATTAATCTAGTGCTCACTAGTGAGACTGACTACAGAATGAAGTTGCCCGAGGTTCTGGCAGGAATTCCAGGAAAAGTAGGCTGATCCATAAAATCAAGCATGAGGGCAGGTACTCACCGATGACATTGGCGAGTAGTTGCAAGATATATCTCAAGTTGGTAGCAGTTAGAATTCATAGGCCATTTGACTTCATCCCAGTAGCTGATTGTGTCAGCAAGCTGGCCTTTTAATCTGAAGGTCCTGGGTTCAGTCCTTGGGTACATAGCCCTGGAGAGTTTCAAACAACTGTCTAGCACTCTCCAGATGGTTTCCAGTGGTTCTCTAACTCATTATAAAGCTTTAAATCAGATAAATTCCTGCAAACCATCATTTGTTAACATTCATGAACCACCTGAACTGAGGTCATTATCCGTTTGGTCAGTTATGTTTAAATAAACTATATGATAAGGAAAGCGAATCAGTGATTGCTTCTTTTTCAGTTCCGAAGGTACCTAGATGATACCGTTAAGTCAAACTTTTGATTGATAATACATAAAGGAAGTGTTAGATAGTTGCAGGTAATCGGCAGGACTACTTGGACCTAGCTTTCCTGCTTGTTGGCACTCACCAGTCGGCAAGGTGCTCATTTGAAATCTTAATAATGCTGACGTCCCTTCTGAGATTCTCACCCGGGTCACAGATTGCTCCAATAAGAGACTTTACCACTGATCCATTCTGGTTCACAGTTGAATCGTTTGCAGGACTGTAATGGATACTTCGACTGGACATTAGTTAATACCCATTGTCTACCGGAAGCACTTCAAAGACGTTTTATTAGTAACTAATTCAAATAAAATATACCAGGAGTGATAAAGTGCCTCGCAGGGGGAATTAATTAAAAACCTTTTAATAATGTCATTATTGAAAGTAAATATTTCATCAGTGAAGTACACGCAGAAGTCAGTCATATACTTCCTAACTTATAATTAAAACAATCCAGCTTCGGTAGAAGATGAGAAGGATATTGACCACAACTCATGCATAAAAGTCGGGGAAATAAAAAAAAACCCTCTGTAGGTTTATTTGCCTCCTAAATGAACAGTTAGTAGCATATACATCAAAATCTCTTGAGGTTTAAATATAATGAAATGTTTGTGATTATGTTTCCGAAAAAAAGAGACAATTATTAGAAGACAAATTTAAACACTGCTGTCTAGGGCCGCCAAAATGAATTAGTTATATTTTGAGTAAAAGATGGAAAGGATGGCTAACTTGTTGACACAGGATTAGTTCCTGGTTAATATACCTACTCAGCACTAACTTGAATACTTCAGGTAAAATAAGTGTCAACATAAGAATTCGAAATTTCAACTGTACACACTTATTATTTGGACTGATTTGGCAGACAAAGAAGCAGGAAGATGCTTGCGATCGCAGAGGCTTGTGCAATTTGAGTTTATAAACCAGGTCTCTGTGTACAAAAGGAGATGGTTATCACTCTAAATCTACCATGGTAATACGTTTTACTTGTTATTCTACCTCTTAATATTATTAGTGATTAATTTAAAACTATCTTTTATCAGTAGCATTATCTTAACTCACTTTAGCATTATTATTATTATAGCTATTACTATTGGTATTACTCTGTTTGCAATTCTTGATATATTCTCTAATGACTAATTGTTCATCTAAGTGATGCAACTGTAGCGTAGTGCATTTTACCTTAATTTTAATTGCACATACTCCCTCTCCCCTTATCTATTTGAACATGACCTGGAACACATTTGCACCTCCCTGCCTGCATGACTAATTCAATGTCGTTTATTTCCTTATCAGTCTTACATCTCCCAGTCTAGTTTCAATAGTATATATATATATCCCCGTATGTAGAGTATTTAGCCATCGTTGCTTGTTTCAGATTTGGCTTTAGAGTGACATTTATGTCAAGTTACCAATCGTTGATAATACTGACTGTGGTGGACTGGGTCATACGGCAGGCCATGCATGGAAGTGAGAACAAGACTGCAAAAGACCTAGAAATCATGGACTATTTATGTCCGATGTCACAAAATTCGAATATCTACAGGCAGAAGAGACAGGCAGGCAGGCAGCGAAGATAGGATGTCAAGTGAAAATAAAGAAGACAAAGGTGAGGAAGGTACCCACCAACAAGTGGCAGCAACCATCAATCACTTACTATGGTAGAAATTCAAAAAAAGTCACTTCTTTCACTTACCACCTAGGCAGAATCGTTTCAACCGCAGGTGCCGGCTTGAATATGTATCAAAGCCAGAATCGGAAACTCAAGAAACACTGTCATCGTTCTGAAATTAGTATGGCAATCTGCTGTTTTCAGCATAAGGAACAAGACCTGGCTTTTCAGCAGAATTGTCGAGTTATTGACTTCCTACGGTTTAGAAACTGGGTCAATGCGTCACCAAAAGCATTTCCAGACTTATCAACATCTGCCTTGCTGGTTCGATATTGAAGATCGGCTGGCCGAAAAAGACAATAACTGTAGAATAAGCTAACCAGGAACTTATCAGTCAACAAATATTCCGAAGAATGTGGAGAATACACTGAAAATACAAGCCAAGGAGGCTGTAAAATGACCTAACGCTTCAGACCCTGGAGTGTACCTGGATAAGAAACGATGAGTTGAGAGTCTAGTCCAAGCGTGACGTGGTTGAGATCATGAGAAGAGGAATATGAAACCTTATGGGCGATATTGAAGCCAGTTATAGAGTACTGCAGACGCTATCTTCGCTCAGTGCTCAAGACCAGATAGCCAGAAAAAATCAATAATAGGGATCTCTGGGAGCGAACCAACCAGGAACTAATTACACAACAAAAATCCGGAAAGAAATGGAGGTGGATTGGTCATACGCTGAGAAAACAATCTATCAAGTGACATCACACTCCGGGCCATCGCTCGAAGGGAACTCGAATTGGAAGCGGCGAGCTGGTCGTCAGCGCGAGGGTGGGGTGACATGGAGGAGATCATGCGAATCAGTTGTTTAGAAAGTTAGGAATTAACATAAAAATGAATTTAGGAATTCAGAAAAGCGCTTACAATAATCGTTTAACTAATT
The DNA here is from genome assembly GCA_944472155.2 of Trichobilharzia szidati. Classification (NCBI taxonomy): domain Eukaryota; kingdom Metazoa; phylum Platyhelminthes; class Trematoda; order Strigeidida; family Schistosomatidae; genus Trichobilharzia; species Trichobilharzia szidati. The sequence continues at coordinate 41,706,819 of OX235272.1, read as the reverse complement.
ACGTATCTTTTAGCTATGCGACACCGTGAACACTTTTTTGTATGCGGTTATATAACAAAAAGATGCGCAATAAATCTTAATTTATTCCTTATAAAATTAATTATTTTAATGGTAGAGAAATTTGCTATCAATTTTTGGATTAATTTTATTCGTTTGCTTACCTCATATTTTTTACAAAGATGGTTTTTGATGTACATTTTTGCTAACGAACAGAAATAATGAATTCCCTAACAATGAAATATTTTCAGGAGTTGATTTATGAGGATAACATTTATTTTCGCAGTTTCACCAGGGATTGATATTAGTTACAGAACCATTGAAAACCGGCAGGCAGTACTGGACAGCTGTTTCGTCCTAGTTTTGCACTCATCACAGTACGCACCCGTTGGACTTCGAACCCAGGACCTGATGGTTACGAGGCCATTGGGACTCGATTCAATGACCAGTCCATGAATTCTAACTTCTACTAATTCGTGATGCATTTAACGCGACTGGCATCAACCAATGTCATCGGCAGGAATTCTGTCCTCATATTCCGACTGGATGGACCTCACTGGTCACGACTTCTCAAAATAAATCTAATGATTACAAATCAACTCTTGAAAATTAATCTGATGCTCGCTAGTGACTTGCTACAGGACGGAGTTGCCTGGAGATCTAGTATGAAGTCGTAACCAGTGAGGTTCATCCAGTTGGGATTGAGGATGGAACTCCCGCCGATAACACTAGTTGGTGGTAGAGCAAAAATCATGATGTGAAATAATTTTATTCCATGTGCGGATGACCCACATCCCACATGTACTGATAGATTTCATAGAATGTGTATTGTTATTCCAAATTGTCGAAAATACTCATCAGGTCGTAGGAGAGAAAAGAACAGGAATTTCAGCAAGGAATATCTTTTCAGCAATTTTATTCTCAGAGGCAAATGTACCATCGCATTTATACATATAAGTTTACATAGATACAATTATTATTTAATTTTACACAATAACGAGGGACATTAAATGCGACAATAATTTTCAACGTTATATGATAAAAGTTCAGTGTGAATATAGAAAACAAGTGGCCTAGATACAAAATTACACTGGATTACCATATTACCCAGCATAACTGCAAAGGAGCAGCACTGTTTCAATCAGAAGAGCCATAACTGAACACCTTGTCGATATCTGTCATTGTATCTCAACTCATTCATCATTGAGAATCACTTACAAAGTAAAGAAAAATCTACTAAAAACAGTATATTTCCAGCTTCTCTGTACTTCAGAGGTCCTCACCATTTGCCCAAGCTATGGGTTCATAATAAAATAGTCCAGCCTCTACACATACTATGGATATAGTTCTGCTTGACCCCTTAGTTTATGTATGTTTGGTTTTTTGAATGCCTTCACTTTTTTCATTTCAATTACACCCATATCTGTATTCGTTAGAAAACTGTTCTACATATAACGCAACTATTACCTAATCGTGTGCATTTTTATTTCTAAGCCCAATACAGTTTGCATTAACACAGGACTTTCATATGACACTGAAAATTATTATCACCTTTAGTGTCCTTCATTATAGCGCGGAATTAAAAATAATATTTGTATCTATGTAAACTTATGTATATAAATGCTTTTGAGAATGAAATCATCGAAAAGATACATTTGCTGAACTTCTTGCTGCTTTCTCTCTATTGTCATTATCTTGACTTCGCAGTAGAACATGGTGTTTCAACAGCACATCTTCATTTCATGCTGTTCTCCACATGCCTCTTCAGAAGGCTCCTCCAGCATTCTTCTCGATATCATACTCAGACCTACGCCCAAATCAGTGTTTCCGACTCGATTTCTAGTCAAGGGTGTGGGGCGTCATATCAACTGGAGGTCTCTTCAGAATATATCCAGTTCACCTTATATTTCTTCCGCATATTTATCGGGCAATAGTTTCTTGATTGATATGTCCCAAGAGTTCAGTGTTGCTAACCCTTTCTGCTTGGCCATCTAGTCTTCACTGAAGAGCTAAAGAAGGCAGCTGTTAATAACAGTTTGTATTAGGCTGTTGGAAATGCCTTTGGTGACATGTTTCGCAAGTCTCTGAGCCATATAGAAACAGTGCTTAGCTCAGTGGATTTTCACAATGATCTCAGAGTTATGAAGGTCTCTATTACCTTTCCGAACGTGTCCGGCTTTGATATCCTCATTGATGCTGCCTATAGTCGCTAGTGACTCGCTACAGGATGGAGTTTCCTGAAGTTCTAGTGAGAAGTCGTGACCAGTGAGGTCCAATTAGATGTCACGTGTGTGGATGGATGTCCCACCAACGATAATGGTTGGGGTCGCACTAAATCACGAATCGGTAGAAGTTAGAATTCATGAGCTATTGAATCGGGTCCCAGTGGCTGAATGGTATGTGAGCTTGCCTTGTAACCGGAAGGTCCTGGGTTTGAACCCTCTGTGGTGGGTGCGTACTTCCGATGATTCCCAAACTAGAATGAAACAGCAGCTGTCCAGTACTCCCTGGTTTTCAAATGGTTCTCTAACTGATATCAGTCCGTGATCAACTCGTAAAAACATAACAAACCCTAACAAACCAAACTATAGAAACAATATAGCTCAGATAATTGGAACGCGTGTGCATACTGTTGGCTAGGTGTCTTTATCAAAGCATAGAAGTACTTCATTAAAGTGAATAAAAGACTTTTTGCGAGCTACATAATCGGTGAAACACATTACTGTTTCTAACTACAGCTCTAGTGAACTTAACTTGCCTGATTACCCTGTGGTTAGATTTAATTTGCAGGGATTTTATATATTTCACTTTTGGTCGTGGACTGTTGTTGTGCTAAAATCACGAATTAGCAGAAGTCGGAATCCATAACCTAACCGTTCGATAGGATCCTATCGGATGAATGGTCTACGAGGTCGCCTTGTAACCAAGAGGTCTTGGTCTGAATTCCAGTGGGTGAAGAGTCCCAAACTGGGACGAGACGGCTGTTCAGTACTCTCCAGATGTTTTTCTTTAGTTTTCTAACTGACATCAATCCCTGATCAAACTTGAAACAAGGCGGATTACTAAAAACTGACTCTTAAAACGTCATCTTGTATTCTTGGAGTTATATTCACTTCAGAATTGAGAAGTTTTGGAACAGTAGATTAGGGGGTTTCTCAGCAGTATGACATCTATTATCCGCTGTTTTAGCTTACACGAACTCTCATTTAGGATTCATAACAGAAAATGTACATTTTAAAGAAGTAGCCTTTATGAGAGATCTACTATAACTGGGGAAACCTCTCAACACCTGATAACATTGGATAACACTGGATTATCAGTTAAGCGGTGCTTATAAATTCACTTTTAAGGGATACGAGTTACAGGCTTCAAATCCAACTATGAAATCAACAAAGTAGGAATCTGTAGAAGTGATTTACTTTTTTTTATTTATCTATCATTGTAATCATGAACTTACTTCAGAATAAAATTCTTCCATCCACATATGATCGTTATGTGACATAAGTTGAATTTTCATACTACTTATCTGGAAAAAAAGTAGTTAAAATGTATTTAAATATGAAAATATGAGGGTTGTAGATCATGAAACGGCGTAAAACATTCTGTACTAGATTAAACTAAGAGTAAAACATTGATCTAAGTCTCAGCTGTTGTTTTTTAACAGCAATAGTGTGTAATTCAGAAATTACTTAGATCGCCCACTAGGTAGTAACCAGTGTTGTGCGTTTAGTCCTTGATTTTGATGAAGACTGAATTCTTTCAGTCTAGTTTGCAATTTGGTCACCATGATAAGTGACTCACCATCAAAGTAAGCTCTGGACTGTTAATTATAAGATGGTTGGAGGTAGTCGGTGGGAAGCCCTAGATTTGGGTTTCGTGCTTGCTGGTCATTGTTAGCAAGGCGCGAGCCGAAAACGTGCAGGTGGCAATATCTCTGAGTGAAGCATTAGGTAACACCGGCTCGAATATCAGAAGGGACACGAGTTCCTTCAGGATTGTAGATACGCCTTGCTGATGAGTGCCAAAAAGCGTGAAACCTAGATGCAAGGCTTCCTAACGATTTTCTCCAGCCATCTAGCACATGAATACATGTTTAGCTCTCTATGGCCATGATACTTATTTTGTGAACAAAGATTTGGCCTAAGTTCATCAATGACCGCGGTCTCCTGGGTCTTTAGATGTTTTGAACGAAGAAAACGCAACAAGTAAGAGTGAATTTGACAGTTGATCTTAAAACCACGTTCACAGTTGATAGAGTAACAGAAGTCGATCATGCATTTATTTCCCTTGATGAATTTGAATAAAGCAAGAACAACAGTGAAGGTTTGTGCAGAATAATACGGTACCATCATTTATTCCGTTGGCTTCGCATCAACTGCTTACAGCCTAGATAAATTATTAAGTTTATATACAGAAAAGTTTTGACATACTTACAAGCATACTTTTTCTCGAATAGACCTTTGCATGCCGTTCCTTTCTCCTCTGTAAAATCATGCTGCAATGTGCTCACACATTTCTGTGTGTAAAGCATACTCCGGCTACAGCCGATATATCTTGCCCAACAAGAGCAAATGAACTGAAGGATGTACATACAGGCGGATAGACAAAAGAATCTATATTTAACAGAGACGGAGAACAACTCACGACTGATGGAGGTCGAATTGAGTTTAGCTGCAAAGAACATATAACTGACTGATTTAGACGGGTAATTGTTTAGCATATCTGAAGCCTCATTCCTTTTTAATTCCAAGTACTTGAAGACAATTTCATTTGGAACTGAGCAACTGATTAGTTTGGACTGCTTCACTTTTGTAATTATATTAATAATTCGGTTTGAGTTATTGTTTTCTGCAAGCGTGACTTTTAGCAAAGGAAGTCAAAACTACAAATGTTCCTTACATTGTATCAGATCGACTGAATCAAATTTCGTTTCCTGGGGGTAATCCTCTAAATATAGAAATTAATGGGTTGTCCATTCCATGCACTTTTTCGGTGCAAGTATCCTTTAAGAGATCTATTACTATGCCTGGCACGGCTTACGTTTGTAAAGATGATCTTACTTACCTTATTGCACTTTATAAGGCTACTTTAATTTTAAAAGACATGAATTATGATGCCCATTTCAGAGATATCGGTCAAGGAATATCTGAATGAACTGTATGAGTTCATATTCTTACTTTGAAGTTTAATCCACTTTAGATATACTCAAGGTTCACTCTGTTATAATACAAATGAGTGGTTTCCAACTGTTAACACCATCAATCAATGAACAATTTAGACGTGCTTTTTCCTTTTAATTCGCATCTGCCGAAAAAGTTGGGGTGTATACATGCTGAAGTGTCCCAATGCTACAGCTTGTCTTCAACATGTTAGCCGAATAGTTTCTTGAGACAAAACGTCATTCATCGACTACAAAGAAGTATGTTTCGCCGAGAGAATTCGAAAGCCGCTTTAGGATAATTTGATTCAATACCACTCTCAAACTTGAGGCTAAGAAACAGAATCGTTTTAGGGGCAACCTGTAAGTCTAGCAGCTTCATATGTTTTCAGGTTCTTGTCTATGAATCTGAATAAGAAACCATTTTCCATCAAGGTCCTTAGGAGATTTTACTTTTCTTTCCCGAACATATTTCTCCTCCTGTTTGGAGGGATATCTTCAAAAATTGGGACATTGGGTCAGAATCAACTTCTGGAGTGAAGTCGATGTGCTTTCTTTGGGCGAGGGGGTGGTTTAGTGTAGGTCCAGATTCTCACTACAAACAACGAATATTTCATTGATGTATGCCTTTTAAAGATAAAGCTGAGTGACATTTGGGGATAATAAATTGTTTTCTAGGCTAGCCATAAAACTGTCGGTTGATGGGAGGACCTGTAGGAGGACCCATTGCTAATCCACCTGTTCGCCTGTGGATTTTGCTGCTGAATCAAAAGTAAACTTTGGAAGTGCACTGGATTAACAGCTCCTCCAAACAGTTAATCGGTATTGTAAGATCGATTTAATTCCCATCCTTAAATCAAGTCAACCTGTCCCGGATCAGCCTAGCATTGTTGCAACACAATTATCCATGCCTAACGTATCTATCCCACCTTGTTTAATGAAATGTGTATGTGTGTTATTACTTCGATCCGTTTAGCCAGACAGTTGAACTCATGACCCAATCAGAGTATTTTTGTGAACTGTTATTTTTAATTCGCGAAAAATGCCCATTAAGACATTGAAATAAGAACAAATTAGTTCAGCTAGGACGAAACAGCTGTCCAGTACTCCCAGCTGGTTTTCCAGTGGTTCTCTAACTGATGTCAGCTCATGATGAAATCCTCCATGCAATCAGCGAAGAGTCTCTTTTCGGCGAATTCATTCACTTAGCTGTACAGTCGCAAATACATACAATTAATTTTGTGTGTGTGTGTTTATACATTAGGTTTGTCAAAATCAAAATAACAGTTAGTGTGGGTTGTTGATTACATCATCAAAATAATAAAGAAATTGAAATGTGTGATTAATAATCAAAGTTGTAACTAAGTGAGGTGAAGATCGGTAAGATGTGAGTAGGGTTACGTAATATAGACATGTTTAGAAACAATAGATGTTAGTGGAGGAGTATGGAGACAATTATGAAAATAAACTAGATAATAGGTGAAAAGATTGAATGGGTTAGTTACTAAAAAATTATTATACGAAAATTGCAAATTAATTTGATAACAAAATGTTGATGACAGATAAACTTGAACTTAAACCCAGGGTAGTAGGAGGGGTGGAGAAGTTTCTTCTGTGTGCATAAATCAGGCTTTTCTATCCAAATCGCTAAGGCTTCGGCAATACAAAGTATACCGAAGCTTGTCGATTTTGGAAGGCTTCTTTTGACTTTATAGATGACTTTGAACGTCTTATCCTTGCAAATCGAATGACCAGTGTTGGGTATATGCTCAATAATGGCGCTCCTTATTGCTCCGTTGTTACCTTTCCGTAGCCAGGCGGGATAGTGTTCTTGACCTCTTTTAGATAAAACTGTTATTTTGCTGACCCATGTCTTACTTTGTATTATTCTGTTGAGTTTATCTTATTTATTGATTGGTTAAGTAGCCAATTAAATTCTATCTTTGTGCCTATGCTCTGTCTACCTCTTACTTGGGTTCATTCTTCTACTGGCTGCTTACCTGAACGGTCGTGTCTGGTCCGGCTAGTTCGTAATTTTGGCTTTAACGTTATTCCGCTCTGATAGCGGTGCCTTGCTTTCTGTTAAGCATTGTGTTTTGTACTCTTGAAACCGTTAAGGTTTCTTGTATATATATTTATTGATTTGTTTATTAATAGTACCGTAGAAACAGTGACAGGCTTCTTATTTGTTCTGGCCCGGGATAGCCTTTACCTACGCGTGACTTAATTTCAAGCGATATTGCGCTTACAGGTATTCCGATACCAATGCTACTGAATGGAATGAAGTCACGGAGAAGAAATGCAGTTTATGTATGAGCAAAACAATCTATGGTGGCACTTTGTTTACTTTATCAATCAGTAACAGTTATAATCCTTTTTCCTCAGTCATTTTGTTGATTTTAACTGATCTTCAACCTCTTGTTTTTCTCATGAATTGAATTGATTAGTAGATGTGTGACCAGGTTGTTCAAATGATACTGATGAAATGAACTGAATTTTGTAGACAAATTCTATCTTTTCATAGCCCTACTAATCACTGTTTAAAAGTCTTTTCTTCAGTGCAATATGGATGGAAAGAGAGAGAAACACTATCTGAGGTGTTATCTTTTATCTGCAAGGTTGACATTTTTAACTGAATCAAAAAAATCAAACGTATCCCAGATTTCGTGTCTCAACAGCTTTTCATTTGCCAGTCCAAGAATCTCTACCAGCCACTTTGCGATAAAGTGACATGGAAACTTCATTATATCTAAGACTGGACCGAGTGGATCCTCTTGTTTGTGTAACTTTATTAAGCTGTACAGGAGCGACGTTGTAGAACGAGATGGACAAACATTTATGTACAGATCCGTACTAATAGGCGCTTCATCTTTGATTTTGTTCAATATTTTTTGTCAGATAAAGCTCCATCTGTCCGGTGGGATCTTTCCAAAGCGACCATTGTTAAAATCCCTTGTCAGTATTCCAAGTTAGTGAGAGTGGTTCAGCAGGGCAGTTCCAGAACTTTTATCCAAGGCAGCAGTTTAAAACAGTTGATTTGAAATGGTCAACATCATCACATGTGAGCAACTTCTTAAGTACCGGCGAGGTGTCATATTCTGGTTAAGAGTTATACACAGTCAAGTATCAAAGCTAAAAGATTCTTTTTGAATTACAGACCTTTTTAATGCTAACGTTATCTTTACAGGTTACAGAAACTGTTACAAGAGAAGATACAAAAAGAGATGGAGAATACGATTGTTTTGTACAAATAAGAAAGTAATTAACCTACCTTTTTTGACAACTCATGACACTTCATTGTATTAGGCATTGAATTATTCAACAGCTTTGCAAATAACGCTTGTACTGGTGTTAAAATTTCCACATGAAACTAAAATCAGTTGGAAGAAAGGAGGTAAGAACTGGATGGTTAAATTGAAGGTGAAAACTAAATCGAATGACATTAAAACAATTTTTAAATACTATACGGAACAACAGGGAGGCTTTTTGACTTTGAGGGAATATTCTGTAGTCATTTTCGATTCAACTGAATGAGTGTCATAGTTATTGATTTAATCCAGTTTAGCTAACTGCATTTTAGTTGGACGACATATAAATGGAATTGTCACCGCCTTATCAGTAGTCACCAGTAGGGTGGTAGGTTTTCGTAATTGATGGTGATTAGAAGCGGAATCCATCTCCACCTCATTTTCATTGAATTTGAAAGCGCCTTCAGTACCATTGACCGTGAAGTGATTTCGAAACTGCCTCAACAATATGGATTACCTCACACCTCTGTAAACATCATTCGGTAGGTATAGGACGATGTCACATGTCAGTGGATTCACAGCATAGTAGCTCAGCAATGCTATTGAAGTGAATACAGAAGTAATACAGGGCTGCTTACTATCACCGACGATATTCCTAGTTGGGGCGAACTGGATCATGTGGTACACTGTGGGGAGCGAGAGGTAGGAATACCTTTTACTGGCAAGATAACTGCAAACCGAACTGTTAGATATCAATCTGCACCAAACAGAGGACTAGATACACTACACTAGTCACTGACTACAGTCCAATCAGCATATCTAATATACTCTTAAAGGAGGTCAATCGCGAGCCCGAATAGCTTAGGGATAATATCTCCGACTGCAGCACTGAGTAATGCAGCGTGGAATATCAGAAGGGACACCAGTTCCTCCAAAGTTGTAGATACATCTTGCTATAACTGGTGAGTGATAACTAGCACAAGACCTAGGTCAAAGAGGACTTCCCGCCGATCGCCTCCAACCATCTAGTATCACTAATTCAAAGTGCACCGTGATGGCAAGCCACCTAGAATGACGACCAAATTATAAACTTGATAGACTGATAGGATTTAATCTGCACCAAACAAAGGATTAAACACCTTACACAGGTCAGTGACTAGCGTCCAATCAGAGATTTAGACTTTGCCGACGATTTAAGCATAATGTCAAACAAATTCAAAGATTTACATGCAAAAGCCAACACATTGGTAGAAAATGCAGTTGAGGCGAGACTTCAAGTGAATATAGAGAAGACTGAGGCGATGAAGAAACCAGAACACCAACAACAACAAATAGCACCAATTTCTGCCAAATGGAGAAATTTGAACGAAGTCACTTCTTTTACTTATCTTTGCTGTATTGTTCCAAATACAGGCACATATGAGGATGTCAAAGCCAGTGTCCTCAAACCAAGATAGATATTTACTATTGTGGGATCAGTGTGCAAGTATAGTGCATTCATTTTGATTTAGTCGTAACCTCTGAACTGGATGGTTTATCTCATGGACGTCTTTCAAAAGAATGGATATCCACGATTCTTCATCAAAAGACATCTACCCGCAAGACAACCTACCAAATCAAAGCCCACCAAGGAAAGCACAAGGAAAATCGCCCTACCATATATAAAGGACATCTCAGAAATCAATACAAACCTCTTCAAACCTTTAGGAACTGATGTCGCACGCAAACCAACAAACTCACTTCACCCAACTCAATGCCAGTCAAAAGACTCAACAACGAGAGAAGATAAAACTAACATCATCTAAAAAATAAATTGTGACGACTGAGAAAAACACTAAATTGGCCAACGTGGGCGTCCCTTCGTCTTCGTATTCATGATCAAAAGCTAGCAATCAAAAGACATGACATCCACTCCCACATATCACTACATACAGGTAACCATGGACATCAACTCAACTAGGATAACCAACGTTCAAATACTAGACAGATGAAACACCAAGAATGCTAAAGACTTTTTAGGAGCCTGGTATTCCAGTGAATCGTCAATCCAGAGACACATCGACATAGAGAAAATTTACCAATCGCCAAGAAAGAAATCTCACACACAAAGGGTCAAAGTTCAAGTCAAGAAAAAAGTTAATACCAATACAAGCAGCCTGGAGGGTGTGAAAACACACAGAAACAACCATCCTTATTCAAGGATACTAGAAGAGATGACTAATAAACTCGTGGAGAAATTTCTCGCGTTAGGTGGTATAATAAGGTAAGTAATGTTGACGTTAGGCGTAAAGTGTTGGGCAAAGAGGGAAAATCAATCGAAGAGGCTATAAAGTTACATAGGCATGCGCAGCACGTGACCTAGCCATCGCCTCCCCTGACGGGCATTACTAGCTGATATAGGTGCAGGTTGGAAAAGAGTAAGTGGTGGCCAAACAAAAACATGGCCTCATCAATCCATGAAATCCTTGACAGTTAAACTGAGTCAGGTAGGGAGATGCAGACTTCCGGGTTGGGGCCCTCGGGACTCTAAGAACCAATGGCTGGAGACAAAAGGTGACATGGCTCAAAATCGTTGTCAATGGCGCAGATGTATTCAGTCTCTTTAACCTTCATATTCCTTTCTACTATTACTCATTCTGTTTCACTCTTATACCTGTCAAAACTCTATTGATTCTCTCCCCTCATTTTCTTGTCTACCTTTGTGTGCTATTTTGAACGTGGCAACTCGAACTGCTGCACTTCGGTGCCAAGTTCTATGTTGAATCCAGCAGCAGTAGCAGCAGCAGGAGAAATATAAAAGCTCACTTTAGCGAATTGAAGTATGAGCTGAAGATATTGCCTAGTATGGCAATGAAAGCTTCTCAAATAAACCATCCAGCTCAGAGAACACAACCACATCGAAATCATCCACCTCAGCTACAAATCTTCTCCATTATACCTATACTGCATCCAGCATAAAAACAAAATTTTCATTTCCAATACCACTATCGAATCTGTCACTGCTTCGATATGGTTCGGAGACTTGATATCTCTTACAGTCCAGTCGAGACATGTATCAAAGGCTGTCTTTACTGGCTCTGTACTGAACATCGAATTTCCATTCAGAGGTGATCGGTAACAATGGACTCTGACAGGCAAGACCTTTTTGTCCAACAAGCATTCAGAAGAAAATGTGGATGGATTAGAAACAAGTTGAGAAAATTGTTGTGTTAGGAAACAAATCAGGCCAATGTTCGATTGGAACCCCAATGGGAGAAGGCGAGGGGAGTGTGCATCTCAGGGAGACATGGTAGAGATCTTGTGGGGAGGAGATGAAAGCCTTTAGCAATCGTGGCACCCTCTAGAGATTACAGCAGGGATCAGAATGAAACGGAGGTTTACTGCTGAAGTTGAATATTCCACTCGGAATCCAAGGAAGTAATAATAATAACAGAATTTCATAATCACCAATCGAAGTAACTTCATATTAATCCTAAGACACTGTCAAGATGTCCATAATGGGAGTCATAATGCCGACAGAAACATAGAATTTCGGTGCAAGATGATCAGTAATCAATGGTAAATGCACAGATAACTTTTCATTTTGAAATTCTACCACTTATAGACCTTCACAATCGTTTTTATTAAGTGACCTGATCCAATGGATAGTGTATTAATTGTAACTTCTGCCAATTCTGAATGGTCTACAAGCTCACCATGGAACGGGAAAGTCCTAAGTTCAAGCTCCAGCAGATATGTACTACTAGGGAGCCCCAAACTAGGTTCAAAAAGCTGTCCAGTGCTCCCTGATAACGATTATCTTTTGTCATTGTCTTCAGTACATATTTGTAAAAAGTACATTGTGAACGGAGTTCTCTCAGTACTGAGTAGATTCTGTTTGTATTGGGAGAAGTTATCAACAAGTTTGATGGTAATTATAATTGTTAAGACAGGTCCCACTTTTGAGTGATTTTTATCAGAAAAGGAAATGGCTTGTCAAATATTATCAGATGAATTTTTTTAAATAGGACGTTAAATCTAAAAACGTTTAGTCTGCTTACTTGTTTAACTGCATGATTTAGTTGACCTAAATTCCATCTACTTTGAAGAATCAGTTTTAATCCTGGAGAAGCTATATCCAACAGAAACGGCCAATAAGAGACTTGTTCAATCCCAAGGCTTTCTGAAATTATTAACAAATAGAAGCATATCTTGCATTAATGATTATATATACTGGAGTAGTCATTTATAAGAGAAGATTAAACGAAGATGAATGTGAGGAAAGGTGGCTTATTGGAGTAAGCGCTCTACTTTCGATTAGTGGACCCCAATCTTGAATACTACTCCAACCACACCAGCTTGGTCACCTGAAGCGTGAGGCGAATAATCCATAAAAGAGAAAAGTAACAACGAAAAAGTTAGTCGTGCACGCGAAGTTCAAATGTGACACAACAATTAAAATCCTTGGAAGCTGATTATTGGGAGCGGTTTTAAAAACATTCTTCACTGTATCTTTACGCGTTACCTCCTTCACACCACCTCTTATTCATCAAAACCGCACAGGCAGTGACCCACTATTGGTAGCATCCACGTGCACGTATTAATTCACTTGGTCCCTGCCATTCCAGTATGATACTGTCTAGGCAAGCAAAAGAACACTTAATGTGATTACTGAAATAGGAAATTAGACAGACCCGTAGTTCAATTCTTGAGCCCTTTGTTCTAAAATCTCATTCTGCATCAACAGAAAAATCTCTCAATAATGTTTAACGTATGCATCAGTGACACAACAGTAGAATGCTCACCGACCATGCATATGGTCTGGGGTTCGACCACCAGCCACCGACGCATTCCTTTACCTCGCTAACCCAGTGATAAGACTGACAAAGAGGGAAGGATGAGCATGTGGCTGTCAACTGCATCCCGTAAAAATAAACACTAATGCTACCGAAACTTCAAGTCTCTAGCTTGGAGCCCTATTTTCCACTTGGAGCATGAAGGAATAAAAAGAATAGTTAAGATAAGATAAGGTCATTCAAAGGACTGACGTCTACATCTTCCGTTCACAAGAGATCTCGTTATACTCAAGGAGAACTTTGAATTGTGTATAGTGAAGGGGTTTGTCCAATTAATTTTGCTACTGTGATGTTAGAATTTCCTTTCTTTAACTCGTACAATCACTTGTTATGTAATCTCTATTCCTTCGGCTTTTGTGTTCGTCTTATTTCTTCCATTCAAACTCCTGACTTAAAAATTTATACTTGGAAAACGTTCTGAGTCTCTTTCTTTTCTGAACAATGTCCATGCTTCCAGCCCCTTGTAATTTTAATGGTAATCATCAGTTCTGAGCGATGCTCACTACCTCTTATTGTTTTTAGACTGCGTAATTTGTTACTTTGCTACATAAGTAAATTCATATATTCTATTATGAAGAAAACAAAAGACTTTTCAGAGAAGAAAATTTTCTTTATCGACGAAATCATCTTCAGAGACTGTACAGTCGTATTTATATTTACAAAAAATGTATAGTAGGAACTTAATAATATTAAACGGTTACTGAGTGAAAACGGTTATCCAGAAAAGTTTGTTGATAAGAATATGAATCTAAAATCAAAGCTGGCCAAGATACCAACAATTCCTAAAAAAGCCTTATTCTTACAAGTTCAGTTACTCGGGGATAACATCAGCGAGATACTAACACAACGCCTTATAAATGAAGTAAAAACAGCATTCCCTGCTGCCGAATTACGCTGTGTCTTCAAAATAAAAACCCCTATTTTGCATTCGGAAGTAAACGATAAACTGCCTAATTTCGCCTATTCCATGTGTATCTACCTATTTAACTGCTCCTGTGAAGACAGTTACATAGGCCGTACAATTAGGCGTGTTTCTCGTAGGATTTCCAAACATCATCCTGATTGATTAAGTAAAGAACAAACAAAATCTATTCGTTGCGCTATTCTATCTCATCTTGTGAATACAGAACACAAGATTGATGTTGATCAGGCTTTCACAGTCATTTAACGCATACCAACAAATCTTAACTTCATCTTAGGAGTTCGATTACTAAATATTGCTGAGGCTGTTGGGATCCACATTAAGAAGCCTTGGTCTTAACCTCTTCACTAATCGTTCCTTGTAAATAAAATATTTTTTTGATTTTTTCTTTTCATTCTACTTTCACTTTTAGTTAGCTTTTGCTTTAATAATTAATTCACTATTATCACTCTCATATGCTCCTTTTGTATATTTTCACACCCTCTTCACACTTGTTAAATTGACACTCAAATGCCTTTATTCTCACTTAATAGCAATTTTAACCTTATCAAATTTCTATCTTTTCGCCGTTGAGTACCACGTAATTTTCAACTTCTAAGAAGCCTAATTTTTGCGTCCACAAGAAGCTAGTTCAGACGTTATTCTTACCTTGGCCATCTGGGTTTGAATGATCCTCAATTGTTGTAGAATTTCCCTAATTTTAGTTGATTTTCTATTTGCTAATATATCTATATTATTATTATAATTTAAGCATCCTTAATGAACTGTAACTCCATTGATCTTCCTTAACAAATCGATATTATTTAAAAAGCTAATATTGTTATTGACTACTATTCTAGAATATTCTATGTATATAAACATATATTTATAATTGTAGAGCCAGAAGAGGATATTATCGAAAAGGATATTCTTTGCTCAATTATTTTGTGTTTTATAGATGTCTGAATAAATATTTTCGCTATATTGAAATATATAAATACGACTGTGCAGCCTATGAAGATGATTTTGTCGATAAAGAAACTTTTCTTCACTGAATTGTTTTTTTATTTTCTTCACATCTTTTTTTTACTAACAGATGAATAAGGGACCTTAAAGTGGATTCCTTGACCTTTCACAGCACTTTACAGCTCTACAGTTTTGAAGTGAATTTATGAGAAGAATATTCCTCTTTGACCTATGTCTTTTTAAATTATGTATTACCCTGCCATAGTCCCTCAAAGTAGTAGGAGAAACTTTTGTCTTCCGAAGAGTGGTTTTAACTCACATTAAACTCTGAGGATTATATTTGATAAAGTATATGTTCTTTCTTAACAAATACAAGAAAAACTTACATAACTGCAGTTATTGAATATCTTAAAAAATTTAGCAAAGCATTACAAGTGAATAATCATCTTCTGACACTCAGTATATTATGATAATCGGTTTCCAAAATAAAGAATGGGTTACAGGTTCGATCGCAAAGTGGCATCATTTAGCAAGGCCACTGGAAAATCAACGACTACTGAAGAGCTGTTTCTTCCTAGTTTAGGACTCTTCAACGGGGTCCACAAAGTTAGCTAAGAGGACATTTACTCGCCGATGACATTGGTTGGCGGTTGCGGCAAATACAGCCAATTGATCGAAGCTGGGAATCATAGGCCATTGGATCGGGTCATAGTGACTGAATGACCTCTGAACTCGCCTTGGAACAGAGCTTGTTCCTGAGCAAATTTGTGGGTTTATTTCCCTCTCAACTGAGAATTCTGCTTATGGTTTCAGACGACCTTTCTTCATTTAATAAAACTGTTTCTTAAATTCTTCCCTGTTCAATTTGTCGTCAATGGTTCCACAACCATTTTTCTTTTTCTTGTGAGTTTTTGTAATCTTCTTAATGAATTTTATGGTTTGATTATTTAGCACCAACAATTCCCCTGTTGGTTTCATTTTATCATTTTAGTTTTCAGATATACTATTTAGAGTTACTGCTGGATTTGTTAAATGCCTAAATAAGCCTGTTTCTACAGGTAGCGGTTGAGACAGCGTAAAGTCTAAATATCTGCTAGAGTTCGTTGGCTTTTCGATAAACACCAATCAATAATTAACCCTCTTCTATTCGTTATATTTTACAATCTAACACAGCTAATTCTCCCTGGCCATTTTCTGATTGAAGTGGATATTTTATTTCCTCTACTGGTTGAGTTTACGTGTGATGAAACTATCGATATTTCTAAGTATTGCATGAGAAAACCAAAATAATGAAATGAAATAGATATAAGAAGTGTCAGTACTAAATAAATATCCCATAAAAATTCATTAAGAAGACGGCGAAGTTCAACGATAGCGTCCCAAGGGATGTGAACGCACCGATGACCTTCAGCCGACCGATCATAAAAATGAGGAATTTTTGCCCGAAAAATGACGTTTATTTACAAGAAAATGCATGAAAAACATGAAACAGAGTGTCTTTCCCTGACATGACTTAAAAGTTCGTCCTAGTTATCATGAGGAGTATCAGTTGCTAAGTTAGACTAGTTTGTGTACATGTATTCACCGAGGTGACTGAAGATGCGCTGTTTTTGTGAATCGTTTATCTCTTTTATCTTGTTGTGCAGTCTTCCCAAAAAGCACTCGGTTGAATTACTATGGGTCGCAGCAAGAGGATCGACGACTAATTACCAGGAAAATGTGAATAAGAAAACAAATTAAGATAAATGACATCCACTCTAGATTTATCCCTAATCGTAAACATTACCTTAATCCTTACCCTTACCCTAAACGTAACAGTAAACCTAACTTTAATTACAACCCTTATCGTAACCATAAACCCAACCCTAATCCTAATTATAACCCTGATCCTAACCCTAACTAGCTATTAACACATTGTCAAAACAGTACTTAAAAACGTCGTCTGGGTGAAATTCGCTGCTTAGCTGGTGAATACCTTGGATATTTCAGCTATCATAATAACAGGTGCCGTCAGCCAACGACTAGTATACGTACAAAGTCAATGGAGCGTTCACACTCTTGAGACGCTATTGTTGAACTTCGCCAAGAAGACCATGTAAGCTCTCGCGAAGACTACTGATGATAACATCAATAGGAAACAATTTTTCGAGAAATCGATTTCACATTTTACAAACTGGTTAGCAATTCGCAATTTACACAGTTCGAGGTAGTGGAATATCTTTGGAAACCCAGTTATGCAAAAACACAATATGATGATATGTGATCATCGAATCTCTGTCCATCAAATCAGTACCAAGTACGTGCAAACGAAATGGGGCAATATAAAAGGCGGATATATGAAACATTTCTGTGAAAAAACAAGTGGGAGGA
Organism: Trichobilharzia szidati; assembly: GCA_944472155.2. Lineage (NCBI taxonomy): Eukaryota > Metazoa > Platyhelminthes > Trematoda > Strigeidida > Schistosomatidae > Trichobilharzia > Trichobilharzia szidati. The sequence continues at coordinate 41,689,344 of OX235272.1, read as the reverse complement.
AAGCTATGTTAAAGATCTTAGAAAGTTATGTGAACACACTGAGACGATTGAGAGTAAGTAATCTGCTTTGCTCGAAACGTTATTCACTTATTAAATAATGTATGTCATTTCAGATAAACTTATCTAGAATGGTATTAAATTCTACCACAGTATACAAATTTTACTTTACATTAACATACTACTTATACAACTAAAAGTCATTGAATTAGTAGTAAAAGTATCCGTAAAATGACACAGAGTATTTAACAAGTGATAGAAATGTTGTTGCATCTTAAATGAACAGTAATTTGAACAATACTGGTAAGCAGAAAATTAGTTTTGAATTCAGCAGAGGTGATACAATCTCGTTTATATAAAATAATATTAGTGGTTAGACGGAATTTTCCAAATGCAGTTTATTGGAGTTTTACATCTGTGAACTGTGTGTTTATCTATTCACAGACCTAATTTAATGCCATCCATTAGGATAGACATCTTTGTTGTCAATTTAAGTGTTCAGATATACATTATGTGTCCAGATATTCACATCAGTACTGGGTATTATCTTTAGTTATCTTATAAATGTAAACTGAACTTATCGAGGAACAATTATCTATAGGAAATGTAATAATTTGTGTTATTTTTGAGATTATCCAGATAATTTAGATTATGAGTTTCTGTAGAGATTCGGAATAATTTCATCACGAGGCAGTATCAGTTAGTGATCGTCGAAAACCCCTGATAATCACACAGATTTATTGCTATAGTTCGGGAGATTTTTTCACTGCACAACCACGATGACATCAGGGATTGTATCCTCAGCCTTCTTGATAATGAAACTATATCCGTTGACTATCCATTCACTTGAGCTGAAATCCCGTGATCCGTGAATTCTAACTTCATCCTCAACCAATAGCTTAGATGAGAATCCATTTCAGCTTAGCACGGCAGACTTCAATAGCCACGACTTCTCAGCAGGGCACCAGAACACCCATCCAGTAGCCATCAGTACGCCGTGAAAATTAAAAGTCCCTCTAATTCAACTACTGTTGGGATCGTGGGTGTGCACTGATGAACAGTCTCAAACTAGGATGATACGGCTATCCAGTGATCCCTAGTTTTCAGTTATGTGAATAATCGGTGTTAGTTTGTGACAAAATCTATAGTTAAATTTATTGTTAATTTTATTTTCTTTGCATATTTAGAATAAATAGTCGTTTGTCTCTGTTGCTAACATTAGGAACTGATTCAGTGAACAAACTTTTTCGAGAGTTTTTCTGTAGGCGTTTGATTTGTTTTAGGTGTATTTACGGATTGTTCTCAGTTGAAAAACCATTATCTTGTAACCAGAAGATCCTGAATTTGAAGCTCAGTGGGTGCGCGCTGCCGATGAGTCACAAACGAGGACGAAACAGTCGTCTAGTACTCCGTGACAGTTTTCGATGGTTTCCTAACTGATATCAATCCATTATCAAACTTGAATAAAGGTTCGGTAATAAATCCATCGACTATGGGTCAATGAACCTATCGCTATAGCTCAGCGTTTTCTATATTTCGCAACTTATTACAGTTATCAAAATTTAAATCAAACATGTAGATTTATCCCGACAGCTGACTGTAATCTATACACTTGACCTGTTGAAATTCGATTAATTGTTACTTGAATTTCTTATCACTTACCTAACACTTATTCCCTACTTAACAAAGTGTTATAGTTGTAATCTTTGGCTGAAATTCTTCAAACATCTGGAACCTTTAGGAGGTTAGAAAGTCCCAGATTTACTCATTTTGTGAATGCCTTTAAAGTCTGACATGTACCATTCCCTAGAGTATTTATAACTGATAAATGTATACAGTGAAGTCCTTAACCTCTACATGTTTTCCAAATCTGATCTAAATATTCCTAATCAAGGCGCTGGAGATGAAGAATTTTAACTCCATCGAAAATCACGAAAGCCAGACATTAGTAATCCATCACTTTCGTGAATACCTAGATCATGACAGGTGTGTGACAAAGTAAGGTTGAATGGTCTAAGAGCTTGCCTTGTAACCGAGAGTTCGCGGGTTTTAAACATTGAATGACTATTGGCGATAATTCCCAAACTAGGACAAAACATCTGTCCAGTAGTGTAGTGCTGATTTTCAGTGGTTCTCTAAGTGAAATCAATCCGTGCTCAAAATTGAAAGTAGGCTTAGTTAAACCGTGTATTTATTTGTTATTTCTTCTTCATGATGGTCGAAATTCACTACATTTTTGATAGATGACTTTGACTGGATACTAGTAACTAGTGTGATGTGTCTAGTCCTTTCTACGGTGCAGACTGAATTCTATCATTCACCACCATTCTAGGTGGTTTACCATCATATCACACTAGTTACTAGTGTCCAATCAAAGTACCCATTGCAGTCCTACAGGAAGTCAAACGCGAGCCCGAATAGCCCAGTGGTAACGTCTCTGACTGCGGCACTGGTTGACGAGGGTTTGAATCTAAGAAGGGACATGAGTTCCTTCAAGGTTGCGGATATGCCCTGCTGACGATTGCCGACTGGCTCGAAATCTAGGTCAAGAAGGGCTTCCTATCGATTGCCTCCAACCATCTTATATCATCAGATTATAGATGAGAAGCCATTGAAATGGCGGAACTCAATTCTTATTCATTAAACGCGTATTATCTGTATTATCTGTTTCAGCTTTACCTTTGCTACTGACATGCCAATGTATTGTTATAATAATGAACTGTGGTTTCCTCAATCTATGTAGAATTCTATTTATTGATAATGTACTAACTGGATGCAATACTGTAGCAAAAATGCTGAGAATTGCATTCTGTATCACAAGTACTGTTTTGGAATAAAGCAAATTATTATTATTATTATTGTTTGTATATATATATATATAAGTTGGTTTTAGGCCATTAGCAAGAATCTTTGGACTTAGTTTCCATGCTTCTTGGGAATCGTCAGCAAGACGAATCTGCACTCTTGAAAAGACTCATATCCTCTTTGTGATTTGTACCCGTGCCACCTGGTGCTGCAGTTATATATGTAAGTAGCTTTATTAATCTGTGACCAACTGAAAACAATGACAACTAGTCAAGCGAACTGATGTGTGCTTTTCTCAATAATTAGATCTTCGTCAGTGGCTCCACTCAGATATCTGAGGGATTTTAATACAATGCGTAATTTACTGATCTAATAGTGATAAGGTGTCACGGATGATGATATCACAGACATGACCAGAAAGCCAAGAGAGAACTTCAATAATCTGAAGTCAGTCTGGAATTCTTCTGTATTTAGCATAAGGAACTAGTTCAGGATCTTCAACACTAGCACCAAGCCAATGCTTCTGTATGTCTCAGAGACCTGACGCGTTATCAGAAATATATTTTTCTGTGGCCACTGCATACTTTTATCAACAGCTAACTTTTCTCGTCCCATACTGAGGTCATTTGGTCAAGAAGAATAAGCAGTAATAAACTTTAGAGATAAACCAGTATAATATTTTTAGTCAACAAGCATTCTAAAGCCAATGGAGACGGACCAGATACACGCTGAGGAGACCATCGAGTGACATTGCGGTCCTACACACGCCCTCCAGTGGAAACCGAACGTAAAACGACTAGTTGGGCATTGGTCTAAGGGTTGCATGGAAAAGATCGCCTTAAGAAGCTTATGTACAGTCATGAAGCCAGCTTAAGACGGATACAGAAAACAGGATGAAATTCAGATGTTCCACTAAAGCCTTATGTTCTACTTGAAGCCAAATGGAATAATAATGGTAATACCTTCAAGTGCCATGATATGATGGTTTGGTATCGAGTATCCCTTAAACCTTACCATAATACTTAGTATCATTAAAAGTGATATAAATAATTTGTATATTATCCTATTTTTAGCAGTCAAATGAAGGTTTAATTTTACGTGTTTAATTTACCAGGTGATAGGGTATCACTAATAAATGTATAGTACATTGGTTAAAGACAGACATACCTGCATACGGTTTAAGAAGTTTCCTCTTCAGTTGTGCTATTTGTTGGTCAACAAATCCACCATATTTGTGAAGTATTGCAAAGGTAATATAGTCTTGTAATTCACTAGATAATAAGAGACAGAGAGAATAATAGTGATAAGAAACTCTGATCATTGTTGCCTAAATAGTTTTATTCAAAAATATCAGCTATAAATAAAGTCTGAGCTATGAGATGTGAGTTGATGGTTCAAGGGTAGAATGTCCGCCAGCCGAGCACATTATGTGGAATTCGGTTCCATCCTGATGGACTCTTAAGCCTCAAGTAACCGACAGTAAGTCACATTAAGAAGGAAACCTGATGAAGCAACGCAAATGCTACTGAAAATCCATGGTAAAAGCTTCAAGCCTTATGTCCACTTCGGAATGCAAAAAGAATGAATGAAAAGAAGAGCTAAGAGATAACCCAAGCTACTGTTTAAATCTGATAAACTTTTATTTAGGTAGATCACTGATAAGTGAATTTTTCAGTTCAGAATTTACACAACTCAACGTGAAAACTCACTACAGTTTCCTTTCCATTGGTCAGCAAACATCTTAGGTGCGCCGTCATGCATTCCGTAGATGACATTGTCATTCCAGTTTGCGCTTCGAGTTTTCCAGTGTTTCTCTGAGCGATGATAGCTTGTGATCATGCCTATGACTAAATCAATCCCTTAAAGTAGACTGCTTATAACTTGCTTTATACAAGAAGTTTCCTGGAATTCTAGAGTGAAATCGTAACCAGTGAGGTCCACCAATTCAAGTAAGGGAACAGTTACCCGCTAGTCAAAATGTCTGGTTGTTGCTCTATGCATCGCAAATCAGCAGATGAAAGAATTCGCTTGTATAAACCTGATATTAAGATATACATTCATGTAACTCTACTCATTTTACTAATTCCTTTACTAACTTTTATTTAAGTAGTAGTATTACTAATAACAGCATTATTCTGAACAATGCATTTACATACAATGCAGAGTTCTTAATGTCTTAGTCCAAAATATTTAACCCTTTTTGAGAATCTGCTAGTAATATAATAATTAACAACATATTAAAGTATTGGTTTGTGGGGATTTGGTTGGTTGGTTACAGGATTTCATCATAAGCTGACATTGGTTAGAGAACCATTGGAAAACCTGGGAGTACTGAACAGCTGTTTCGTCCTAGTTTGGCGACTGGTCCTATTCAGGTAGGTAGTTACCTGGGGTTCTAGTGTGAAGTCGTGACCAGTAGGGTGCAGCAAGTCGGGTGTGAGGACAAATGCTCGCCGAAGACATTGGTTAGCGGTTGCACTATATCGTGAATGGGCAGAAGTTAGAATTCATGGGCCATTGGATCGGGTCCCAGTGGCTTAAATGTCTACGAGCTAGCTCGCCTTGTAACCAGAAGGTCCTGGGTTTGAACCGTAACGGTGGGTGCGTACTGATAAAGAGTCGCAAACTAGGACGAAACAGCTGTCCAGTACTCCCAGATTCTTCCAATACTTCTCTAACGAATATCAGTTTATGATGAAATCCTGTAACTAACAACATATTACTTGTAGTAACAATGTTCTATCTCAGGCATACTGTAATCGCCATCTCCAGTATTTTTCTCCATTCCCTTTGAAAAACTTTGCATAACAGTAGGTTGTTACCTATTTCAAAATGAGGCATGAGTAAATATCTTGGCTGAATAACGTAATTAGGTGGTCAAATAGTATGAAGTAGTTTGAAGGTGGATTGATCACTGATTGTTGGATAAACATCGACAAACAGGAAGTAATGGGCAACCGTTTAGTCTTTATCTGCGCCTCATAAGATCTACGCACCCATGACCCCGTCGGGGATTGAATATAGAGTTTTCAGGTCACGACGCGGGCTGGTTGACCTTCCAGCCACTGGGCTGGAACCCAATGACTCACGAATTCCAACTTCTACCAATTTGTGATGTATATATTGCAACTGCCTGTCAGTATTATTAATGAATATGTACCGTCATGTACAACTTGGTGAGCTTTAATGGTCATGACTTTTCATATTAGATTCATGCAACTTCATTCTGTAATCAGTCACCAGTGAGCAGTTTTTCAGATTTCAGGTGTTGATTTGAAGGGATTTGAGTGGTTTTAGGAACGATCACGAAATAACTGCAGTTAGAGGCTATTGAAAATCAGGGGGTACTGAGCAGCTGGAATTAATGTGATACACTTTGCAAGATGTAGAAATAGGTATCCTAATAATCTGAGCAGGCTGCCATCCAAAATAGTTTGAAGCACTAAAACCGACAACAGCATAGACGAGTTAACCGTGTTATTTTGCTCTAGGAAAACAGCACCTCAAAAGTTAAAGTGAAAATTAACCTGAAGGTCCTGTGTTCAACCCCTCGTAGGGTGGTGGATGCACCAGTCCAGTATCCCTCTCCCGGTTTTTAATAGTTGCCTAACTGAAATCAATCAAATCCCTACAAACTAATACTTGTAAATTAATAAAAGAGAAAATTTTAAATAAAAAATGCATCCATAGTTACTAACCTGAATGATGTTTGCTGTAAAATATGACCTAATTCTTCATAATAGTCGACATTTGCAACCCATACTTGCATATCTCTTGGCATCACATTTACATGATTCCATGATGTCAATTTACCCAAATAACGTGGAAAATTGATCTAAGTGAGAAATAATAATGATAAGAAGAATAAGGAAGCTCAAGAGTGAGAAGTGTTCATATGTACTGAATACCTAATCGCTTCACCAACACACAATTTTTAAAAGATTTAAGCTGCTGTGATACCATTTAAAACTAACTGATTAATACGAATAGTTCTTTACTACTCACATCAGCTAGTAGTACTTCCAAGCCAGATCCTAGAAGTGGTCTAAACACAGGATGACCGTTTTGATCATTTAGGGCCGAGCTCATCAGTGTTCTACATGGTTTGACTCGGGTGGTTTTAACTGATTCGACCATCTGAGCTGAGTCAATCCCATATCACATAACAGATGCTCTCCATTCGAAAACGAATGAAGCGGCTGTCCGGTGTTTTCGTCACTTCAGTCTGGTTAGCTAGCAAGCATCACTCGTTGATGTCAGAGAGTTACACATACTCATCTCAGTCAATCAATCAGTGCTATATAGTTACACTAATTGTATATTACTTAATAATATAAGCACTATGAAAGGTAACTAAAGCACATTACCTACAACTGATTCTTATTGCTGGTCGTCTTATAATGCTTCATTTAAAGCTATAGAAATGTATTCACATATACAGCAGTATTATGTAACATTTATGCGCCTTATCCAACAGTTGTACGATGATGATGCATGCCAAGTAATCCACAATGGAAAATTCACGGAATCCTTCGAAGTGGGAATGGGAGTAAGACAAGCTGGCTCCAGTGATGTTCCTGATTGCGGTAGACTAGATAATGTGGAAGACAGCGGGCAACGAGGAGACAGGCATAAAAAAGACCTACTTCACCGATGATTTATGTCTGATTTCACACAAACATGAAGATATGCAAGTGAAAAGCAACAAGTTGGCAGAAGAAGCATTAAAGATAGCACTTCAGTTGAACATAGAGGAAACAGAGGTGATGAAGACTCCTGCCCGACAGCAACAACAACAGACAGCAATCAGCCAACATAAATGGGGGAAATCTGAAAGAAGCAACCTACTTCACCTTACTACCTACCTACCTATCTGGGAAGCATCGGTTCAACTACCGGCCAACCGAACTGATGAGGATATCAAAGCGAAGATCAGGAAAGCAAGGCAAGTTTTCATTACTTTCAAGTCTGTGTGGAAATCAACAGCACTCAGCATGAAAATGAAAATAAGAACCGGATTTTCAACTCCAACGTGAAGTCAGTGATTACAATACGGATCAGAGACTTGGCGCTTCACGAAGTGCACTTCGAGCGAACTACAGACCTTCATCAACAACTATCTTCGCTCAATACTACTCAGGATCCGATGGCCAGAAAAGATCAGTAACAGGGATTTCTGGGGGCGAACCAATCAGGAACCAATTATGCAACGAATCTGCAGCAAGAAATGTGTGTGGATTAACCATACTCTGAGAAGACAAACCATCAAATGACATTACAAGCCAGGCCATCGCTTGAGTAGGACGCGAATGGGAAGTGGAGAATTGGTCGTCAGTGTGACGGTAGGGTGACGTGGAGGAGGTCATGTGAAGAGGAGATGAAAGCATATGGGCGGTTTTTGGTATTTAAAACAGTATTCGGACTAGTAAACTCGTATAATTTACTGAACTACTTGTAGGAGTATATCATTAGGACAAGATGTAATAAGATATTCAGTTGTGGAATAAGAAGCTGATTGGACAAGATGTTATATACATTCAGTCAAACTCAGAACTGTTTACAAGCGAACACTGTTGTGTATCAAAACAATGGTTTCCCCTCAGGAGAGTGAGGAATCGCGTTTATCTATCCAATATAGAGGTAAAAATATTTATATTCCTGTCAGTTGTAATCGCAAATAATTTTAATATACAGTTTTTGATTCTATGGCTTGCTTTCTGAACGGAATATAGGGCTGCGGGCTTTGAAGTTTCAATTATGCTGAAGTTGTCTCTCGAGCTGGGATTATCCGTTCTGCAAGTTCAATCCTCCCTGTTTATCTGACTTACTACCATCTAGGAAACTAGATAAGGCTTAGCCATGCGTAAGCCGGAAGTTGAACCCGGAACATTTTGATTGGACACTGGTAGTGTCCGAATAGCTCAGTAGTAACGTCTCTAACTGCAGCACTGGGTGACGAGGGTTCGAACCTGCGAAGGGACATGAGTTCTTTCAAGGTTGCAGATATGCCTTGCTGACCGGTGAGTGCCAATTAGCACGAAACCTAGGTCGAAGGCTTCCTGTGGCCGATTGTCTCCAGCTATCTAATATCATCCGAACCCGGATGAAACACGCACATCTCTGCAAGGAAAAAACTTTTTGAAGTGTGGAAACAAAATATATCAAAGCACAATCCTTGCTCTCTTCCAGTAACTATTAAATGAGTTTAGGTACTTTGCATAATTTTGAAAGCTATAAATGAAATCATTTAACAAAATTCTGATATTTAACTAGCTTGTTAGTTTTAAGTAAGTGTATTAGAGAACCACCTAGTCGTTTGAGTTTAATACATTTTCACCTAATAGTGGAGATAAAACATTAAGTTCACCGGGATGAGAATGCTAAGCTCAAAGGTCCAATTCCGTTTCCTGGCTGACATACTACCTAATCTCTCTTGGCTGGTCGTGAGACTAGCAATCACTGTTACTATAACTTCACAGTTCAGGCTTGGAGCCCCCTTCCACTTACAAGCCAAAAGAATGATTGCCAAAACATGATATAGAAACATTAAACTCCTGAAGTCTTTCAGATGCAAGCGCAAGTTACATGAACTGATTCGTTAACACGGTTCCACAATCATAGATGACACTGAAGTTGAAACCGAATCGAATGTTAAATACCTTGACCTGACTATCTCCCCTGATCTTTCCTGGTCTTCCCATATAATGTTAGTCTGCAAAAGGATATTTCGTTTGACACTCTATGTAAAAAAGTTAGGACTATCTGCTATCGTTCCATCTCTACTGTTACCGTTTGTTAATTCTTGTATTCTGTCTGTACTACATAAAACTGTTCCGCAGCTCAATCTTTCCAGAGCTACTGAAGAAAGACTTTGTTATACTGTGTGGGGCGCTAAAAGCCGTCAGTAGGCCGAGTGGGCTGTTGTTAAACCAACTCGTTAATACTACAGTAGATAGACAGTTGGATTCCTGCAATGAATTAGCAAATATTATCTTGTCACATTCTGGACATTCTGATCATACACAGCTCTCTCCTTGCACCTCGTCAACTGAATAGAACTAGAAGCAACTATAGAAGACTGTAAGCTAGGATAACTAAGTATAAAAACTCTACAATTCCTTGTATTTGGCAGGCACATATTTTATGTGATGAGAAAAGTGTAAGACAGGAGACACTACCGATTTCCTGGGGAACTCCAGTAAAACAGCCCTGTTTTTTGTTCTCATTGTTACATTGTACTTGTATTTTTGATTACAGCTTGATGCCACACCGTATTTTCAGTACAAGTATGGAATTTTCAGCTCGGATATCGGTAGCCCAAATTTCGCAGGCCGACCATAGATATCGGATGTGCGTCGGCAGGGGATCGAACCCCGGACCATGTGCATGGTTGGCGAGAGTCCTAACCACTGTGCCACCGACGCATTATTATTTTAAAGCTATTATTATTTTTTAATTATTTGATTTCATTACGCAGATTTGGAGCAAAGTATTATCTTCGTAAATAATGACAGCTTTATGCCGGTATACTTTGCCCCTTGATCTTTAGCTACTGGTCTATAATCCTTGAACAAAATCTAACCATTTCCACAGACATAAAATGACTGGTAATGTTTATTGTCCATGTGAAAGCATACTACGTGATAAGTAGATGCTGCCATCAACCACCATCAGAGTAGAGAGTTACTGAAAGGCACCAGTCAAATCAAAGCAGAATAATAAATAATCTTAAAATTCTATTTCAATTCACGTACATCATAACATTATAACAAGTTACTTATTTTGACTATAAAAACACTCGTCTTATTCCCCATCTGATTGTAATTGGTCAACAACACTCATATTATTATTTCTGAATGTACGTTATCCTATATTGACTTTTATTCAAATGTGTAATCATTAATTTCACTTATGTACATAAGTGAAGTAAAAGTTGTGTGAGTGACTTGATATGATTATGAGCAGTAATAAGTTGTGCTCAAAAAGGGGTCATCAGTTAATATTACTGTATAACACTGCATGATTTATCAAAATAAAATCTTATCTACCACAGTGCTCAAGTTTTATACTTATATCATTAATACATAGGTAGCTTCTAATGTTTGATTATATCATAAAAAGGAAAGATAATTGGAAGTTATTCGCTAGTCTGGGCAAAAAACCCTCACATTCAAACCGATATTTGAATTTCAGTACGTCTCACTCTATTTCAGTAAATAACAGGAATGACAAAATGATTAACTAACGAGGCAAGAAAGCACCAGAGAAGATATAGTAGCAAATAGAATATCAACTAAAATTAGAAAAATTCTACAACAATAGAACATCATTCAGACCTAGATGACCAAGGTAAGGATAACGTCTGAACTAACGACTTTTGGATGCACAAATCAGACTTCTTAATGTGGATCCCAACTGCCTCAGCAATATTTAGTAATCGAACTCCTAAGATGAAGTTAAGATTTGTTGGTATGCGTTAAATGACTCTGAAAGCCACCTCGTTGACATCAATATTGTGTTCTGTATTGACAAGATGAGATAGAATAGAGCTACGAATAGATTTTGTTTGTCGCTTACTTAACCACCACGTAGGGTGATTTTCAGAGATCCGACGAGAAACACGCCTAATTGTATGGCCTAAGCAGCTAACTGGCTCCACAGGAGCAGTTAAACTGGTAGATACACATGGAAGAGGCGAAACTGGGCAGTTTATCTTTTACTCCCGAAGACACAGTGTATTTCAGCATCAGGGAATGCTGCTTTTGCCGTATTTCTGAGGCGTTGTGTTAGTATCTCGCTGATGTTATCCCCAAGAAACTGAATTTGTTAGAATAAGGTCTGTTTAGGAATTGTTGGTACCTTGGGCGGCTTTGATTTTAGATTCATATTCTTACCAATAAGTCTTTCTGGATTACCGTTTTCACTCAGCAACCATTTTTATATAAATTAACTTGACAAGTAAATGTGTGTGGTGGGATTTTTCAAAATGCATTGGTATCGCGCAAATACATCATATTTTTCAGATAACCTCCTTCTTGTGATAACACTATCCAAAGAAGAATTCTTCTTGTCTTTTACGATTGTATACACATCATTACAATAGCAGGAAGTTGAGTCTTGAGTAGTGTGTTATCTATAAAATTTATTATCTTACAAGTATTTTTCTGTCCATTCGCAACTCAGTTGACAAGACTTCAGTGTTGAAGTCTTCCGGATATAGTTGTAGTCCATTGGATTCTACTAAACAAATGATAAAAACCAAATGATCCACCCATAGTTATGATGTAATAGCTATTTTATTTCTCTGAAGAAGATAAATTTCCCACCCAAACTTTAAAATACAATATGTAAGTCTACTTTCTATAAGAATTATCACTTCCTGATGACTAGGTTGACAATATACATCTAGGTGGACATTGTTTTCTTCAAGATTGTTAAATAGCTTTTCTTAAAAGATATCTGGAGTACGCATATCTACATACATAGACAGGAAGTGGTTTTATCCTAGTAAATCACTGGGGTGGGGTGGTGGTGTGTATGATACATTGAAGAGTTGTCTTTTCACCTTAAGTGACTGATAGGAGTAATATTATTAAAAATACACCAGCATATGGAAGAATCTTTTCTAATTTGGATTTTCCTACCAAGCAGTTGTAATATTAAGGAATTTAAGTTTCAGTTATTGATAAAGTTAGGCTATTTAGCTCTATTTCAGAAAGACATTACGGAGAAGTGATAAACCTGTGCTCGATAATAACAATAATAATTCGATTGCTTTTCCACATCGCTTTAATCTCAAATTAGGGAGGTTTAGATACATAAGGATCAGTAGGCAATTGAAACATTACCCAACAAGGTGATAATTATGATGATAAGGAATTAGATAAAGCAAAAAGAAGCCGTAATTTATCTGAATCGTGTTCCATTGTGTTTGCGCAACACATTTCGAACAATATGATCACACACTGACTTGTCATAGGGAGATGTATGAAATTAATAAGGAATTAAGAGGTGAGAAAATAGACCACTTAGGTCAGATCAAAATGACATATTGAAGATCAAAATAACAACGGAGATCACTAAACCAAATAACAGATATGATATTAAGGCTACCCTGGCTGGAATCAAAACAAAGTATACCAAGGAAGGTTTAGTGTGATGACAAATTGTTTTTGAACGCATGAAGTTGGTGGCACAGTGGTTAGGACTCTCGCCGACCATGCACATGGTCCGGGGTTCGATCCCCTGCCGACGCACACCCGATATCTATGGTATGCCTGAATTTGGGCAACCGATATCCATGCTGAAAATTCCATACTTGTACTGAAAATACGGTGTGGAATCAAGCTGTAAATCAAATTTAAAAAAATAAATAATTGTCAACTAGGGCTTCCACAAACTTTAGGATGCGCCCCAAACACGTTGTGTAGATACGTTTAAAAGATCTGTCAACATCTATTTTATATCCTGTCTCTATTATATGCTTCGCAATGGAGGAGCGAAGTCTCCTGTTCTCACCATTAATGGGTTCTGAAGATTCCATTTGTTTCTGGAACCCTTTAGAAATATGCTCTGAAGCCAGCGCTTACGTGCAGATACCGATCAGTCCTCCCTACATATGTATGTTCACACTTACATTCAAATTGGTAAATACAGTGGGATGTGATATCATTTTTCGCATGTTCCAAGGGCTTAGATAGATATATTAGCTTCACATTCTCAGTCAGTATAATACCAGCTGCATAAAAGGTCTTTCTAACATCAGTGTTCAATCTTCATCTAGTTATCAAGCTGCTGTGATGCCCCATATAGGGTAGCTTGATTTACACGTCTTTCTTAGCGGTGAGTTGGATAGTGGGTCTTGGTGTTCTGACTACTTTATATCTTCTGATGAATTTATCTGGATAATTGTTATCAACCGGAGTTTGTGTCAACTTTCTTTCTTCCTCATCAAGTTTGTCTTCAGTGCATATTCGTTGGATTCTACTGAAGAGGCGCCTTACTGTGTCTCTTTTGTACCGAACAGAGCAGAAACTGTGGTAATAAAGATACTGTTCTGTCCAGGTAGGTTTTCTATAAATAAATCGTCTTTTTCACCCATCAAGCCATAGAGTAAGCAATATGTCTAGGAAAGAAAAACGATTATTTTCTTCTTCTACAGACGTAATTGATATGCTATTCCGAACTTCATTCATTCAATTTAAAATTGAAGTTGCAGAACAAGACTTATGAATTATGATTACAATATCATCTACATAACCTTTATAAACTGGCACATTTTCGATTAAATCCTCTGATGAACTCTCAATGTATGACATATAGATATCTGCAAAAAGGGGCTCTAATGAACTACATTAAAATAAATAAATAAAAATGGCAAGTGAAATAATGCTGAAATTGTTCAAAGCGGAAATGACAATAACAGTTGACGTAATAGGTGAGAGATACACAAATTGAATAAACAAAACGAAAAATTAGTCGAGTCAAAATATGAATAGGAAACAGTATACTTTTGCATAGACGGTTAAAGACAATGACAACTGGAGGGATTAGGCAAGCTTTTACTGTATACAGAGATCTTGCTTTTCTATTTCTGTGGTTAAAACCCCAGTAATATGGATAAGTCGAATATGTAATGATTTGGGTAGGCAATATTTTGCCTTGTAGATCATTTTAAGGGAAGAGGCTGTAGAAATAAGATAGTGACCAATATCGACCAGATGTTTAATTATTGCGCTTCATATAGTCCTACTTCCACCTCTTTGTAACCACTCAGGATAATGTTCTTGCATCAGCTTGGACCGATATATCACAGGAGCAGGTGAACTGACAAACGCACACGGAGTTGGTCAGCTGTGGGATCTTGTCCTTTAGGTCACTGAACAGTAATGATTAACTAGAAGACAGTACTCTCAACGGTGCTGCAACGAATATCCTTTTTAAAGACTATGAGATATTCCACTTAGGGATGTCGGCAGCTGAGTCATCTTTGGATCCAAGATTCCAATACAGACGTTTGTCGGTTAAAAAGGTTAGGCCTATTTCATAGGTTTTAACTGCTTGTTCTTGTCAAATCCAATTCACTCTCAATTAAGAACAAGCTAAGGGAGTAATAATCAGGTTCATCTTTTATGTCTTATTCTGCTCAGCAGTCACTTGTATTTATGTGAGTTAAGTAATGAACCATACTCATTACACACTAGGACCGGTTACACTACCAAGCCGTTTTAACCTGCTTAGTGTTCTTTTGGTTTCGTCTACACCACATAATTATCAGTTTAATGGATAAAATTCTGAACCAATTCGTTACTAACTGGCGTCAAGTTAAAGTCTCTAATGCAGTCCTAGAGGAGGCCAGCCGCTGCACCGAATAGCTTGGTGGTAAAGTGTCTTACTTCAGCACTGGGTAACGTGGGTTTGAATCTCAGAAGGGACATGAATTCCTTCAAGGTTGCCGATATGCGTTGCTGTAACTAGTGAGTGCCAACTAGCACGAGACCTACGTCAAGGAGGTCCTCCTGCCGACTGTGCCCAACCATCTAACATCAACAATTCAAAGTGAGCCTGGATGGTGAGCCATCTACAATGGTGAGTAAATAAAAAAACTAGATGGATTGATAGAATTCAATCTGCACTAAACAAAGGACTATAAACCTTACACTAGTTACTAACTAGTGTTAAGTGAAAGTATCAAAAGTATTTTTTTCTTGAACAAAGCAAGAAGAACACACTGAGTGGTATATTTTTGTCTTTGGTTCTCGTCAGCTGAATAGCGTGAGTATACAAAACACTTAAATTCTTTAGTTATTATTGATAACAAAGGTTAAGCGTATTAATATCGCTTGATTTTTAGAAGTATAACGGAAAGGAATAAATGTTGTTAGTAAGTTTATTAGTATATGTAGAAATAATTAAGGAATGTTCTGTTATTTTCAAAAGTTGGTTTGTAAGGATTAGATTTGTTTTTACGAGTTGATCACGGATTGATATCAGTTAGAGAACCATTGAAAACCAGCACTGGAGTACTGGACATCTGTTTCATCCTAGTTTGGGAATCATCGGCAGTACGCATCCATAATTAGGGTTCGAACCCTGGACCTTCCGGCTACAAGGCGAGCTAACTCGTATACCATTCAGCCACTGGGATCCGATTCAACCCGTGGTCAAACTCGTAAGATGATTCTGTTATTAAAAACAAATGTTGCAAATTAAATAGCGGTGTAAAATCAACAACAAGTCTAAGTAAGGGTGGTTTTAAAGCTATCTGGTCAAGAACATAGACAAAGCAAAATCAAGGGTAGGAAATTACTACGTCAGAACGAAATATAATTAAAAGCATTTACCCTAGTAGGGCAAGATTTACAACAATTTTCTTCTGAATACGTAAATTTGTTTCAATCTTTTAATGGCTTCAGAGATACGTAGCCGCTTGGAACAATCTTGAAGTCTAATTATCCTAATGGACATTATTTTTTGTCGATTTTACAACCATCATCCAAGAAGTGGCCAGCAGTGGCAATACTAAAGAATTTAGCGCCTTTCAGATACAAATTTCTTGAAATTTGCCCAGATATGCGATAACATATGCTTCTTTCTAGCCACCTGATATATGTGATTTGACAATTGTATTGCGATTGTTTTTGATTAGTAATTCTGGTATCTTAATTCATGATAACATGAAATACACACAATAAATAGCAAACTTTTCTTTACGGTCAAAGACAAAACACTTTATTTTTTGTAAACAAATGAGACTAAGTAAAATTTGATTAAGGAAGTTATTTCAATAATAGGTTACATTTATGCATTCTACATAGATCACCTGTGATGAAAGATGGCTAGGGCGAAGGTCGTTCTGGAAGAAAACGTCTCAGAATGAACTAGTTGGTGTTTTAACAAAACACCGATGAAATCGATATTCGATTAATAAATACGCTGAGTCTATAGCTATTCATAAATTCAAGTCACTATTCACCCACCCCTGTATGCTCAAAAACAGTTTAATATTACTCTTAACCTACCTTGGTAATCCTTATTTGATTGGATTACCAAACGTTGTGATAATCCTTCTTAAGTCCTCCTTTTTTGTTACTGAGTTTAATTTAATTGCCCCTAATTTTTTTTCATAAATATCGACTTGACGAGTGAACGCTCGTCAGATTGTTCGAAATGCACAGCTCAGTTAGATCACATTTTTTCGACAGTCTCCATATAAAGTAGATTGACATACTCGTCTTTCTTAAGGGCGATTTTCTTCAATTTTCGCCATGTTCGGTACAAAACAGCCTCAGCAAGGTGTCTCTTCAGTGGAATCCAGCGAATATGTTTTGAAGACACACTTGATGAGGAAGAAAGAAAACTGACACAAACTCCGGTTGATAACAGTTTTCCAGACAAGTTCATCAGGAGATGTAAAGTAGTCAGTGGAAGACCAAGACCCACTCTGCAACTCGCCCCTAAGAAAGAAATGTACATCAAGCTATCCTAAATGGAGCATCATAGCAGCATGATAACTAGACAAAGATTGAACACTGTTGTTTAGAAGACCTTTTATGCAACTAATATCATTATAATTGAGAATGTGAGGCCAATATATGCACCTAAGCCTTTTGAACATGCGAAAAACGATATCACATCCCACTGTATATACCAATTTGAATGTACGTGAGGACACATACATAGGGAAGACTCATCGATTTCTGCAAGTAAGGGCTGGCTTCTGAGCATATGCCTAAATGGTTCCAGAAACAAATAGAATCTTCAGAACTTATTAACGGTGAGAACAGGAGACCTAGCTCCTCTATTTCGAAGCAGATTATAGAGACAGGACATTAAATTGACGTTAACACATCTTTTAAATCTATCTATAAAACGTGTTTGGGGCTTATCCGGAAGTTGTTGAAAGCCTCAGCTGGTAATTAGAAAGTTTAAGCCACTTTTACGTGATCAAATCAACAGTTGGTCGTCACACTAAACCTTTCTTGGTAAACTTTGTTTTGATACCAAAGCAGATTAACTATTACTATTACATCTGCTATTTGGTTTAGTTATCTTCATTTTTATTTTGACTTTCAATTTGTCCTTTTAACTTGACCTAAGTCTATTTTCTCACCACTTAACTCGTCATTAATTTCATACATATTCTTATGAAAAGTCCGTGTGTGATCATATTGTTCGAAATGTGTTGCGCAAATACACTGCAACACGACTCAGGCAAATTACGTCTTCTAATTGCTTTGTCAAATTTCACAAAGGAAAATAATAGTTTTGGGTTTTCGAAATTGCAAATACATAAAAATTATTCATCATAGACAGTGAATAAAGTTGTGTTTTCTATAACGTTTCCATGCAGTAAATAGAATAATTAGATAATGATCAAGGAGGCATTGATTGTGGACACACTTAGCCACTATGGTAGACGTAAGATCAAAGAAAGAGAAAGAGAAGAGAAATTAAGGAGTTTAAATTCAGTGCAGATTTCTTCAAGAACTACTACTATTTAGATATCATTTAAAAGAAGGGAGCACTAAGCAGTCATCTCGTTCAAATTTAGGACACTTGGACCGGCTTAGAAAATTTACTTTTGTTTCAGTATATTCTATAATATTAATGGCTTTATTCTGGACAATGTTTAAAATAGTTTTTCGTCCAGAATCGCAAACCAACCCTCCTCTATGTCTCCTTCCAGAAAAGTGCGACATTTGATTCAAATTAAATTAAGAAAAGTGAATAACTAGAGACTATATGCAGATAATTTTATTTCCTATGAAATGGCAGTCTGCGCTAAAAATGTCAGGAACATTTAATTCAAGTTCTGGGGCACGTAACGAAACACCGAACTGGTAAATCAGGAGGTTGCAAACATTTTAAATACTCGTCAGAGTAGAAAGTACTATTAGTGGTCATATTTTAATAGATCAAACCAATGTGAACAAGAGGAATTATGTTCAGTATAATGATGAAGGTTTCTGATAGCCCAAGATTAAGACAGGCTGTCGTGATCCCTGAGAACTACACTAGCACCCTTGTCAAGACGTGTCGTCAGTAGATTTTTTGTTATTTCTCAGCAGTTTCATTTGTTCTCAACGCCGCTTTGTTAAATGATTGCGGAATTTTGTTTAATTTGTCCAGATAGTGATGACAATAATCTATGGCGGCTGATTTGAATCGCTGTAACTCCTCATCCGTTACTGGGATTAGATCAATAGTTTGATCGATTAGATTTTTTAAATTGTACATAAGTCTGAATTCTTTTTTCCGCGTTGAGGTTGACGTTGCCTGGACAAGACTTTAATCTCAAAACCAGACTACATTTAATAAACAACAGGGTGAGAGTTTTACATCAATTCATGCACCTGAAGTCAGATGCTGTGTTAACTACAACTCTATCAAATTATTCGCGAGTTGAGTGCTTTTCCTGTATTGTTATTGTCGAATCAAAGGAGAAATTACGAAGAAAACATGTTATCTTTTCCACTGCATTATTCGATTACTACGGAACACTTGAGTAGTACACGCATCAAACACACATAACTTTTTTAATAGAATCTAGGTTAGTTATTTATTGTCAACAGGAAATGAATGTAATTACATAACAAAACTACAAATAATAATAAAAGTTATGCTTCATCATTCATGTGAGTAACATCCCTTTCAAATAAGAAAAAAAATCAATAACTTTACAATAAACTCTTTAAATAATAATGACAGTGGCAAAAACATTTAGACTTTCTAGTAAAGAAAAAATGTTTTAGTTCAGTAGTAAAACTAGCGTCAAAAAACAAGCCACTTATATATCTATCATATGACTACTGTTCATCACATTCGATAGAAATGAACATAATTTAATAACATAAATAACCTTTCAAAACATGTTGTTTAGAAATCGACTAAATCTTTATTCTTTCTCGCAGTTACTTCTTTGAAAGAGAGAGAGGGTCAGATCAAATATTTTGATCTGAACAATTTTGGTTTCTAAAAGAAACTGTGGTCAAATTTCACATCCTCGTACTGTTTAAACTGGAAAGTTAATTTAAAAATTGTTAATCACCAGTTCTCCCAATTAGCCAGCTAGCTTCAGTCGTCTACAGTGATTCAGTTACCTGTGCTGATTCGGACCGTGGACACTGCTGATGAGCTCCGCCCAAAACGAGCCACACACTATCATACAGCGCTATGATCACCCCAGTCTGGCTGGTCAGCCAGAACCCCTGGTTGATGTGACTGACGCTAAGCTGTATATCCTAATCAGTCAACAGTATAGGGTTTCGTGCAATTCCTCCTGCTTCCTCGATTACCATTTGCGGTATCAAGAGGATCGAATATCACTGTGAAACTCCACTTTCTCGATCAATGTAAATTGCAAATTGTGAATTCGATTCGGAGGGAGACAAATAATAAGCGCTGAAATTTAAATCACTGAGGGCGCCGAGGAAATAAAGTGAGAAAATGGACACCTTCATGGTAAATCACACTTGTGCAAATCAAATTTCCTCTTTAGTGATCTTAAAAGTGATCAGAACGGCCATTTACCTTAATCAAATAGAATATATTTCATATTAATTGGAAGTGGTTTGTGTGTTTTGTGACATGGTGAGATATACTAACTTATAAGATTACCGACAGTAGGTAATAACCGAAGTGAGAATAGTTTCTACGTTTTTGTAGTGCGGTACTTTTCAGATGGTCATCTTACCCGTTTTATAAAGAAGTGTATTTCTAATAGAAGTGGTAAAATTAAGCAGAATACGTTAAGATAAAGTTGATTAAATCCACTGAAAGAACTTTTAGAGCCGTAGAATTATACATCAGTTACACAACCAGACCAACACTGACACTGTGCTAATCATACAGGCTAAAGTTAGCAGAAACCAACTTTAAATGGAAAAATTAAAATTGAACTGGGAACAAATAAAAAAGCTTATCTTGCCTCTATTATTTGATTACTAAATGATCACTTTGTTTCCTCATAATGTTTGTCATTTGTCACCTCTCAAATGTATTTGTACTTTACAATTAATTGATTCGTTTCAATTCGTAACATGGATTAATGTCATTTGGAGAGGTACTGAAAACGAACTGGTAGGGGTCCGAACCTAAGACCTTCCGGTTATAAAGCAAACTCGTATACCATCTAGCCACAGGGACCTGACTTAGTGACTATCCCATGGATTTCAGCTTCTACTAATTCATGATTTTAGCGCAACTACCAACCAGTGTCGTTAGTGACTGGCTACTTGGCTACTTGAGATGATATTGACTGGCAACAGCGTTGAAAGTCGCGAATCAGCAGAAGTTAGAATTCATAAGACATTGAAATCTGACTCACTGACTTAGTAGTCAATGTTCGCGCCTTGCAATCTGCAAGTCTTGGGTTCAATTACTGAGTGTAGTGATAGACAGTCCCAGACAGGGATGAAACAGCTGTCCGTTACTCCCTTCCAGCTAATATCAATCCTTGATCAAATTTTAAGAGAATCAATTCTCTACAGACTAAATCTTGAAGATTAACTGATTAAACAATGCTCTTACTGAAAATAATTACTTCATGTTAATTCATAATCACACCCCCCAATCATACCATGAATGCTATTTATTATCACACAGTGATGAAGTATTATTGTAACTGGATGATGAAGTTTCGAACGTAAGTGATAACTGCTCATAATCATATCAATGTAGTACTCACATGGCTTCATAATTTGCTTTATATATATTGGAGAACATCGAATTTAACACCGTAAAACAGAATCACTTTAGAATGACAAGTGGAACGAGATAAATGATACCGGGAACAATTCAAAGTGAGAATACTGATGGTAAAAAATGATGTAATAAAGAAAAGGTATACAAAGTGAATAAACAAAACGAAAAATAAGTAGAGCCAAAATATAATTAGGGATTATCATACTTTAGCATAGAGGGATAAGGCCATAAAAGTTTCTGCCACTCTAATTTGCCCTATATAAATATGTTAAATTTATGAATCCACACAGTAGTGGTTAGAATCGGTAACTTATCCTTCACCCCGGTTTGAATTATACGACCAGTGGCGAATTTGAAACGCAGTATTGCGCCAAAGAAGTTTTTAGTTATTATTTTACGTAATTTCAAAAGTTTCCATTGTGTTTGATAATTATTGTTTGGAATAGTGTTTAATATTATTTTAATATATATAATTACTGTATGTATTTATTGATTGATTTTTGGTTTAAAAATGAACTCTGTGCAAGTATGTTAAAATTGTTTGTGTAGATATATTTAATAATGACTTTGGCCTGTAGGCAGCTGATGAGAAGACAACGAAGTAAATGATGGTACCATTTTATTCTGCGAAACCTCTTGTTTTTGCTTTATTCGAATTTCACAATTTTGATACCAGGTGCCCACTCAACTTAATAATTTGATACGTCTTCGGTTGCTGGGCCTAGTAGTGGCAGTTGCCATAATGATTTTTAACCCCTAAAACATTTGTTCAATCTCTCCCCCTCCTTTGGCTTTGGTCCCCAACTTAAAATTAGCTATATCTCCCGGTGACACCGAATAATTGTAAATATTATCTTATAATATTTTTATTTTATCTGTAATGCTAACTGTATTATCAATATCACGCTGTGCTGAGGCTGTACATTTTAATCCCGGTTACACAATTGATCATTAATATTGTATTATCTAATCGCATTGTGACAGTAGTCATTTTCCCCACTAACCCTAATAGTTAGTGTGCACATTCTACCTATACACGCACCATTACATAGATTATATAAACACTTGAATGAATTCTTCCTTATTATGACGATGATCACCTCGATTGTTATCTATTAATTCACATCCTTGAACTCTGATCTTATATATTTTATTAACTACATTAATTCAAATGCCTCTGACCGATATTTCATTATTATGTGAATGTAAAACCTAGTGAGAATTTACTGAAAACACGAATTTGTTTAAATCGTGTTCTAAAATCTTTATGTTGCAGTAATCAAATGGACCCCGATCTACTAGCCTAACCTATTTAACTGACCTCACAATCATTACGTGATATCTGGTAAATTATAATATTTTCTCTTAATTTGATCTATCAATTTTTCAATTTTAGAAAGTTTATCCCTGAGAGAGTTGACTGATTGGTTTGAATGCCTTCCCGATTAATTTTAGCCCTATTAAGAATCCTACTTAGGGCATCTGATGCTCCGTCTTTATACGACAGTACTACAGAAGATTTGCATTCAATATTATTATATCACTTCTCTTATTTTTTTCCTATGGTTCTTCGTACATTTCTTAATAAATTTTGGTGGGTGGTTATTCACTAGTAATATTTCCTTCATTTTTTCGATTTCATTATTTGAATCTACTCAGTTACTAGTTAGACTTTTGGCCCGATTATACAGACATTTTGCTAAACTTAGCGATTTCTAAAAGAATATTTCGTCTGACTTTTTACATTAGGAAGTTGAGGCACTCAGGCATAACTTGAACCCTCCTCCGCTTACAGTTTGTGAACTTGTGTATTTAACCTATTCTTCTTTGCTGTTCACTCTTATTCTTTCCTGGATTGCTTAAAAAAGATTATGTCATACTTCGTAGAACTCTGAAGACTGTCAGTAGAACGAGTGGTATCCCACTGGGCCATATCGTTGACACTGTCACTGATAGGCACTTGATGTCATGCAACAAATTTGCTAAAGGAATTTTTTCAGACTGTCAGCACCCACTCTACCCGCAGCTCCAACCTTGTGTCTCCTCAGGTAAAACAAGAAGCTTTTTCATAAGAATTTATGCATGTACGTCTAAGTTTAAAATATTCCACTATACCATATTTCGCTGCACGTACTTTATGTGATGAAAATAGTGTTAGGCATGAAATAACTAACTAACCTTCTTTGCACTACTAAATAAACCATTTACTCCACCCTTACAACATCAACCTTCGTTGTTATTGTACTTATATTTATAATCCTCTAAAGTTTTGTTTTTATTTGTTTATTTTCCTCATAAGTGTGAACATCATTCAAGCTGCGTTATAACTGTTAATTTTGTATTTCCCCACACTATACTTTATCAACAGAACATTAGATTCAATAATCTATAATATGCTAAAATTTCCAAACTGAATCGACAATACCGTTTGAAAGAAACTCACTGTTATTAATATTATTATTATATTTAATAATCTCAATTCGTCCTTCGAATATTTTTGACTTTATATCGCAAATGTGGACAAATACCTCCGGTTAATTTAGTTTTAATTTTTAATTTTAATTATATTTTGAGTAAATCAGATGCAATATTGTGACAAATGCTGAGAATTCTATTCTGTATTATAAGTACTGTTTCTGGAATAAAGTACATTATTATTTTTATTTACTGGTTGTCAATGTGACGGATTAAAGTCTTAGTATTTACTAGACTGTATTGGTTTCCATTGCATTGTATTCACTTGTATGTAATCACAAAATGGTATGGGACAGGGTGACAGTATTAAAAAGTAGTTTAGCTAGTTGGTGAAAAAGAGGTCAATCACCACACACGCCTACACAAAAGGTACGGAAACTGGTAGCGAACAAAAACGGGAAGATGGAAAGAGATAAAGTGAGGAGCCTAACCAGTAGGGCGCAGCAGTAACTCATCGAAGAAGACATCGCGACGTGGTTGTGCTACGTTGTGAATTCGCAGAAGTTAGAATTCATGGACTGCTCATCAGATAGGGTCTCAGTGGTTTAATGCTCTACGAGCATGCTTTGTAAACCGGAGGTCATAGGTTTGAACCCTGGCTGTGAGTACGCACTGCTAAAGAGTCCAAATCCAGGCTGACGAAACAGCTGGCTATCCAGTACTCCCTGAAGGTTTTCCAATGGTTCTTTAACCGATGTCAGTTCATTTTGAAATCCTCCAACCAATCAAACAAAATTCTGTAGAAAACCAGTACTTAAATAAGTAAATATGGAGTAAAATATAAAGTAGTATAACTGGTGTTGAAAACTTCGTCATCCAGTTATAATAATTATACTTCATCATTGTGTGATATTTATCAGCATATGGAGCCATAAACTTGATAACGCTTTCATGGTGGTTATATTATTCTCTCACTACTGCGTTGTCACAACTACGCGTCTGAGTGAACTAGTAATAATTAAAACAAATTATTTAAAAAAACAACTTATCAATACGTCTCATCATAACATATATACTTTTCGTATTTCTATAAATATCCATGCTACAGCCTAGCTATCAACTTAATTCCAGATTTTGTTATTATCATTATTATTAGCTAATAAATATTTTATTCTAGTTAGATTCATTTTTAGATAAAGCTTAGAATAATAATTATTATTAATAACTATACAAGTGAGCTGAATTTTAAAAAAATCATTACCCCCTCATCAATTCACCTATTTTGTTATTGATTATTTTCACTTTGTAGGTCCATTATACTGACTGGTAGATTCAGGTTTTGTCTGCTAGCGCCTTCTGATTCAATGTGAATGTCTTTTCCCCATTTTTATGATATTTGGGAACACTTTTAATGTTCAACAGTGAAGGCGTCGCTCAGTATTTACTATTGGCCCACTGATAACAGCCTGAATATGAACAGAGAAGCTCTATGCTGAGTCAGTGAAAAGTAAACTGAAACTCCCATTCAAATGGTGGGAGTTTTGTTCCACCAAAAGTCGACTTTTTGCAAAGTAAAATGAGGAATAATTGAGAAGGGAATATATAAGTGGAGATTTCAGTTAACCACTACCATTTTATTAAAGGAAAATCTCCATTGAAACATTCAAGAGACAAAAGGAAGTTCGGGAAAAGACTATTTTTCCTGAAAAATTCCTCTTTGGGCCCTACAATTACATGTATATATATATATATATGAATGATATTCTAAGTGTCTGAACGATATGCTTCTGAACTTATACATCAGGCTACTTAAGGTGGATTCCTACAGTTTTAGCTAGGTATGTAAAAGACAAACTCGTAAGGAGAAACCGAGATTATTCAGAATATGGTAGATAACTTTGAAGGCCTTGTTAACATCAATTTTTTTTGTTCTGTATTCACGAGATGCGATAGAATAGAGCTATGAATGAATCTTATTTGTGCTTTGCTTGACAGTGCAGGAAGGCGTTCAGAAATCTGGCGATGAAGATGCTTAATTGTATGCCCTATGTAGATAGCTATACAGAAGAAGTCAAACTTATGGATACACATAGAGGAGGTAAAATTAGGTAGCTTATGTTAAACTGCTCAACTTTAAATTGAAGTAGTTGAAGAGAGATAGCGTAGTTCACAGGTAAAAATGCTCATTTTATCACGATCCTTAAGCAATGTGTTGTTATTTGACTGGTGTCATCACCGTAGAGTTGAAGATGTAAGGACAAGATCTTATTCTCTGCCTTGGTTTTAGATTCATGTTCTTGTCAGTAGATTTCCCAGGATAACCATTTTCACACAGTCAGTGTTTAATAATATTGAGCTCTTCATTAAGACATTCATCGCAGAAGACTGATCTTGCTCTATGGACCAAGCACTTTAGTAAATTGCGTTCAAGTTTCAAGGATAAAAAGCTCAAAAATGAGTATACTGACCAGTCGATGTCAGTCTTTAATGCACACTACTTCTTATCGTAAAATCCTCTTTTCTAGGCATAAGGACGTCGTATAGGGATGGAATACTTCCAAGTTTTTTTTCTCGATGGTAGACATCATATGAGGATGAAAATCATTAAATTTGTCAAGAAAGTTCTTTGCTTTACTGCCATTTTTCTTAGTCAAATCATTTATCATAAAACAAATTAATATGGTTGTACCTGAAGTACCTAGTCAAGATAATGGTCATTTTCCGGGTTTTAAAAAAGAGGATGTACTATTATGTTTGAAATCTTTAAATCTAACACACAGCCTTGGTCCAGATGGTGTACCAAGCATTCTTCTTCAAAAGTGTGCAGACATCTTGTGTCATCCTCTTACTCAAATCTTTGATGCATCATTTAACAGGGAAACGGTGCCTGCTGACTGAAAAGAAATCAAGGTTGTACCTGTACAGAAATCATCTTCTGGAGCAGGTATAAAGTTTAGACCGGTCGCTATAACATCTCCTTTTTTGAAAACTATGGAGAAACTTCTTTTGAATACTCTTAAACCTTCTTTAAAAGCTTTCAGTGACCCTAAGCAGTTTGCTTATAAGTGTGGAAGAAGTACATTAGATGCAGCCACTGTACTACACCACAATATTGTTTCCTGCCTTGATAAGGGTGCTAAGTTCGTTCGAACAGCTTTTTTAGACTATACTGCAGCTTTCGACTCTGTTCCTGGGACACTTTTATTAGGAAAGATGATTTCAGCACAAACAGAGTCCTGGGCAACTAGATGGCTGTTTTCTTGTTTTAAGGATAGGAAACAGCATACTGTTTTGGCTGGAAAGCGCTTCACTTCTCAGCTAACTGAAAGTGGTGTGACTCAAGGTGCAGTACTTTCTCCATTTCTTTTCTCTTTCTTTTTGCATGACCTTCCGAACTCACCCAAAGTGAACTTCATTAAGTATGCTGATGATCTGACCGTTTTCGTCCCTGTAGTTTCCACATCGGATTGTTCCCATATGAATGGCTTCTTAGCTGAAGTGAAGGATTGGTCTAGCTCAAATGGTCTTAAACTAAATCCAACTAAATGTAATACTGTTGATTTCAGCTTGAGAAATGAAAAAGACATGCATGGATTGATCCAATCTCATGATTGTTGTAATATTGATGGTACCATGATAGAGAGTAAGTCAAGTGTTTCTTATCTTGGCATCAGTTTCTCTTCAAACCTTTGCTGGTCGTCTCATATTCTTATAGTTTCTAAGAAAGTTTTCCGTCTGACTTATTACATAAAGAAGTTGAGGCACTCAGGTATAACCCAATCTCTTCTCATACAATTTATTAATTCATGTGTTCTGCCCATCATTCTTTGTTGTTCTCCATTACTCTTCCCTGGGCTACTCAAGAAAGACCATATAATACTACGAAGAACATTGAAGGCTGTTAGTGGGATCAGTGCTATCCCTTTGACTCAACTAACTGACACTGTTGTCAATAGGCATATGAATTCTTGTAAACATTTAGCTAAAGTTATCTTGTCTGATAGTGAACATCCTCTTTATTCACAATTGTTTCCTTGTATCTCTTCGGGTAAGACGAGAAGAAATTTCATAAACATTTATGCTCGTACTACAAAATATAAAAATTCGACCGAACCATATTTGGCACGAGTATTGTGTGAAGAGACGAATATAACAAAAGAACTTTTACAACTTTTAAATCATTAACTAAACTATAAAATGAAATGATGCATATTATTGCATGTGTTATTTGTTATATTATTTATTTATTATTCACTATGACCTAGAAATGGTGTATTTTGTTGGGGTTTTTTATTTTTCCTATTAACTATCAATATTTTAACATTTTATACATTTATATAATTATAAACAGAGCTAAACCATTGCATAATGTAAAAGGAACGCTGAAAATTCCATGCTGTAAATTGTTGTGTTAAAAAGTGTTTATTATCATTATTATGTTTCATCCATCTTACGACAGTGGAATTCTAGTTCAAAGTCTCATTCTCTAGTTTTACAGGGAAAATGCCAGCTAGAATCTATCCTATTAATAACTCCAATGCTACAATGTCAGTTGGTGTATAGGAATCCTCACCTGTCCATTCTCTTCTAGATTATTCTTCATTTTGCCTACTTGATTTATTTGAATAAGTCCTGCGTTGAATATGACTGTATGACTTTTGAAAGTAATTTGTTGGAGAGAGAATTCTTTGCAGATCAACTGGGTGTTTTTGGTGTTCCTGTATTATATGAGTTGGATGGTTAATTTGCTAAGCTTCCATTGTTTCTCTAATTGACATCCTGAACACTAACTTCACATCAAGTGACAATGAGAGTTTTGCAGTGGAATTACTCAGCTTAGAGAATACAGCAGCGAGAAGTTCAAGCACTACTTACAGAATAGTTTTAAAATTGCCATTTATTATTCGTAATCATAGTAGGTTGGATTAGATGTTTTAGCTGACCTCCTGCTGATAAAATATTGACATTTGTCAACCTAAAGGTGATATCAATAATAGTTTGAAGGTGCTTTTATTACTTAGCTTGGTGACTGTGTAACAGTTTCCTGGATTTATAAATCGACTTCCTCTTGTGGAGCTGCTTTCGTTGGCAGTACACAAGGTGCACACTTTCCAAACGTATCGCTGAACGTTATCCTGCAAGCTTAGCAACCAGTCAGTGTAAGACAATTACTAGCTAAATTCTCGAGCACTTGATGAACACAGACCACGTGGTACCACTACAGTCGTCTTTTAGGATTATTTACAAGATGAAACCGTATGGTACAAGCGGTGTTAGGTCTCGGCATTTGTGTGTGCCAGTGGCACTGTGTATTCACATATATGTATGTATAACCCCGAATTCTTTATGCGGAAAAACATTTGTCCGGTCCCCTATTCTACTGTGGTTCTAATCTTTTCCGTAACTGTTCATTCTGAATTTTAATGATTAATTCACTATTATCATTCTTAATTGCTTCTTTTGAACATTTCCTCACCCTCTTCACACTTGTTAAGTGGACATTCAACTACAGTTTTTCTAATTCAGTAATAATAATAATTTTAACTGTATCAAATTTCGCATAATTTCTTCCAATGCGTCGATGACTGTTACGCAGTCTTTAATTTAGCCTTGGAGGCCACTTCTGAGTAACTATATCAGCACGATTTGGTAAATGTAGAAACGATAGTACAACTTCTGAAGATGATTTTGTTGATGCAGAAAATTTTATTCCCTCAATTGTGTTTTGTTTCGTCGGAACATTTTGTTCAAATCAGTTAACACAAGATGACTTCTTGTCCCGTACCAGGTGGTTACATTTCCATCCCTGGTTCTTTAAGTAGAAAGATAAAGGTATGTTGTACAACGAATAACGCAGATATTGAGTTCTTCTTTCAATAAACTGAACTGTCAAATTTGGTGAACGAAGATTCAGTA
Organism: Trichobilharzia szidati; assembly: GCA_944472155.2. NCBI lineage: Eukaryota > Metazoa > Platyhelminthes > Trematoda > Strigeidida > Schistosomatidae > Trichobilharzia > Trichobilharzia szidati. The sequence goes on along the minus strand of OX235272.1, from coordinate 41,659,506 downwards.
ATCAGTGGTAAATACCACTTGCTGTCCTTGCCTTCATAACAAAGTGGGTAGTTTACGGTTGACCTTATCGATCAGTATTGCAAAAGATGATATGATTTCCTTTACTTTATTGATTGCGAAGTACAGTACTAAAATTAGCTCCCTTCTAGTGTATAAAAGGGGATTGATATATACTCATATGTTTCACTTCAGCTGAACATCTATATTTCACCTTGATCTCTGCAGTCTTCTTGAGATGGCTTCACAGTTTCTCATCTCTGTCAACCCTATCTTCCATACGTTGTCATTTGAAGTTCTATCTTCTCTACCTCCTCTTCTACCAACCTGTTGGTTTTCGTTTGTAAGTTTCCGAGTTCATTTGACATTAGATATAAATCTTCTGAAGTCCTCTGGTTGGTTCAACACATTCCTGCCTTCCAGCTCCCCATAGTCTTCCACGTGATGTAGTCCACCACAGCTCGGAATATCATCGATAATATTAAGTAGCCCAGTCTTACTCTTGTCTTCCCGTCGAAGGCTTCACTGAGTTTTCCGTTGTGGATCACCTGACACATAGCATTGTCACATAACTGCCAAATGGGATTGAGAAAGATTTAGGGTATACCGTAATGTCACAGCAGGTTTCATATTACACCATGGTCAGCGCCGTCGAAGGCCACTTCAAAGTCGATGAATTTGACATCCATTTACTGCTGTGTCTAGTGGTGATGTGTGCAGTTGCAGTTCGTGAAACAAACTTCTAATATGCAAATCATTATTTTTTATAACTCTAAATTACGACGATACATTTTTAATGCCATTTTGTGAGCCACCCTTGTGGTGTAAGGGTTGAACATAACTATCCAGCTGCTCATGCTTACGTGAATGAGCCAGGGCTCGAATTCTGATCAAATTATTTAGAAGCTGAATGCTTAAAACCAATGTATATTGTGCTATACCCTGATTAGAAGTTAACAATAGATGGGTTACACCATAGGTAATCAACCATAGAACTTTGTTATGCTTCATAGAAAACAGTAAATTGTAGTTAATGTCATTAACAAACCCTATCTATCGGCATCTGCATTGATCATGTAAAGTTGTTTCACTAGTGATTAATACAAACCATAGTCATGGATGATTGATTATGCGAGAATGTTTTTTTACGCAGTTTTTTTTAAGTAAACGCAACAATAGACTCACCGCCTGAGTTTATATTTATCCGCAGACAGAAACAAACTATGCTAAAATTTATGAGGTAAACTTTTAATGTTGATTAAATGTGACTTTTGCAATCATACTATCTATTATTGATAAAAGCCGACGAATAACATGAATAGAAAATACATTTTAGCCAAAATTGTGCTTAAAAATAAATGATTTTGATGAAAACCCTTGTATTTTGCCAACAGTGAAGTGAATTTTTTGTCAGAGTGATGCTTCACTCCTTGTAATTACGACATCTTTGAAGACTTTAAAGACTTCCCACAAACTGGAAGACATGCAAGCGAAAAGCAACAAGTTAGCAGAAGAAGCATCAAAGATAGGACTTCAGGTGAACAAAGATAAAACAGAGGTGATGAAAATTCCTGGTGTGGTGAGAGCTGTCTACTAGCCAAATTGGTAGACAGTAATTTACGTCAATATTTACGTTCCCAAGATTTGTCGTGAGAAAATGTGAACAAAGATTGATTCAAAACCGACCACAGCAGACTTTGCGTAGGCGGATGCAGTTAACATATAGAGGATTTGACATTCAAGAAACAGTCACAAATAGATCAAAGATTAACTTTACGTGAGAAACAACCAATCGGAAGACTGTGTTTGTTTGCTTAAATATGCATAGTAATGTACATGAAAATATATAAATATGCGTTGATTTCCTTAATAAATGATCTGTTGCCTGGCCCTTGTCTTCTGTTGTTACACTGGGCAACACCACCAACAGCAACAACAACAACAGACAACAATCAGCATAAATGGGAGGAACCTGAAAGAAACAACCTCTTTTACCTACCTACCTAGGAAGCATCGTTTCAACTACAGGCGGAACCGACAAGGATATCAAAGCAAGAATCGGAAAAGCAAGACAAGCTTTCACTACTCTCAAGTCTGTGTGGAGGTCAACAACACTCAGCATCAAAAATAAGATCCGGATTTTCAACTCCAATGTGAAGTCAGTGCTACTATACGGATGGATCAGAGACTTGCACTGCGCGTTATAAAGAGCATCTCAAACAAACTACAGACCTTCATTAACAGTTGTCTTCCCTCAGTACTCAAGATCAGATGGCCAGAAAAGGTTAGCAACAGAGATCTTTGGCAATGAGCGAACCAACTCAGCAGGAACCGATTGTGAAACAAATAGGCAGGAAGAAATGGAGATGGATTGGTCATACTCTGAGGGAACCATCAAGTGACATCACTAGACAAGCCATTGCTCGAGTGGAACCCGAAAGGGGAGCGGCGAGCTGGTCGTCAGTGAAAGTATGGGTGACTTGGAGGAAGTCATGTGAAGAGGAGATGAAAACATGTGGGCAGACATGAAGCCAGGTGAAGACTCTAGCAGAGAACAGAACGCAATGGAGACGTTTGGTTGAAGCCCTATGTTCCTGTAGGAATTAAAGGATACAATAATAATAATTATTATTATGATTCAAGTTTCACTTTATTCAGCGTTACATGCAGTAGGTAAGGACTTCCTTTTTAAGCTGTAAACTACGTTTTCATCCTTAACCTTAGTTAGAAGTCATTTCATCTATAGTTCATTGGATCATTACTGAGTAATTTGAAGGGATATTTTTCTTGATTAATTTCGGCTTTGTGGACGTCATTAAACCTGATTTAAAATCTCAGATTACAAATCTCAATGCTCGGAAGCCACAAATCTCCATTCTTAACCTTAGTAACAACTCTTCTCTAGTATCTAACATAATTATATGCATCATATCGGACAGTTAACAGTCATATAAAACTATTATAAATGTCACTATATCTTTTGAAACCAGTTATTTGTGTTTTTTGACGTTAGGTGGTTGAAATCAATCACCAGTATGCTGTAAACCTAGATTTCGTGATTAGTGACAGTCTACAGTCTTGAAAACTTTCATGTCAGTTAGGAGAATCAACGCACTTAGCGATGATCGCAGAAGTGTATCTAAACAGCAAGTCTTCAAGACTGGTGACTGCAATGAAAGTTTTGTTGATAAAACGTGTCGGTAGGATGAGTGGGGTCTCGCTAAGTCAATTCGTTAACGCTGTTGAGGAATATCATCTTGTCGCACTTTAAGCGTCCCCTATATACACAAATCTCCTTGCATCCCATCAGGTATGGCTAGAAGCAAGTTTGAAAGACTACATGCTTCGAATCAGTTCCTTTATACCAGTCAGAAACTTGATGCTGGTGTCACGAAAAGTATTTTCAACAAGTTACAGAATTTCATCGACATCTGCCCACTTCTCTGGCTTAATACTGAAGATCGAATCGTCAGCCGCCTGGCCAAAATGAATTAGTTACAAGAAACTCTGGTTAGCTGAGAACAAACCAACAAGCTGCCGATCCCTTAACAAATATGTAGGGGAAAATGGATATTGATCGGGTGTACACCACTGAAGAGCCAATCGAATGATATCTCGCGAAATGTAGGCCATCACTCTGGTGGAATCCAAATGGGAAGTGACGAGTGATCGTCGGTGCGAGGGTGACATGGAGGAGATTGTATGAGTTGGAGGAGATGATAGACTATGGGCAATCGTCAAGACTAGTTAGCTGAAGAGAAAAGCACCAAACAGAAACAAAAATGGAGATGTGTTGCTGAAGCGGTATATTCCACTCGGAACCCAAAAGAAAGATAATAAATAATATTCTGGACGCCTAAGTTTAAAAACTCTGAGATATCATATTCGGCACGCATTCTATATGACAAGAGGAGTGTTGGCCATGAATCTACTGACTAGCCAGGCAATGGAGCTTTTTCCCACCTATTTGAGTTTCAGTCACTTTCAGTAGCGACGTTACTGTTTTTACTCAGTGGGTTTGTTAGTCTTCGGCTCACTTTGTCCTTTTTTCTGCGCTCCCTCCCTGCTCCATGAAGTTTAGGATTGCGTCGCCAACAGTGAACTGATTCCGGGGCAATCTATGTGGGGGTCGCTGATCAGTCTCTCATTGACCAATAGCCACACTTAATATATAAATCATATTCCGCATCAAATGATTTTTAGCACACGTGTACATCCTGAATTATTTTCCTTCTAATAAGTGATATAGTTTAAGCTAACTCCTTGCGTCAGTGGCACAGCTGTAGAATGCTCGTCGACCATCCATGTGATTCGGGGTTCTAACGGCCGCCACCAACGCACTCCTTTAACTCGCTTATCCAGTAACGAGACTGATAAAAAGGGAAGGTTGGACATAAGGCTAGCAACCACATCCTGTAAAAACAAACACTACTGCTACCGAAACTTCAAGCCTCTATCTTGAAGCCCTATGTTCCGTTGGGAACGTAAAGGAATAAAACAAAAACAAAACAAAACCTGGCTACACCAGGGAAAACACCCCTTTTTATTCCGGTCATATACTATTGTCACTAGTTTCATTATTTTTTTAATTTTAACTTTACATTCATATTCTTACTGACATAATTATTGATGGAAATGCCCTTCTGATTATTTTCCCCTTGCTATGTAACACAATGGGAAAAGTAAACTCAAAGTTGTACCAAATGCAGAAAAATTCCACAATGTATCAAACGTACTGTCTAGAGTAAAGCCATTATTATTATATAATTTAATAAAAGTGATAAGAAGAACAAGTTTCAGATTAACGGAAACTTCCATAAATCGTTGACTTTTCTTATTTCTACTTCATATAATCATGGTTAGTTGTAAGTTAAATTTGTCGGCATTCCCTATCACTTCCATAATTCATTCGAAAGGACAAATAGAGTTTTTGACTTTCCAGGAATTTAAAGCTTTGATGATATTAGATAGTTGGAAGCAATCAACAAGAAGCCTTCGACCTAGGTTCCTTGCTAGTTGGCACTCACCAGTCAACAAGGCGTATCTGCAACCTTGAAGGAACTCATGTTTCTTCGCAGATTCAAACCCTCGTCACCCAGTGCCGCCTTCAGTCAGAGACGTTACCACTGAGCTAGTTATTCGGGCTCGTGATTGATCTCCTGCAGGACTGTAGGGGATACATTGATTGAACACTAGTAACTATTGTGATGTTTCTAGTCCTTTCTTTGGTGGAGATTGAATTCTATCAGTCAGGTTGGCAGTGCGGCCAACATTCTAGGTAGCTCGCCATCCCACCTAATCTTAGTGATTTAAACTACCTCACGAAGGATATCTCACTGGGTTCATGTACTGTTTCGTCCTAACTAGGACTCGTCAGCCAACTGCACTTTCTCCACACAGATTGATTTTACGCCTTCTGTAACTATGATCCAACATACATTGTTTCAAACGAAAAAAAGGTTATCATCTTTTGAGAACAAATTATTGGGAAATAAGCACGATTTCAAATTATCTTCTCATACTTGTTATCAATCGAATTAAACGGATGCCTCAAACATTTTATGCTGAAAGCACAAGTATGAAGAAAAGTAATATAACAGAAAGATGTTTAAAAATGCAAATAATAAATAACATTAAATACAGTAAGACTACTTGAGATAAATTTTAATCCTAAAGAGGTAATTAATTTCTAGATATAAGCAGATTAATAAAAAAAGAATTAAATCTTCATAAAGTTTCAAGAGAGCTAATATAGATTTTCGGGGAATCAGAAAGCTAACAAACTCTGCTCCCAATATTACCGATATATGGTTAACATTCAATTTTCAATGAATTATGTAGGTTATATATTTTTTTAAATTCTCTTCGTCAAACTAGTGAATTGGTATATTTAGATTATAGATTTCTGAGGGAATTGGCATTAATTCCATTGAAGATTTCGTCATGAACAAACACCAGTTAGACAGCTCCAGCAGTGTCGACTTAACGATCTCACCAAGGAGTGGACTGTAGACCTTCAGGTTACAAGAACAAGTTTGTTGACAAGTCAGTCACTTGGACGGGCATTTGTTGATTGTTGGTGGCTCTATTCGGGGAATTGACAGAATCTAGAATCCACCGGGCGAGTGAATTCTGGCTTGAGTGGTTGAATTGTCAACGATCTTAGTCTTGTGATCTGAAGGCTTTGAATTCAATCTCTGATGGGATCGTCGATACGAACAAACGTAGAGCCCGGAACCAGGATGAAACAGCTGCCCACTGCTCCCTGGTTTTAAGTGATATCCAGCTGGTGTTGTTTCGTGACGAAATGTACAGTGGGATATAGTAATTAGTATAAAAATTGGTAAGGAAGAGAATGAATAGTGTTGATAAAAAAGTATTTATTTACTAGCATAGGTTTTGAATACCAATCAAATCCCTAAAAACCAACACTTGAATATCAATGAAATGCTCACTAGCGACTTGCCCTATTCAGGTAGGTAGCTACCTGGGGTTCTAGTGAGAAGTCGTGACCGGTAGGGTGCAGCAGGTCGGGTGTGAGGACAAATATTCGCCGAAGACATTGGCTAAAGGTCGCGCTATATCGTGAATTGGCAGAAGTTAGAATTCATGGGCCATTGGATCGGGTCCCAGTGGCTTAATTGTATACGAGGTCGCCTTGTAACCAGAAGGTCCTGAGTTTGAATCTCAGTGGATGCGAACTTCTGAAGAGTCCCAAACCAGGACGAAACAACTGCCCAGTACTCCCAGGTTTTCCAATGGTTCTCTAACTAATGTTAGCTCATGATGAAAATCCTGTAACCAATCAAATCCCTACAAACCTACACTTGAATACGTTTGAATAATTTACTTTAGCGTCTCACTGCATTACATTCAATCTTGTGTTCCGTTTTTGTCTCTCTCTCTCTCTCTGTTTGAAATATTCCAGTTAGATATTATTATTGACCTGTTTAATATTTATTTAGCTGCTTTACGTGCTGAATAGTGTTGGTATGTGAAGGGTGTTCCTATTCGGGTGTGCTTCAGAATAACTATTAACACATGTACACATATAAATAGCCGATTCATCTATGATATTAAGTTTGATTACCAACTGAAATCAATTACTAAACCAATGAAAGGTCATGGGGTGCTGGACAGCATTTTGTATTACTCTAGGAAAATGCCGCTGTGGGCACTCACCGGTTACTAGGCGAGCTCGTAGGCAGGACAGCTGTGCATTACTCTCTGGTTTTTAATGATTCTTTAATTAATTTTATCTTGTGATCAAACCTGCAACCAAGTAAATCCCTACAAAAAACAGCTGAAGATTTTTGAAATGTACAAAAATGGATACTGGGCAAAGAGTACTCTTTTCGATAACTTCATCATCAGACTCTACAGTTATATATAAATTATAGGGAATGAATGAATTAGTGTTATGAAAAACATTAATGTTTAAATAATATCGAATCAATAGTATCAATAGATTATAGTTCAATAGCAACAACATAAAATAAGCTGGATTTCGGAAAAATTAGGAATAATAATAATACAAATTCATGAATTTATAGTCTTTACTGAAGGCCAGGGCAGTGGTAATGGCTTGTTTCTTTTGCACACAGAGCACTGGTTGTTTCAGGCGAATCGCAATAGCCTCTGCTGTTTGGAATATTTGGTGCTTCGATATTTTTTGGCAATTTATTAGGCACCCGGTAGATGACGGAGAAGGATTCTCCAATTCTGGCTTTATGGCCGGCTTGCACTAGATGGTCCAATATCATACTGTTGATGGTTTTCACTACACTTTTACTTAGCCATAGTGAGAGATGTTTGTTGGAATATATGTGTTGAGAATGTTAAGATACAGAATGTCTACCAAGAAGCTTACCTTTGTACACGATCAGATCAGTTAAATATATGTGAGAGTAAGCGACTTTTGTCTCTTGATATATTCTATGAGAAAGGAAATGGACCAGTAAGACTATGAATTTGTATGAAGTCTGCTTTAACCTAAGAGTACTTGTTTTTCTGCAGATTGCTTCAGTACAGAAGTAGTTTGAATTAATCTTTGTTTGGCAAGTTTTAGCGAATATTTACAGTTAATACTATAAGTAATTACAAAATACTAACTATAACACGTGTAAAAATGTTCGCCTACAAACATTTCCCATGAAAGAATGCCAACTTAGACTATACTTTCCTTTATCCTGAAGAAATTTTATACATTAAATCACCCTGCGGAGGAGAAGGAAGTTGCATGCACTTAAGTCCGAGACTAAGATTTGTTAGCAATAATAAAACTTTCAATGGAATCCGACTTATCTCTGTTTAGAAAACAAAACTTCAACTTCAGTATAAACCACAAGGCTGAATAAATCATTGAGTCACACTATGTGATAGTGTACATATCCTTATGAATACAGATAAATGAGGAGTAGTTCCTGATCTTGGGTGCCAGGTTAGGGAAATGTATCTAAATAGAATTCTAAAATCAACCTTCAAACTTTGATAAGTACAGAGACCAGACATTTATAGAAAAAAGTAGTGCATGAGTACACTTCTTTCATTGCTGTGCATTCTAAGTGGAACATAGGACTTCCAGTTTGAGCTTAAAGGTTCCAATATATGTGAGTTGGTGGTTCACTGGTAGAATGCTCGTCAGGTATGTGCACTGTTCTGGATTTGATTTCCAGTTGGCACACTGTTAAACTTTGTTAAGCTGCTAGTAAACCCAGAAAAAAGAAAAGATTGAGTGTGAGGCTGGCTGGCGCAGTCCTTAGAAAGAATATGAATATATTCAAAAATATGAAGAATATCTGGGTAGAGATGGTTAGGTGGCAGGAGGAAGAGAGGGAAAAGTTGTGGTTTTTGGTAGCCAGTTTCAATAATCTGTATTTGAATATAAATTCAGGAGTACTACCACAATCTATTTATGATTTTTCCTTTATCATTTGCCATACTGTTAAATCTCAAAATCGGCTTTTTCTTTAAATTAACTTTTCACCTCTTTCATCTGCAAAATTTAACTCAATATATACATGTGTAATTGGTTGGAAGATTTCATCATGAGCTGATATCGGTTGGATAATCATTGGAAAACCAACTGGGAGCACTGGATAGCCAGTTGTCCCGTCCCATTAGCTTGGGACTCTTCATCAGTACGCATCCACCGCCAGGGTTTGAACCCAGGACCTTCGGGTTACTAGGTGAGCTCGCAGAGCATTAAGACAGTCCGTGAATTCTAACTTCTGTCAATTCACGACATTGCACGACTGTCACTAGACAATGTCAGGTGGACCATTAAGCAGCTGGGACCCGACCCAGTTTTCCCAGGTTTTCCAATGGTTCTCTAACTGATGTCAACTCATGATGAAATCCTCTAACCAATCCAGGGAAACTCTCTACAAACCAATACTTGAAAATATACATGTCTCGCACTTAATCCTTGTAAGTATTTTTCTTCGTAATATTCTATACATAAATGTAACTGAGAAAGAGACTTTGTGTTTTCTAATGAATGAAAAACAAAACGATACTGTTACTGTTTTTACTGACGTTTCGCTATTTAATGTTACGAAAAGCTTTATCAAAGTATTACTAAAACGTGTTCAGAAGACATGGGCTTCAACAATTGTCACTCCATTTAGATGAGAAACGTCAGACGATATCTGAAGAGCACTCAATAAACACAACATCAAAGTTTTCTTCAAAACATCAGATACACTTCAGAGCAGCCTAGTCCGCATAAAAGACCAAATCCTTAAGGATTCTCTATCTAATTGTGTGTACAAAATAAAATGCTTGGAATGTGATGCGATATACATCGGACAAACATCCGGAGAAATCAAAATCAGAAGAAATGAACACCATAGAGCATCTGTTCGACCGCCAAAAAATCCAGCTGAACTAGAAAAGCTTGTAAAATCATCAGGCCTATATGCTGTTGAGTCAGTTCGCGAAATTTACTTTGACAACGCTGACAAAATTCAGAAACATTCCAGAAATCATAGTGGTGAGTATCTCGACGTGTCACGCGGAGGGCCTGGGTTCGATTCCCGGTCGAGGAACCAGTGCGTCGGTGGCACAGGGGTAGGATGCTTGCAGACCACGTATGTGATTCGGGGCTTGATACTCGACTGACTCACTCCCTTACCTCGCTAAGTCAGTAATAAGACTGATAAAGAAGGAAGGTTGAGCATGAGGCTAACAACCTCATCCCTTAAAAGTAAACACCACTGCTGCTGAAAATTCAAGTCTTTAGCTTGAAGCCTTATGTTCCACTGGAAACGTAAATGAATAAAAAAATATCAGAGATACTTCATATCAAGTGGAATCCAAATTGTCTGAATAGGAACTATTCTCCCATGAAATGACAGAATCAGTGCAAATGTGATAAGCAGTTTCATTACCTAAAGGCATGTTGCTTTTATAATTTTACACAAATCTCAAATCCAGCAATCTACACTTGCTTTTGTTATCTTTTTTGATTGGCCAACTTGACAACGTAAAAATTACCCCCAGCTGATGAACGATGATTAAGTTGTTATATATATATATATATATATATAAACTGAGATTTTGTAAATTCTGGTTAATGATACTCTGGTAAAGCTACTAGTATTAAACATCGACATATCAGTAGAAGCAACAGTATCGTTTTGTTTTTCACTTATGGGGAAGTACAAAATCTTCTATAATAATGAATATCACATATCTTATGCCCAGATTTTTTCAAACTGTTAAAAGTGAACTTGATTTGGACATGTATAAAATAAATCCATGATAGTTAGAATACAACATCCTTGCAAAGTCAAATTGGAATTACATCAGGAACTGTAGGATTGAGGTACAAATACACGATAGATTAATAGTCCGTCGGTTTTTGATTTTGATTTAATTGCATATAAAATGTATGGGTCATTAGGACTATAACATTAAATGTGAATAAACAATTAGGTGATATGTTAATGTATTTACAATCAACAAAGTTTCAGATGAAGGGTGAGTTACATTCACTATTGTAGGAAACATCTGAACACTATGAAAATATAAACAAATAAATGAGGTACACTAAGCGTAAATGTTAGGAATGACAGATAACAAATGTGACCGTTAAATGATGTGGTCATATAGTAATAAAATGACAAAGATAAGGGAGACAAATAATGAAGTAGGAGATACTTCTACGGAGATTCTATTGCAACGTTTCACTAGGGCGATAAAGAAAGCTTTCTACTCTGCACATCTGTTCCCGTCCTTTTAGTAGCCGTTCAGTGTTCACCCAGCAACTGAAAGATGTCTTACCTAACCTTAGCTCTTTTTCATGCATATACCATTTCAAATGTTTCTGCGTTTCAAGTTACATAGAGAGCACGATTAAGCAGTTTCGTTTACGGGTTCGAGAAGATTTACCGGATTTGTTTAGTAAGGGGGAAATTTAGTGCATAAAAAGCTCGATCCTGTCATACTTGGTCGATACTGGACATCGCATCGACGCCAGCGCAGCTTTCAGGGTTATATACCTAATTCGGAAGTCGTTATCACGCGCAGCTTGCATACGCCTCCTAGACATAACCGAAGCTGTTGCATTAAGATCGACTAAACCGCAGCTTTGTATCCGAAAAGAACATGTTCTTACCTAGGCCGAACTTGGATTAGTAATCATTCTTCTCACAAAGAATGCTTCTTCCCCTGAACCATATTGATTTTTTCTTTTGCTTATTATAACAATCATTATTATTCATCATAATGCATAACCTCCATTCAAACATGCTCTCAATCCTATCGAATTTTCCATTTAAACTATCTGGACTTATTATTAGTGATTGGTTTGTAAGGATTAGATTTGTTTATACGAGTTTGACAGTGGATTGATATCAATTAAAGAGCCATTGAAAACCAGGGAGCACTGGACAGCTGTTTCATCCTAGAATCGTAGAGCAATACGCCCCCACAACCAGGTTTCGAACCCAGGATAAGGCAACCTATGAATTTCAGCTTCCACCAATTCGTTATGTTGTGCGACCCCAATCAATGTCATCGGTGAGACATCCATCCTCACACTTGACTGGATGGACCTCACTGGTCATGACTTCTCACTAGAACTGCAGGGAGCTCCGTCCTGTAGCAAGTCACTGACGAGTATCAGATGATATTATCTCTATTTTCTCAATATATGCTTCCTTCTGTTTCATTTCGTTATTTCATTATGAAACTGTCATTGTAGTCTTACTATCTCCTTTTTAATACATATTACTTCGTAGTAGCCACTCACCTGATATCTTTTATAACCTTGAAATGACTTTTCAAGTCTTTTTTATGTTTAATCACAACCATTGTCTCCCATTTCACAATATTTTGTAATCGGTTTCAGTCTAGTGAATTTGTCACGCAAATACTACTATTTATTTTGACACCCCATAACTAATCTGCTAGTCTACCTTAAAAAAATATATCCGCTGCAAAACTGGCCATTATTGTAACGACAACAAATATTATATTTTATAATTATGAGAACCTGAGGAAGAGAAATTATTGAAAAGAATATTCTTGGTTCACATTGGCTTTTAAATTATGATATGATGACATCCCTGATGATTTTAGGTAGGTCTAGGTAAACCAAGAAGATGAACGTACTTTTTTGAACATATGGATTGGCTGTCTTTATCCCTATAGCTTTATCTATGGCCAGATGACATGATCTTGTACCTTAAACCAGACGTTTTGGTACTTGATTACGTCTCTCAGACATAGCTGAAGCCACTTAGATCAATGAAAACAGTACGTTCATATTCGATACGGTTTCTGATGTTATTTTGATTTGTCTTCAGCAGCCAGTGTATGGTAACATTCATAGATTTATTAGCTGTTGAGCCTCAAGAAGAAGAAAAAGTTATCGCAAACAGTTGTTCAGTGAACATTTTTTGTTTTTCTTCAGCCGATGATTCATTATATTTCAAACCATGAAAATTTCAGATATACCCAGCTTAAAACTTGGGCTACCGAAAACTTCCCTCTGTCTCTATTGTATATATTTTCTCTCTTTCGCTTTGTTTTAATCGACTGAGATATGACCTATATTGATATGATCCACTCTCTTGTGGATTTAAAGGGATTGTATGATTCTGATCTCCAAGTTCCTACTAAACTTGAGGAAAGACCTGATTGTGGATGGCGATGTGTTGCAATACATGAGAGGACTGTTCTACACGTATGTCCTTGGGTCCCAAAATGTACTTCTGAACATCTTACAGTTGGCTTTCAACTAGAAACTGTGGTTTTCCTGAAGGAAGGAGACAAAGCAGATATATATGTCGCAATGGAATGGGTTGTGCTTCGGCTCAGAGACCATTGTGTCACATGAAATACTGTCAATTAATATTTTACTTGAAGACATTCTACGAAGGGAAAATATCATGCAATAACTAAACTCCTGTTAAGATTCTGTACATTTTATAATTACTGTCCAGATTAAATATGTTACTATTATTATTGAAGAGATCAGGTGATTCCTATTTTTCGTTTATTCTCTCCCTACTGCCACTAGTAATTTAGATATTTTTCGCTATTTGAAAATGTTTGAGTAAGTTCGTAACTCTATATATCACACGTGCCACAATAATAAAATCTCTGCAATTGTTAGATTTTTGTCACGAGCCAACATCAGTCGCAGCGATCAATGAAAACCAGAGAGCACCGGACACCTATTTCATCTCAGTTTGCATCCCTTCATCTGTTCGTATCCATGGCACCACCATAGATCACGCCCAGGACCTCTAGGTATACGAGAAAATTCTCGTTGACGATTCAGCCACTTGAGCTGCAATTCAATGATCACTGAATCTTGGATTTTTGCCTCTTATTTTCATCAATTTCACCTTGACATGGTACATCCTAATGATCACGACTTTCCACTGCAGCTTCAGAAAATCCATCCGGTAGCCATCAGTAGGCCGCCAACTGATACTCAGATTATGGGATTTGTGCGGATTAATCCAAAATTGCCCGCAAATTCTTGACGAGCTTTGAGGTACCATCGGCCGAGAATCCAACCTCAAACCACATGTGAGGTTGACCAGTATTCTATCACTGAACAACCGATGCTTTCAGCATTACAAATTGGAATTTAGATATCCTTCATCAGTTGTAAAGTTTTGAGTAAGTCAGTGACTCGACATATCACAATTTCAGTAGTAAACAAGTTGTCAGTGGACGTGAACATTGAACGTTTTGTTTATTGGAACTGGCAGCCATTGGTGGGCAACTCGAAGGCGCGAATGGTACGATCGCGTGCAAGTTGGAAGACGGCAGAAGAACATAATAATAATAATAATAATCACTTTATTCCACAACAATAACAATTTACAGCATGGAATTTTCAGCGTTTCATTTTACATATTGCATTGGTTTAGCTCTTTTTATAATTATAAAAATGTATAAAATTTTAAAAATAGTAATAGTTAATAGGAAAAATAAAAACCCCAACAAAATACACCATTTCTAGGTCATAGTGAATAATAAATAAATAATATAACAAATCACACATGCAATAATATACATCATTACATTTTTTAGTTTAGTTAATGATTTAGAAGTTGTAAAAGTTCTTTTCTGATATTCGTCTCTTCACACAATACTCGTGCCAAATATGGTACGGTCGAATTTTTATATTTTGTAGTACGAGCATAAATGTTTATGAAATTTCTTCTCGTCTTACCCGAAGAGATACAAGGAAACAAATGTGAATAAAGAGGATGTTCACTATCAGACAAAATAACTTTAGCTAAGTGTTTACAAGAATTCATGTGCCTATTGACAACAGTGTCGGTTAGTTGAGTCAAAGGGATAGCACTGACCCTACTTACAGCCCTCAATGTTCTTCGTAGTAATATATGGTCTTTCTTGAGTAGCCCAGGGAAGAATAATGGGGAACAATAAAGAATAATGGGCAAAACGCATGAATTAATAAATTGTATGAGAAGAGATTGGGTTATACCTGAGTGCCTCAACTTCTTTATGTAATAAGTCAGACGGAAAACTTTCGTAGAAACTATAAGAATATGAGACGACCAGCAAAGGTTTGAAGAGAAACTAATGCCAAGATAAGAAACACTTGACTTACTCTCTATCATGGTACCATCAATATTACAACAATCATGAGATTGGATCAATCCATGCAAGTCTTTTTCATTTCTCAAGCTGAAATCAACAGTATTACATTTAGTTGGATTTAGTTTAAGACCATTTGAGCTAGACCAATCCTTCACTTCAGCTAAGAAGCCATTCATATGGGAACAATCCAATGTGGAAACTACAGGGACAGAAACGGTCAGATCATCAGCATACTTAATGAAATTAACGTTGGGTGAGTTCGGAAGGTCATGCAAAAAGAAAGAGAAAAGAAATGGAGAAAGTACTGCTCCTTGAGGCACACCACTTTCAGTTAGCTGAGAAGTGGAGCGCTTTCCAGCCAAAACAGTATGCTGTTTCCTATCCTTAAAATAAGAAGACAGCCATCTAGTTGCCCAGGACTCTGTCTGTGCTGAAATCATCTTTCCTAATAAAAGTGTCCTAGGAACAGAGTCAAAAGCTGCAGTATAGTCTAAAAAAGCTGTTCGAACGAACTTAGCACCCTTATCAAGGCAGGAAACAATATTGTGGTGTAGTACAATGGCTGCATCTAATGTACTTCTTCCACACTTATAAGCAAACTGCTTAGGGTCACTAAAAGCTTTTAAAGAAGGTTTAAGAGTATTCAAAAGAAGTTTCTCCATAGTTTTCAAAAAAGGAGATGTTATAGCGACCGGTCTAAACTTTATACCTGCTCCAGAAGATGATTTCTGTACAGGTACAACCTTGATTTCTTTCCAGTCAGCAGGTACCGTTTCCCTGTTAAATGATGCATTAAAGATTCGAGTAAGAGGATGACACAAGATGTCTGCACACTTTTGAAGAAGAATGCCTGGTACACCATCTGGACCAAGGCTGTGTGTTGGATTTAAAGATTTCAAACATAATAGTACATCCTCTTCTTTAAAACCCGGAAAATGACCATTATCTTGACTAGTTACATCAGGTACAGGTATATTAATTTGTTTCATGATAAATGATTTGTTTAAAGCATTAACATCAGAATAAGCATCAACAGACATTTGTTTTTTACTTGTAAGTTTATTGAAAAGTTTCCAAATGTTTGAAGGATTTTTACATGATAAAAATTTTTCATTATATAGTCTGTTCAATCTTTCTATTTCAATTTTTATAAGGGTGTTTATTTTACGGACCCCAGTATTATCACAATTTTTATACAACTTCTCTTTTTGTCTTCTAAGTTTTTTCAGCTGCAAAGAAGAGATTCTGTCAAATCTCGAAAACAGTGTTTCATATGGACAGCAAATATCCAAACAAAACTTCAGATAATCGGTTATATTAGAGACAGTAGCATCCAACTTATCGTCAGTAAATAGTTCCCAGTTGGTATCATACAACATGCTTCTTAGTGCTAGAATGTTATCATGGGAATATGAACGTTCATGTATCTTCTTTGTTAAATGACTAAACAATTTTTGTTGTTGTAACTTGCCGTACACTTTCGGTAAAATACGAATAATGCAGTGGTCAGAGTTTAACAAAGGAGCTCTCCTTCGGGTTTCATATACATCACGGTCGTTTATGAAAACCAGGTCTAGTGATTTTTCCAGACGTGTATTAAACTTGACTAGATTCTCATGACCAAGTGAAGTAAGAAAGCTGTGATCACATGAATTAAAATCACCACAGACTATAGACAGCGAGTTTCCGAATGCAGGAGCAGCGAATTCAGTAAATTCATCTGCAAACGTAACTATATTTGAAAGGCTACAATTGGGTGTTATGTAGATATTTGTTATGTATATGTAAGAATATTTACTTAAGTGTTTTGGGCGACACCTGACGGTTATGCAGTCTATATTGTCACTAGAATAATTGAAGCAAACGTGATTTGATGTAGACCAACTTGTGTTTATAAAAGTGGCTACCCCTCCTCCACATTTTTTCTTAGAACTTTTTCTATCTTGTCGAAAAACTTTATATCCATTTATTGAAACTAGATTATCATCATAATGCTGGTGCAGCCAAGTCTCTTGTATTGCTAAAACGCCAGCGTTTCGATAAACATTAGAATACATTAGGGATTGAAGATAATCCATTTTGTTGGACAGGGATCTACAATTAGTGCTAACGAGTTCAGGAATAGTCATTTGATTAATTTGTGTACGTTTCAGTGCACGCTGCCATCCACAGTGATGCTTTTTTCTCAATTTTTGTGGATGACACAACGCAGTAGGTTGTAATGATTTTAAAAATGCACGATTATAAATAATACGATTAGAACACATTATTGATAAATTAAAACAAAATTAAAAGAGCAAACCAAAGCAATTTTGCAAAATGTGGTAAGGTGGAATTTTTGGTAGCCCTATGTTCAAGCAGGCCGCCGTGTGAGTAAAAGTACTTTATAACTTCATTTCTACTAAACATTTGTTTGTAGACTTTGTAGTTGTCTTCACTTTAATTGTAAAACAATATAAATTCCTTCAAAGAGTACTGGTGTTTTGGATTTAAAGTTGGGACAAGTACATAGTCTTTATCCGTTCAAAGCGTCTTCGTTACAATAGGAACTTAGGGCTAAGTTCCTTGACACAAGTGTTTATTCCTTGCATAAACTTCTGTTACACTTTCTTCATAAATATATAATAGAATCAATGCTTTTATACATGTATACGTGTGTTTGAATAGTTGACAAGGTGTATGTTAGATTCATTATTGAGAAAATTTTGTTTATCCCCATCATACATTGTCATACACTCTTATCTTTTCCTAAAACAAACTACTCTAGACATACAATAAAGTTGTTTCCGTCTTAGTGTTTGAGTATGCTGTGGTGTTATTCAACCACAGATATAATCTACTATTGATGTGGAATAAGTAATATCACACACATGACGGTATGACAACACCACCACCACCAACAACAACAAAAATAGTCGCTACTTCAACCGGTAAGATGTTGGTTGAATACAAAGTGGAAATGTTATTGCTGAAAGAAAAAAAAACAACTTTAGCAAGGTGGTCTCAGTACCATGTAGGTTTTGTTTTGTTTTGTTTAGAGTTTCATTACAAGAGACGGTAAAAAAAACGGTGTTAGACAATGAATTATGACTTGGATATTGTCGCTTTTCAATAAAGTACAAAAAACAAGAAAAGAAATAGACTATTAGTTAGTTACTGATTAATGCGATTTGATTTAGTCAACTTAGGGAGGCATTATGTATGCAAGAAGATAAATTCCTTTCAGCAATATAAATAGGTATTCTATACCACCCTTCATGTTGTGACACCTTATTATAAGATGTTTAAATTCATCTGAGGAGAGATACTTCTAATGTATGATTGTTACAAATTTGATGAAGAAGAATAAGAAGTTCAGCAGAGATATCTTTTCGGCGATTTTATTTTCAAAAGCTGTACAATTGCATTTAAATACATAATTTTACATGGAGACAATTCTTGTTTGATTCTACATAATTATGACGGCGAATAAAAGGTCATAATTATTTCCAACTAGATATGGTTTTTACGAGAGGCTTAGAAACAAAATTACGCAGGATTAGAACGGATATCAAGTGTGTAAAAATGAGCATGGATACAAAATTGAAATAATAATTTTCAACTTGAGATGGGAATCAGGAGGTGCGAATATAGATTACAAGAGCCTTAGAAACAAAATTACATGGGATTTAGCAAATTACAGGTGTGCAGAAAGTGAGCATGGAAACAAAAATTGATATAATAGTTTTAACTTAAAATGGAAGTTAGGAGGTGTGAATATAGATTACAAGAGCCTTAGAAACACAAAAAATTGCACAGGATTAAGATATAATTGTAAATTTTTAAAACGGATTATAAATGTGAACAGGAAAAGCATGGAAACAAACTTAAAATAACTGTTTTTATAACTAGAAAAAAAATTTGATGATAAATTTAGCTGACCAAAGCAAGATATTTGTTGAATTTTATCTAATATGAATAATAATAATGATTTGATTTATTCAAAAACACTACTCATGGTACAGTCTGGAATTTTCAGCATTTGCTACACTATTGCACCTCATTTTATCGAACAACATTTAAAAACAATTTTAGGGCTAATTTTTACAGGATTGTTAATGGCAGTTCTTATTTGGTATTTGTAGTGGACGAGAAGTCATACGTACATAGAAAAAATTGTAAATAATAATGTTGGTAGCTAAGATTGTCATTTAGTTGAGGTAGTGTCACTATAGATTACAAATAGGAGATAATAAAAGAGCCACTTATTTAGCCATCAACATAGTAATTCATAAGTTTTACGCTTTACATTGTCTCTATCGCATAGGATGCCGGTTGGCCAAATATGGTATAGTTGAGTTTCTGTACTTGATAGTACCAGTATATAATCTTTTGTACTGGATTCTAGGTCTACAAGATGAGATGCAAGGGGTGAGGTGAGAATGGAGGGTGTGTCATAGGTCAGACAATATGGATTTAAACCATTCCTCTCATCATTTCAGATGTCTGTCAACTAATGTAGTGACAAGCTGACTAAGTTGCACACCCCTTGCCCTACTGACAACACAACCTCTAGTAGCCTTCTCAAAGAGGGCATAGTCCCCCCTTTTGAGTAGACCAGAAGGGACTAAGGGGGAGCAGTAAAGTACAATAGGTGAGATGCAAGAGTTAACAAATTGTAAAAGCAAAAGTCGGGTTATTCCAGATAGTTTAAGCTTTCTAATGTAGTAGCTTAGATGGAGAATTTTCTTTAAGATCGACAAAATATGGAATGGCCAATTAGGATAAGAGGATAAAACTGTACCAAGGTATCTTGTGTTAGACTTAGTTTCTGTTACAGTCCGCTCTATACTAAAACCATCGTATGTACTTGCCAGTCGTTCTAGATCACTTTATATGTAAAGGAGAAATCAGCATTCTGGCATTTTGAGAGATTTAATGTAAGATCATTTAGCTTAGACCACTGATTGCTGTCCGACTAAAAGCAATTAAGTTTGCAACGGTCTGATTGGGATTTGACAGGAAGCAAGACTGTCAGATCATCTGAGTATTTGACGAAGTTGATGTCGTTAGAAAGCGGCAAGTCAAGTTAGAAGAAAGGAAAAAGGGAAAGAGAGGGAACATCGCCCTGGGGAACACCAGCTTCAGTAAGCAAGGCAGAGAAAGATTCAACCGCATATACACAGTATACTGCATTCTACTTGAGAAATAAGAATGCAGTCAGTTAACAGCTCAAGACTCGGTTTGTCTAAGGGAAAGCTTATTTAACAAAAGGCATCTAGGTACTGAGTCAAAAGCAAATGTACAGTCGACGGAGCCACAACGTACGTATGTGGCCCCTTTGTCTAAGGAGGAGATAATGTTGCGATATAATACACCGACAGCATCTCAAATACTTCTACCCTGCCTATAAGCAAACTGTTTGGGTTCATTAATACCTTTTAACGAGGATACAAGGCTGATTAAGAGTAATTTCTCCATTAATTTCAAAAATGAGAATCATTCTTACAAAGCTTTTACTATTTCCTCATTCGATATTCTTTAATGAAAAAAAGTACAGGTAAACTTGAGTAGTTTTAATTCAAGTACTTTGTCTGTCTGAAACTACCTAAATTCATCTACCAATTATACTTATGTTTTATATTATATTATATTTGTAAATGCTATTAAGTGGTAAGCAAAAAAGGATTATCAACGTTTAAGTTATGCAGTGAGTTACTCTAATTTTAGTATCATTTTAAATCCTTTTTTCAACGTGTAAAATGAAACACATTTGGTAGATATTTTGGTAGATAAATAATAAATGAGTTCCTCAAGAGGTAGCATTTTTCTAGCAATATTTTCCTACACTCGTTATTGATTAAATGTAAAAATTATCTTCATCACAGGCAAAAAGCCGAAATAATGCGAAAGTAAGTGTAATTTATTTCATTCTTTTGCGCTTCAAGTGGAACACCAGGCTTCAGCCTCGAACAATAAAGTTTAACTAGCAGCAATATTCTTTATTCACGATGTGAAGTGACTATCACGACTCCTAATCTTCCTTTTTTACTGAGTTAAGCAGCATCTAAGCATGATGTAAGACTGTGTCAACCCGGAATTGAACCTAGGCCAAATCTCGCGTAGTTGACGAGTATTTTACCAGTGAACCATCACAGTAGAGTAGGGTAAATGTAGAGGAATAAATAGGGATTTATTGTCGTTGCCCTTTTTAGAAGTATTCATGGGTTAATTAGTGAATATATCCGTTGATGTGTTCAGTGGTCAGAGTGGTCTAAGTGAGAATCTTTCATTCTGCTTTTACACAGTGTCTTCAGTAGTAATATATATCGGCGCCCAAATATTTTAGAACTATTCTGTCAAATCTTGACGACAGTTCATTTGGATTATTTTGGTATCGAATTAAATTAACAAAGAAACTGTGTAATTGGCACAATCATCGTGTTTTCTTTCTCCGTTGTCTGCAACAGAATGCATATCCTAAATCCGTAGCTGTCGAGTCACCTGACAACTCCAGTAGGTCGAATAAAGTGGCTCAATCTTCAGAAAGAAGGCAAAGCAATAAGTCCGACAGGGTGCTTCTACTAAACGCTAATCCTAAACACCATAATTTTGAAAATACGTCTAATCATAAAATTCTAGATACTAACAGTTTGAACAGACATGAAGGCGTGATGTTAGCTGATGCATAGAAAAATCCTTATTAATAAATAAAAAATTGATATGTATCACTAATTATTAATCTTTGGTCAAAATTCTCGACTGTCCATATCTTCCTATGGAGACGTTAAGAAATGTTTCACAACTGTTTACCCACACACGCATGCACACTCTGTTTAAAGTGTTTAACAAAGGTAGACCAATATTTGTAAGTCCGAGGTCAAATTTTGATCACAGCTCATACAATTTTGTTTCTTATAATTGTTAATACTTGTTTTATGAATCATGATTGGACAAAGTTTTTAAAAACAAAAGATGTTCCTTTTATGTATAAACCTGTATTATGTTAATTTTGATTAATTTCCCTGAAGTTCGGACCAGGTTGCCGAACGAAACGTTGGAATTACTCATTTCAATATCGCTGAGATTTTACAAATAGAAACATATTCTTGCGTTTTCTAAAATCGCATGAGAAAGAAACTCTTCACTTTACTGAAAAATACTTAATATATTTTTTATTTATTTGTTTTTATTACAGCTTGATTCCACACCGTATTTTTGGTACATGTATGGAATTTCCAGCATGTGATATCGGTAGCCCAAATTCTGCAAGCCGACCATAGATGTCAGGTGTGCGTTGGCAGGGAATCGAACCCCGGACCATGTGCATGATAGGCGAGAGTCATAACCGCTGTGCCATACATATATAAATAGACGTATATACAAAAGACTGGTTACTGAACAAAGAATATTCTTCTCGATAACTTCCCACTCATGTTCTACAGTTATGCGGATCCATAATAAATAAAGTATTATTGTTATTAATACAAGTTTATTATTAATACAAGTGTAGAACTTGGGTACTGCGGTAGAATGTGATTCCATATTAGATAAGTTTATTTTTAATATCACACAGGGATGCAGTATCATATGATATGATTATGAGCTTGAAACTTCATCCACTTGTTGATACTACATCGCTGTTTGATATTTTAAACAAACTTACTTAATATGGTATCATTGTTATTGAGAACATTAATGTTTTAAAATATGGTCAAGTCTCTGACATTACTATTCTGAAATTTGAATATGGATTCAATGTAAATAGATTATAGTTCATCACCAAACAAAGAATAGAATGACAGTCAAGGCTGTACTTTAATTTCATTGACTATGAAAAGGCATTCGTTAGATAGAGTTGACTGAAAAGTAATTTTGAAACTGATTCAACGCTATGGTGCGCAGCAACCCAAATCTTTCTCAGCCTTATTCAACAGCTGACTATATGACAACGCCACGTTTCAGGTGGCCCACAACGCAAAACTCAGCGAGGAGTCTGAAGTCAATGCAAGAGTAAAACGAGGCTGTTTGCTTATTACCTCTGATCATATTCTTAATTGTGGTGGATTGAAATGTGCATTAGACTGTAGTGAGCGAGAAGGCAAGAATACGATGAACTGATAACAAGATAGAAGAATACCTTGATTTCATGGATTATTTCCGTTTAATGTCACACAAACTCGAAGACTTACAGGCGGAAACCAACAAAGTGGTAGAAGGGGAAGGCAGCGAAGGCAACACTTCAGGTGAACATAGAGAAGACGGAGGTGACGAAGATAATCAAACAACCAACAGCAACAACAAACAATCAATATCAACGGAATAAATTCCAAAAAAAGAGGTTACCTCCTTCACTTACCTAGGAAGCATCGTTTCAACTACAGGCACTTAGAACGGATAAGCATGTCGAAGCTAGAATAGGAAAGGTAAAGTACACCTTCATCAGTTTGAAACCAGTTTAGAAATCTTCTCCGCGTACTCAGCATAAAAAACATGATTCAGATTTTGAACACGTCTGTAAAGTCATTCAGTCACTTCTTCTGTACGAGCCAGAAACCTGCACTACGCATGATGAGAAGGATTTCCAACAGCTGCCCACTTCACTTCCTGGTTCCATTCTAAATATCAAATAGCCAGCAGGTCGACAAGAAAGAATTAGCAACAAGAAACTCTGGCTGGGAGAAAACCAACAAAGAGCCGGTCGTTCAACTAATACGTAGGAGAATATGGAGATGGATTGGTGAGGCATACGTTGAGGAGGTCCTTGAATGTCATCGCGCTCAATGTAAGTGGAATTCGAATGGGAAGTGACAAGTGAGTCGTCGATTTAAGACCGATATGGATGATATTTTACGAAGAGAAGATGAGAGATAATGGACAGTCATTGACTCAGATGAAAAAGATGGCAAAAGTAGAAGAAATTGAAGCTGTGTTGTTGAAGCCTTATGTTCCATTCGGAACCCAAGGGAACAATAGTAACAACAGTAATGCAGTTCGAAATATATATGCAGTTGATAAATTGCATAGATATAAACTAAAACTAAACTAAAAACCAGTTCTTCAAATGAATGATCATAAATAACAGCCTGAAACACCCTGGAAGTAGAAGGCTTCAAATCCAGTCTTGTAGAATGCTGTCATCAATACAAAAGCACTAAGTACGATTGTAAATTTTCCCTGACGAAAGAACACAGAGAAGAATTGAAGAAATCTGACTGATATTTACAAAACCTGATAAATGATCAGCAGTAGTCCTCCTCGATGGAAATGATGATATTAAATAGATGAATGATAGATTCAGAGACAAGCAGAACTTTCAGAAATTGAAGAGGGAAAAGATACTTATAAAATCAAAATGGATAATGAAATAATCAGATGTTTGTAGGAACTAAGGAATGCATAAATAATCGCCGAGCATTTATATATGACGGACTCAGACCAACTGGTAGATACAGCCTACTCAAAGAAGATGAATATGGGGTGCTATTAAGACGAATTCTAGATATACTTAATTAACCCTACCATGCATTAGCTGGGTGCTGGGCGCTCAGTAACTATTATTAGACCTTCAAGTGAAATATAGTGTGACAGATGTGCTTGAACTCCTTAACAAAATGAAAGATATTAATATAAGGGATATATAAATGATATATTCTGACGTAACACTTGTATTCATGAATGTACGTTTGGTTGAGCCAGTTGTTGATAAAGTGTACCGCAAAAGTAAGTTTTAAATTCGATAGTGCCCTCTACAAACGAGCAGACGGAGTTGTAATGAGCTCGCTATCGGTTACTATATTAGCGGATTTCTTTCTGAGGAAGCCAGAAAGTGGTTCTTTAAGCTATATTAACAGAAAATTCTCATTTTACTACAGACGAGATCGTTAAAATGGTTCAATTCAATAAAGTTCATCTAGCTACTACTTTCATATGTGAAGAAGAATCCCGAAGAAGTGACTTCGTAAATGTCCTTCTCACATGAAAACCAGATGACAGTATCAAAAGATATTTGCGTAAGTACGTGGACAGGACAGTATACACATTTTCATAACCTTGTTCCTGTCTAGTGCAAAGGAAATTTGATTAAGGCAGTGAGCCACATAGCTATACTTATATTTTCAGAAGATGTAACTAAAGATGAACTCAGGACATTATGTAACACCTTATTTGAAACTAACTGTCCAGAAAATTTCATCATAAGACACATAGCCAAAAGAATGAAAAAGAACTCTTCTATACCTGTAAATAAGAAGCCTTTATATGTGTGACTACATTTCAGAGGTGATGTACCGGGTGAAATAATAACCAAGAAGCTAGGAAAATCAATCCAGAGAACTTTTGTCGCTCGTTAACCACAGAGTGCATTTTCTATGCAATCAGTTGTGATTCTGATACTGAAAGGTGAAGAACCTAGGCTAACCGTCTCTTATAGTGTCTTTTAATTCAACTGCATATGTGGAGCCAGTTATATTGGCCGTGGCTGAATAGAAACTTTATTATTCTTATTCGGGAACAACGTATGGTTAAATAAAGCTGTAGTGAAAACCACCAAAAGTGCTGTATTGAAACACCTCATCCAAATAGGCCACAAATCTAGCATTGAAGACTCCTTCTCTATCATCTCTCATATCCTGAATAAACTGCCAGAAGCCTGAAATCACCGAATACTCCAAACAGCATAAAACACAGCAATTTTCCGAAGACAACCAGAGCTCTATGTTAGAATGAAACAGGACCAGCAATGTTTGCTACTGTGGCCTACTGTGGCGCCTATAAATTCATTAATTCTGTGTTGCTTCCTTTAATTCATTAAATATTCAGTTTATTGTGACATTTTTATGTATATTGTCAATCCTAGATGCTTTCGAACTGTAATCTGTCTACATAACTGTTTCAGTGTCACTTCGGAAAACATTAATGTTGCTAATAATAATAGTTCTTTTCAAGTATTGTTTTGTAGAGATTTCACTGATTGGTTACAGGATTTGATCATTAACTGACATCGGTTAGACAACCATTGGAAAACAAACAAAGAGTATTGGACAGCTATTTCCTTCTAATTTTGGACTATTCATCAGTATGCATCCACCACCAGGATTCGAACGAAGGAAATACTGGTTACCAGGCGAGCTCGTAGACCATTAAGCCACTGAGGCTCGATCCAATGAACCATGAATTCCAACTTCTGCCAATTCATGAGAAAGTGCGACTACGACCAGGTTCGAACCTTAGTGGGTGCGTACCGATGAAGAGTTTAAAACTAAGACGAAACAGTTGTACAGCACTGCCAGGTGTCCCAAAGGTTCTCTAACCGACGTCATCTTGTGGTAAAATCCCGTAACCAATAATTCTTTTATTACTATGGACATGTAATTGTAGAACTTGACGTAGAAGTTATCGAATAGAATATTCTTTATTCACTAATGAGTTTTTTTAAATGTATACGTTTGATAGGGACAAATCTGCCTTCTCACACTGGAATAACCATTGCAGTTGTGAGGAGAAAACGCTATTTGCTTTTGCCACCTTACAATTTTTTCCACATAGTATTAATCCTATCTTAACTTATCTGATTCGCAGATTTAAATTATTATCTCTAATCTACGACCTATAAATATATAGGTGTTGAACAAGGTCATCAGATGTCTGTCCCATTTAACTTAAATTTATGATTCAAACATGACTATCAGTAAAGTACTGAATGAACGTTTTGCCAATTTTAGGATTCTTTGTCAGTAGGCGCGCACCACGGTTCAGACCCAGGACCTAACTGTTACAAATACCATCATGCATCCGTGGCATAGCGATAGATTGCTCGCCAACAATACAGGTGGTTCGGCGTTCGATTCCTGACTGACGCACTCCTTTACCTCGCTAAGCCAGCAGTAAGACTGCTAAAGAGGGAGGGTTGGGCGTGAGGCTAGCACCTCATCTCGCAAAAACAAATACCACTGCCACCGAAACTTCAAGTCTCTAACTTGAAGCCCTATGTTCCACTGGGGAAGTAAAGAAATAAAAATATTAGTAGGGTATTAATTAGTTAATATGCAAAAGGCTTAAACTTACTGTATGTTGGGTAATTTGCATCAAATCACGTAATGTCATTTTCTGCGACTTCACAGATTTCTGGTCATCAAGGTGATTTAACTACAAAAATCAAAAGGGATAAAAAATACTCTAAAAATGCGACAGAGAAAAGTTTATATGAATAAAGTTCCACATAGACAATATATATATAAAATTGAATTTTTTTATTAGCGGAAAAAAATTAATTTTAAATAATGCAGTAACAAAAATGGAGCAGGATAAAAAGGATACACTGTGCTGGCGATCTGCTTAAAACTAGGGCTACCAAAAACTTCCATCTCTCTATTGCACATATCTTCTCAATTCCGGTTTGTTTTAAGCGGTTGAGATATGACCTATATTGGTATGATCTACTCTTGTGTGGATTTAAAATGTCTACAAGCCCCTGATTTCCAAGTTCCTACTAAACTTGAGGAAATACCTGGTTGTGAGTGGCAACCTGTTCCAGCACATGAGATAACTGTTCTTCACTTATGTCTTTGGGTCTCACAGTGTGCTTCTAAACATCTTGCAACTGGCTTCCAACTAGATATCGTGGGTTACCTGAACAAAGGAGACAAAGCAAATATTGTCATATCGGAACGGTGTGTGCTTCAGTTCAGACAGTATTGTGTCAAAGGATATATTACCAGTTGATATTTTACTTGAAGACATCGTATGAGGTGGAAATATCATGCAATAAACTCCTGTAAAAATTCTGTACATTTTGTATATACTATCGAGAATAAAGATTTTATTATTATTTTGTCGGTATCCTTTGAAGTGCGTACTACCTGAAAAAATTATTTTTGTAAAATCTTATCTAAATTTAAATAAATAATTCCAATATTTCGTTTGGCAAACTGGTCCTAACTTCTTCAGGGAAATTAATCGAAATTAAAATAACGAAGTTATATATACATATACAAAAAAGGCGACTTTTGTCTTTAAAAACTTTATCCAGTCGTGAGTCAGGAGCAGACATTAAAATATAAATAAAGTTGCTTTAACTGGGATCAAAATTTGACCACAAACTTACAATTATTAATCTAAAAAGTCAATCAGTCTTTAAACCTACAATCTATGCCATCCTTAGGAAAAATGCTTTCATCAAATTACCATATAACAGTGAAATAAATGGTAGGATTTTGAGACAAAGGTTGAATTCGGTCATCCGTAGGACCTATTAAACAGCGCGGCTTGTAATTTTCGAAAAAGCCAAAAATATGCTCAACTGCATCCCTCAAAATTGCACAAGTGATTATGCCACATCCCACACTATTTGCCAATTTTCGTGTCTGTGTGGACACATATACATAGGGAGGAGAAATCGTGCTTTTCGTGTGAGGGTGGGAGAGCATATTCCGCAGTGGTTAGAAAGACAAATGAATTGTAGAAAATCAATGGACGCAGGTGCCAGACTACTATCTTTGCCTAGAGACGAACATTTAATAGAGATGAACCATGAAACTGATTTTGATACATACAGCCTTTAAGGTCATCTATGAAAATGGTCGACGGCGCTTACCGAAATACGCTGAGGCTATGGCTATTTAAAACTATTAACCTACCTTGGTAATCCTTATTTGATTGGATTACCAAACTCTGTGTTAGTCATTCGTAAATCTTTTTTATCACTTTGTTTAATTTAAATGCCATTAATTGTTTTTCATATATATCGAATTCACAAGTAAATGTGTGATCAGATTGTTGAACATTGTAAATAGTGTGTCCTTTTGTATTAGATTTTTAGTGATTACGTTCTACTAAAGCTCATGGTTGTAGATAACTGAATATCGAAAAGTAAAAATATGTATATGAGATGTACAATGATGTGTGTGCATGTGTGTATGGACAAACGATTGTTAGCCTTTTACAAGAAGACATAGACAAATTAGGAATTTAAACCAAGTTTGATAAACTAGTGATACATATCCTTTTTTACCTACTAATCAGGATTTGTCAGGAGTCATCTAACATCACGCTTTCATGCCTGTTTAAGCTTTTGGTACCACCTATATAAGTAGGGCTTAAAGTGAGCCGACACCTTTCTGTAGAACCTTAGTCCGATCATGAAATTCGATCTTGCGTCCGGTTTCTATCGAGTGCGGTGCAATCATCGATCTGTTTCCTAGCCTCTTCAAGTTTGAAGAGAAAGGTCTTTGAACCCACCTTTAGACACTATTTATGCTCCTTCACTCTTATTTTAACCTGTCTGAAAGCTTCTCTTACATTTACGGGGTTACAGTCCCCACGATTGATCTGGTATACACAATTTTGTTGACTGCCTTCTTCTATTTTATTATTAACCTTCACCAGTGATGAGTGTAAGGAGTTAGTTGCTCTAAAATACCCCCTTATATCATGATTGTTAAGGATTCGGTTTATCTCATCCGATGTTTCTTTGCGGTAGGGAATCACCGAGAATCCGTTAAATCTTTTAGCTCTAACACAATGGAAGAGGAGATGAGCGCTCTGTATAAAAGATATTCACTGAAAATAGTGACCTTGGGCGCTTCATCACAACGTCCTTAAGGCCTACAAAACAAAATCCTGACACACTTTCCAACCCCAAAAATATACTGCATTTGAATTTGCAATTCAATGGAAAATTATTGGTAGAAATAATAGAAAACCATCTATCTCATCCACTTAGAAAAATCTTCTTTGCAGCTGAACTTTAGTTTACTCTGTCTACAAAACAGTGTTTCGAGTGAAAGTGGAGGGTAAACTAACACTTTTAGCCTCATCAGTGTACACCTATCAGTTCACCGGTCGCAGTGCAGCTAGGTATGTCGGTTGTACTCAGCGTTTGCCAACCAAACGTACCATAGAACATTTACTGTCATAATTTAACACGGGAGAAAACAGATCACCCTACACCTGCATTTCGGAACAGCAGATTTATTCTAGACACCAAGTGTACCTACAAAGCAACTTTAGAGTCACCTACAGAGCATGGAGGATTATTGAGGACGAAATGCCTGATACCGCATTATTCATAGTAATCCATATATTAAATATGGAAGTAGTTTGTTCAGCCAGTGAACTCACGGTGAACCTGATTTATCCAATTATTTGACAAGTGTTTAATTTATTTCTACCCTTTTATCATTATAACACTTCTACTTCTTATGAAGATTCCCTTTATCTTCTTTCAATTCCGGTGGAACTAAATCCTGTCAATTATGTCTCGTCAGTTAATTTTGCCATCGTCTCTACTTGAGTAGTGTTTCAGAGCTACGTTATTTAGAATCCCTCAACTGTTGCCTAAAAGTGAAGATTTTAATGACCTGTATTCCGAAAAATTCCTTTGTTCGCTACGAAATAGCATAACATGTGTTCGATTATACATCCAAGACAAATGGTATCGCTGAAAATAGTAACTATACACCAAAAGTCTCTTTTATATGACTTGATGGAAACTTCTAGCTAATTCAGCTTTTAATAATTGGGTGTTGGTTTCCAGGGATTTGATTGGTTCAGGTTTCATCACGGGATGACATCAGTTAGAGAACCATTGGAAAACCAGTATTGGAGTACTGGACAGCACTTTCGTCCTTGTTTGGGATTCTTAAGCAGTGACAATACTTACAATCAGGGTTCGAACCTAGAATCCTTCCGTTACAACGCTAGCTTACAGATCATTAAGTCACTGGGATCTAGCCTAATGGTCCATGAATTCTAGCTTTTGCCAGTTCGTGAAATGTATTTAATGCACCTGCCAGCCAGTGTGTCAGGTGAGTAACTGTTCTCTTACCTGACTTAGTGGACTTAACTGGCTGTGAGTCCTCATTAGGACCTCAGGTACCCTCCTGTATGGGGCCAGTCGCTAGTGAGCATCAGACTAATTGTCAAGTGTAGGTTTGCGAAGATTCTGTTAACTACAGTTTTGAACACGAGCTGATGTGTACTATATATCGAGAATTGGGAGAAGTCGGAATTCATCGGCGTTTGGATAGGTTCCCAATGGTGCAATGGTGTACGAGATCGCCTTGTAACTAGAGGGTACTGTTTTCGATCCCTGTTATCGTCTTCTGTGAGTCCTATTGAACAGTGGCAAACTATAACGACACAGCTGTCCCGTACACCTCGGTTTTCCAGTGGTTATCAAGCTGATATCAGCTCTTGGGCAAAACTGTAATTTTGTAATAACTAATGATCACTTCTTGAAGGAATATGGTCTTAGAGATTTCTCTGAAAATGTAAAAGTAATTTCTCCTATTGATTATACTTTTATAGTTCTTCAACAACTTTAATGTCTTAGCCACTCTAAGTTATGTATTAAACTATTTCAATACTGAAACAGTCACTATTCTGTAGGTGTGAAAGTCAACTTGCAGAATTAAATATAAATGGGGTTGCCAACAATCCACCTCAAAGAACTTTTACTGAGGTCACATTGAATGTTCATTTCACCCTCAGTAATGATATTTTTAAACAGAGAGATGGCGTTGCCATGGGATCACCACTATGTCCCCTGCTGGCTGATTGTTTTATGGTAAAGCTTGAAAATTCTCAACTCAGTCAAACCATCGATCATTCCGACATTAATAAGATATACGAAGACGACACTTTCATCATCTGCGATAATAAAGTAATTCTTGAAGATGTCTTGTTTGCCTTCAACAGCTGCCATGCTTCTTTACAATTCGCCAGAGAAAAGGAATCTGAAGTAAGTATTCCGTTTCTGGATGTGTGCCTCAGTAGACGTAATGACGGATCTCTCAAATGATCCATCCACTGAAAAAGTGCATGGAACGGACAACTAACTAATTTTTACAATTGGGTGCCTATTTCCAGGAAAAGGAACCTAATTCATTCGGTTTGCTTAAGGATTAGGAACATTTGACACAAAACTTGACTTTCTAAAAGCCACGCTCTTGAAAAACGGTTACCCTAACCGATTTATTGACAGCAACATGAAAGATAAGCAGTCCAAACTGGTCACTGACTCAGTTCCAAAGAAATCCCTATTCATGA
The DNA here is from genome assembly GCA_944472155.2 of Trichobilharzia szidati. NCBI lineage: Eukaryota > Metazoa > Platyhelminthes > Trematoda > Strigeidida > Schistosomatidae > Trichobilharzia > Trichobilharzia szidati. The sequence goes on along the minus strand of OX235272.1, from coordinate 41,627,388 downwards.
ACTTGTAATTCGAAGGTGATCGAGCTTCAGATATACTCAAAAATCGTCTATCTAAAGCAGTCAGTAAGACGTTCTTTGCAGCAAAATTACATATGACTTCACAAGCCACAAATTGTTCTCTACCTTTGTAAAAGATAAGCTCCTTCATCTGGCCACCTCCATGTGAATCTATCAGTTCACCTGCTCTTGTGGAGCAAGTTACATTGGTCGTAGCCAGACGACATTTTCCAAACGGATACGAGAACATATTCCAGCATGGTTTTACAAGGGAGAAAGGAAGTGTGTGAAAAGCTCTATTCTAGAACACCTGATCCACTCCTGTCACTGTGCCAACCCTGACCATGATTTTAAGATCATCTACCGAATCCATGCTAACTTGCCGCGTTTTCTTCGTTACAGACTTCTAAAGACAACGAAGGCCTTGGCAATTCATGAATTTAAGCTAAATCTTTTTGTACAAAAGAAGTACGTACAATCCCTACTTCTGCCTTGGCCGTAGAGGGATAGACATTTATTTATTTATGCATTTTGTTTATTTAGTTGTTCTATGTACCTTTCCCTTATTACTACGAATATTATTATTATTACTGTTCTCACTCTGAATTGTTTCCACTTGTCCCACTTCTCATTTTAAATCCAAAATTGTTATATTTTTGTTTCTACAATATTGAATTCCATCTTATCATATTTCAAACCGTGTTATGTAACATTTTATATTCGCCTACTAATCCCATAATTATGCACCCCTTTCCAAAATCTATACACCTTTTGTATTATTCTGTGTATGACATTGATTGTTTTGCCACTTGACATTTAACTGTGATTATAATCACAAATATTTTAATTGCATTTCATACTATTATTATTTCATGTATTCACACCTTTGATCTAATTCCCACATCGGATATAATTTCTTAAAAACCATACTTATACAATTGTACAGCTTGATAATAAATTCGTTGAAAAGAGTCTCTTGGCTGAATATTGTGTTCTAAATTAAATGTTGTCTACAGATTAATAATTTCATGCACGTATGACTGTCAGACTATAGACAGTTAGCTTTACACTATGAAGTAAAACGCACCAGCAACACCGATTCTTAATTTTCTTAAATTTAGTCCGGAAGACGTTATGGGATGTCTTGAATTTAGTGTTTTGAACCATCCTATACTGTATACTGACTAACATGTGCGGACACACGCATTTAGGGAGCAGTAATCAAACCGAGCACGTAAGGATAGAAAAGAATATACCCAGATTGTTTGAAAAACAATTCAACTGTGAATTCTCGAAGACCTTAAGTGGCAGATTAGTAACCTTGCGCATAGTAAAATGCATAATTGATATGGATCATAGGAATTCTATCAAAACAATATTATCTATAGAAACCGTCACGGGTGCACACCGAAACATACTAAGGCGATAAAAATCAACAAAATTAAGCCCATTGTCTGGGTATAAAAGCAATTAATCGTTGCCTCATATTATCTTGTTATTTCCCTATCTGAATCTGCCGACAAGATCCTAAATTCCTTTTCATTTAATTATTTCAAGGTTACATTCTAATTATAGATATTACAGAGTGAGAAATATTGATTCGCATAACATAAATGGCTTTGCGTTTCCCTTATCAAAATTCACTCAAGCTGTTGATTTACAGCTTCTGTAGACTGAACTTTATATAGAGGATTATGAGGTATCTTAAAACCTCACAGACTAAAAGAATATTCATAGTTAACGGCATTCACTGGCGGATTCTTCCTCTAGTATCTGAAATGAATATGTTCTACTCATTTGACCTATGTAACTGATGCCACAAACTCGCCTAGTTAACTAGCTTGCTATTTTTCTAGCCCGTCCCAAGCCCGAGTAAAGAGGGAGGGTTAGGCATGGGACTAGCAATCCCACACCACAGAAGCTATCAAACTGCTAGAGAAAATTCAACGCACAAAAAATATATTACAAATTCAAAAGTTGAAATAACAGTCATATTCTTCGCTGAAATTGGAGAGGTGACATGATACAGTGGACTGGTGAAAGACAGCCTCAGGAAACCAGTCATCCAGCCGATGTGTCTTCTCTCGATGAAAGCAAGAATAAGAATGGGGACTTTGAATCTATGTACAATGTATGAGACTGTCTGGGAAGGCCGCCCAGCTAGCCAAAGAAATGCGAAGATATGGCAAATAAGTACTGGGTATCTGCGAGAGCAGATGCAGTGGAAGTGGATTATCAAAATTGTCATCTGGCGACTCCGGACGAACATAGAGAAGATGGAGGTGATGAAGATAACCAACCAAAAGCAGCAGCAAGAACAACTAGCACCAATCGCCACTAAGAGGAGAGATCTGACAGAGGTTAATTCCTTCACTTATCTAGGCAACCAGCATTGTTTCAACTACAGATAAACCTATGAAGATATCAAGGCCAACCAGAATAGGAAAGGCAAGATACGCCTCCATCATCCTGAAATCAGTTTGGGAACCCTCTGTACTAACTCAGCATACTCGACAAGATTCCGATTTTCAACACCAACGTCAAGTCGGTGTTTATGTACGGGTCAGAAACTTGGCCAGCATGTCACGAAAAGGAGTTTCAGTAGGCTGATGCAGACTTTTATCGACAGATGCCCACTTTGCTGGCTTTATATTGAAGATCAACTGCCCGGCCAGAAAGAATTAGCAATAAGAAACTCTGGCTAGCTGGGAAAAAACCAACCAGGAGAGAACCGATTCGCTCAACGAATATGTAGGAGTAAATGGAGATGGTTGGATTAGACATACGTTCAGGATGCTGCCGAGTGGCATCGTGAGCAATGCAAGCCATTGCTTTACTGTAATCCAAATGGGAGAGAACGATTGGGTCGTCGGTATGAGTTGACATAAAGAAGATCGTGTGAGTTGGAGGAGATAAGAGATTACGGTCAGTCATGGAGCTAGCCAGCTGGAGAGGAGAGCAGAGAATAGAAGAAAGTGGAGATGTGTTGTTGAAGCCCTATTTTCCAGTTGTAACCCAGGGGAATAATAAATAAATGAAAATGATCTCACATTCATTACGTGGCATTTGGTAAATTATCATCTTTTTCTTAATTAAATCAGTCAGGTCGTGAAACGTTCAAGACTTATCTCCAAGTGAATTGATTAGTTTAAATGACGACCTAATTTCAGCTTTACGCAACTATATTTGTAAGCCTGTACACTCTTGCTTTCTAGGATCTTTGTGAGTAATATTCAGTTCTTATAAGTACACCGTCTCCGTTTTAATTCCACCGTTGTTACTACGTTCAAATGAGTAATATGTGTGACATTTTGATTTGTTGGATGTAGATCTATGAGAAGTGCGATTGCACTTGTATTGAGAATAAAGCCAATGGAAAGACATCTTTGCTGAAGTGTATGTTTTATGATAAATAACTAGGAACTAGACAAATTGTCCTAATGATAGTTAGACAACTGAGGAGAATCTTAGCCACTGACCATGTTGTTCTGTTCTCTAGGCTCTTTGTTACGAGCACTGAAGATAGTGGCTAGAAGAATATTAAAAGCTTTCAGTTAGATCAAGGAGAGATCACTAAAACAAAAAAATGCATAATTGCCTAGTATTCAATTAACTGTCAATGCCTTTGAATCAAAATATGAATAGAAACTCGTGAAATCACAGAGTTACAGGATTGTTTACAAGTTAAAATTAGTTGCAGAACCATTGGAAAACCAAAGAGTACTGAATTGCTGTGTTGTTTGTGTTTGAGACGCTTCTGCATCATGCACACTCTGACAGAGGTCGATTTCAGAGTCTTACAACTATCGAGCGACCTATTAGAACACACAGCCACTGGGACCCGATCCAGTGGTCAGTCCATGAATTCCAACTTCTGCTAATCTGCAAAATATATATATATTGAAACTGCCAGTTAGTGTCATAGGCGAGTAACCATTCTCTTACCTGACTTGATGGACCCAGCTGGAGAACTCCAGGTCACTAGCTCTCCGGTTTTCCAGTGGTTATTTAACTGACGTCATGTCGTGATATAATCCCCAACCAATCAAATCCCCTCAAGCGAACCATCTAATGCTCACTAGCCACTGGCTCTATACAGAAAGCTACCTGGAGTTGCAGTAAGACTTCGTCACCAGCAGGGTATACCAAGTCATTTACGAGAACAGTTACTCGGTAAAGACACTGGCACGTATTCGCAATGTATATAGCGGAATTCACATGCTGGCCACTGGATTGGGTCCCAATAGCTGAGTGATCTACGGGCTCGTCATTTAACAAGTAGGTCCAAGGTTCTAACCCCCGTGGGAGATGCGTACTTCTGAAGAGTCCCAAGTAAGGAGTATACAGCTATGCAGTGCTCTCTAGTTTTCCACTAGTCCGCCATTTGATGTCAGCTTGTGGTTAGACCTGTAATCAATCAAACCTTCATAAACCAAACACTAGAAAATCAAAGATTTATTAAACATATGAAGTACAAAGACTAATGGTCCTTTAGTCCTCCATCGAGTGGACAAATGTATTCACCCTAGGGACAATTACTATTACAATTCGCCATCTTCAATTCTTAGATTTATCCCCAAATGAATTGATGTTACACAAACTGAGAAATATTTATCTTTTTTAATCACTTTTCCGCTGAATAATTATTGCAGCTTATTTAAATCGAATGAATGACTTGAAAAGTGAAAAATAAAAATTCACATTATTGTCAATAATTAAAATTCACAATCCTTCCACTCTCTATCTCCTCACAATTCAAATTCTTTCGGAAACGAAGCGAAGGCTAAGACTGATAAATGAGAACAAAGGAAAATGAGGAGGGGCAGAAGAGATAAGGAAAAAGCAAAAAAAAGAAGAACAGCTGAGTGACTGAATGGATAAAATTCAACCAGAACAAATCAGAGAGCGAATCACCATCATCGTTATCAGGATTGTTTTAATTTAGAATTAAAATCAGTGTTTTGTTAAACTGGTGATATTTGATTGAATTTTTATTTAATGAGAATAAAAAAGTTTCATCTGATTGATATTCAGATCATGGGTCTTGCATAGAAGGTTTGAATTAGTTGAGATTGTTAGATTTGGGTCATAAACCAACATCAATTAACGAGGTTATTGAAAACCAGGGAGTACTGAACAGCTGTTTTGTCCCAGATTATAACCCTTCATCAGTGCAAACTGACAAACCTGTCAAAGATTGAACCAGTGACCTTCAGGTCGCCAGACTAAGCTAGATGACCACTGTTCAGTCATTTGAGCCGGAATTCAATGACCTATGAATTCAAACTCTGTCAGTAAGTGATGCCTAGCGCTACCCTCAAACAATGTCTTCGATAAGCAATCACCTCACCTTGACGTGGTGGATCTTACTGGTCACAAGTGCTCAGTAAAGCTTCAGGGCATGTATCCAGTAGCTGTCAATGAGATTAAGTTGATTCCATATTAGTTTGTTTATTAGATATATCATACAGTGAAGAAAGAGTATTACTCACTGTATGACGTTTCGAACAGAACTTATTGTTCATAATCATATCAATAATAATCACACGACTTCGAAACTTGAGTTTTATAGTTTTCTTTATTCTCTCCTATTTGTCGTCATTGAGGTAGTAGAATTTTCCAAATGTCATGGTGGACAGATGTTGAATCATTCCTATTACACGTGTTTCCAGTTGATTCGATAAACAAGGTTTCTGTTATCAATCTCTCCCTCCACCCTGGTGTTACATTAGATTTTAAAACTGTCATCGTATCCCATCGAGTCTGTTGGTTTGGTTGTGTGTAATTGCATGTAGTGAGTGCTATGACTGCTGAGTTATTCTCCAGATTTCTTATGTTATTCGGGTCATCTAACCTAGATTTTGCTAGGTTTTGTGCTGCCTCGCTAGTCTGACTGACTGCCCTTGTTCTACTACTTTGACCTGTGTATTTGACCTGTGAAGATGTAAACCTGAAACTCGCGAATAGCCTCAAAGCCGCTGACACTTACTCACGTTTTGCCGCCAAATCAGAAAAATACGTTTTCAACTACTCTAGTATATCATTGACTCCTGTCCAATTGCAAGCCTTGTCGTTAGGTCCAAAATTCTGTGACATTTCGACAAATTCGAGTGACTTGGATATTAAAGTTCAGTTTGAAGCACTGATCCTACAGACAAATGACCTTCCTGCAGTGTCCAATAAATCAATGAACAATTCAAGTCTACAGTATTAAACAGCTGTGTATTTGACTTGACAAACATTTCAGGCTGGGTATCGGATAAACTAAATTTTGTTTGATTATCAGTAAAAAGTTTGAGCATTATGGATTAGATCAAATAAAGTATAATTATATTTCAATAGTTTACACACAACGATAAGTTATGTTAGTGGTAATATTTCGAGCAAAATTACCAATAACATAACTTATCATTGTGTGTAAACTATTGGAATAAAATTATACTTTATTAAATTTTGTTTATTGGCTCCACAGGACTGATCATTTAACCAACAAAGCTTGTTTCTAATTGAGTTTGTGGGTTTGAATGCCACTAAACATATATATTAATGCGATTAGGCTGAGAGTGAGACTATAGTTTTTGGTAAGAAAATTGGATCAATTTCCACTGTTGAGTTTCATTACTAACTGTTAACATCAAAATTTAATTGGTTGGAGGGAAGGAGTAATCATTTGAGTCATAAATCACGTGACAAGATGATTAAGCAACTTTATAGAAATTCAGTATCAAGCCTAATAGCTCTTGGTTCGATTTCCGGATTTTTCTATTTTAAACCACACCAAGCCAGCAGGGGGAAGCTTTAGTATGAATGTAGCAAGCCCGCTACACAAGAACAACACTACAACTTCTGAAACTTCAAACATTTGGAGCCTTATCCTCTATTCGAAAAGTAGAAATTTAGAAAAAGCTTCCATTTCAGTAACTACGTAGGGGCTTTTCCACATTTCCTCATTTTTTTCATTGGATTAGTTAACTAGTTTTATCTCGAATTAATTTAGCGGTAAGACTGTCTCTTTTGTCGAGAAATATACTTATGAAATGATTGGCGTATAATTTCAGTCTAGGTGATGTATTAATAATGTGGCGTGTGTTACTAACAAGGTCTATCAGTGGCATATGTAGAGACTTTCATTGGCATAAATATCAAACAGTGGAGTTTCTAGATTTGATGTCAAAGAAAGCAGAGGAACCAGTGTTGCCACAAAACATGGGAGACACAAAAAGAAGGACATAAATGTAGCACAACACAGTAGATCTGGGCAACTGACGATTTGCGTATAAGGATTACATCCCATTACCAAGTCTCTTTTCTTCTACCGTTACAATGTTATATTGTTATTAATAATTCCTAAATCAATAACCCTGACTGAAGAAATTTAGGTTAGTAGAAATAATGAGTTAATATGACAGCATAAATACGATACCGTAAATCTATTTTAAATAGGTATTTTAGAAAAATTGCAAATAAGGCTTGACAGTATTGTGAATTTATCACTTAATATGACAGTAACTTTACCCTAAATGACTACCTTGATAAGGATCTCTCAGCAGATTAAGTCAACCACTTTTTCTATCAATTCAAAATTCAGGTAATGGGGAGGACTCACTCAAGATGAGGTGAAGAGAAAAAATGGATTTTTCAAGTATTGGTTCTGTAGGAATTTTTTCAGCTCATTATGAAATCAATCAAACAAAATCTCTACAAAAACCAATACTTGAAAATTCATCTGATGCTCACTAGCGACTGGCCCCATTCAGGCAGCTACCTGGATTTTTTTTGGGAAACTGTGGCCATTGGAGTGAAGCAGGTTGAAGGTGAGGCAGTAACTCATCGAATAAGACATTGCTAAATGGTCTCGTTGTGTCATGAATTGGCCGAAGTTAGAATTAATGGGCTGGCCATTGGATCGATTCCCAGTGGCTGAACGGTCTACGAGCTTGCCTTGTAACTGGAAGGTGTGCGTATTGATGAGGAGTCCCAAACTGGGACGAAGCAGCTATGCAGTACTGATTGCTGGTTTTTGCAGTGGTCCTCTAACTGATGTCAGCTAATGATGGAGTTCAGCAACCAAAAAATGGAATTGTTAAATATAGGGTGACCTGGAGGAGATCATGTGAAGAAGAATTGAAAGCGTATGGGCAGACTTGGAGCCAGGTGAAAACTCTAGCAGAGAACCGAACGTAATGGAGACGCATGGCTGAAGCCCTATGTTCCTCTAGGAACTTAAGGAAATAATAATAAATATAGACTTCAAAATTTTGGAGTTACTTCTTCATTACTATAAGCGAAGAGTAACTTGTTTACCATTATACTGTTAATTAATATTCTCTTAGGGTCCCGGTGGACAATAGGGATTCAAGAGAAAATCTCCATTTCATCCTGTTCTCATCAGTCGTCTTTAGCTGATCCCACAGTTGTCCATAACGTCTCGTTCCCTTCTCACACGTTCTACACCACGTCACTCTCGAACCCGCACCGAACACATCGTTTCCCATTCTAGTTCTACTCGAAATTCTGCCTGATACGTGGTGTCATTCAACAGTCTCCGCAGCTTGTCTTCAATCCACCTACATATCCTTCAGAATATTTGTTGGCAAATAGGTTGTTAGTTGATCCGTTTCCAGAGTCTTACATTGTCAGTCTGTTCCAACTGGTCGTGTGATTTTTAGTATGCAGCCAGTGAAGACAGTTACTGATGAACGTTTGGAGCTTTTTCTGAATGCTCTTGTTGATTTAGGTCGCCAATTCTCTGAACCACATAAAATCGCTGACTAACTTGACATCAATATTGGAAATCTGAATGCTGATCTTCATGCTTAGTGCAGTGGATTTCCAGACTCACTTCAGATTAATGAAGGCCTATCTTGTTTGTGTTACGTCTTTAGTTACTTGTCATTATAATACTCAAATATGACGTATCAATTACTGATGTCATAGTTTTGAATATATTACTAGCTTATGATCAATTCCTACACCTCAGAAAAGCACTTAGAAACGCTTGAAGTCAATATGAAATATTCTTTCACACACAAACAAACAGCCCACTATTTGATTAAATTTTGGATTTTCCCATCGATTGATTGGACCAAAGCGCTTGCTGTCAGGTTGACACGTCAGCTTCTTGTGCAGATGCTTCGACGATGTCTGGGCATGTAACTGGAGGTTAACTGGTGGATGGTGACTAGCAGTTGCACAAGAGGTGGCTCTCCTGGCCCAAGTGGTCTAGTGGATAACGCTTTGGCGTTTGAAACTATGCACACTGGGTTCGAGTCTCGGTGGGAACATCATCACTCACTAGGGAATGCAGATACATTCAACTGACGAGCATCAAATACGACGAAATGTACGTTATCCTGGATCCCACTGCTAGTCACCATCCACCAATTAAATTCAAACAGTCCATTAGTTCAAGCTATAACTGACCCACTTTGCGTTTAGCTAAAAGCTCTGCAACCCTTTAATCCACTTCTACAAAAACTGTAACGAAAAAGGAAGATGATATCTTAGACTATTGGATTAACTGACTAATCTTGTAATATACTCAGTATCGTTAAATATAATCTTGTTAAAAAATAATCTGGAATTCAGATATTATTATAATATTTTCTTTACGTTGAACAATAAAAAACAGTTAATTCACTACCGTGCCTAACCTCTTGATGACTAAAAGTCAGATTAGCTCAACAATATTCAGCTAGCAGACTAACGCTCACCACATATATATATGAAGAATTAACCAAGGTAATACTCACGCGAAAGAATTCCTTTTTTTACCTGCTTAGAAATTCCTTAAAATTAGTTCATTCTCAAATACGCAAAGCATTTTTAGTTCAAGACGAAAGTGAAAAATATTATTTGCCTTCCGAACATTGACATTTTATCCTGAGTATTTTACCAATATATGACTTCATATGGAAGTTAGCACTTAAGGTATCTACAGAAACAGCGAAAGCTCCGAAATCAAACCACACAGCACAGAGAAGGCAAATAAATCAATATTATTGAGAATACTAATGTTCGAACGCTTTGGCAATGTCGATATGGTGATCTGCATCAACATGGTGAGCTGGCTGGCTTTTTTTGGCTCTTGTCTAAAAATTCAGGAGAATGCTGAGAAATCCAATAAGGAATAGGCTCAGTTGTAAGGCTCCTCATGAACAGTAAAACTGATTGGTAAACAAGGGGAAGGCTAAATTAAGTCCTATATAGAGAAGTGATTCTCGGAAGCGAAATCCCCGCTGGGTTAATAATGGACGGCGTAATCCTCCTGCACTGAATTTCTTTTTAAGAAACTCTTTGAGCACTGTGTTGTAGTTCCCTTAATAATATCTCACAATGTTAGGGTTTTAAGAACAGATGCTTCTTTGGTGCTGTCGATACTAACCTTTTCTTTACGAGGAATTCATATTTGCAGAACACTATTTAAGCAAGCGAAAACCTGTTTTCGGTAAATTCACATCAAGCTTTACAATTACGTAACAAAATATTAATCATACGCATTTGAAACAATGTGGATCAATAGGATAAAATGGAATCAAAGTTCAGGCATGTGAATTAGCTGATAGCACTAGAGGTGACCATAATAATGATAGTAATAATAAGAAAAGGGCACTCTTGAAGAAGAAATAGGGAAAATAGAAAAATCATTATATCAGAACGGATATTCAGAATATTTGTTCAAGTCTCCATGGTGAAAACAGACAGAGAAATGCCTGCAAACGGCAGAGAAACGTTTACATATATGACTTAACCGTTCAAAGGAGACGCAGCTGCTGAATTACTGGCATTGAAATTCAGTAAAATAATAAGCAAAGCATTCTATACGGTGACACCATATTTAAAATTCACCACTCGTTGTATAATCCTTAAAAATACTTCGATCCAGTCTACGTGTTCAGAAGAACCCTCTCCCTCCTATGGCTTTCAGCTTCAATCTAGAGTAGATATCTCTTCTGGTGACACCGGATAACTACAAATATTGTTTTCATTCTTATTTATACTACTAACTTTATTATCAATGTTATACTGCATGTTTAAATCTTAGTTTCACAATTTATTATTATTATATTATCTAATCGCTATGCGGCAGTAGTTATTTTCCCATCAACCCCTACTAGTACACACGTTCTACTGACACATGAACGACTACCTGCACTTGAAGGAACTATTATTATGATCACCTCTATTGTTATCAACTAATTCACATCTCCGAACTTTGATTCCATATGATTCTACTGATCCACACTATTTAAAATGTCTGTGACAAATATTTCATCAATTAAATGTAAAACCTGATGAGAATTTACCGAAAATACGTATTTGCTTAAACCGTGTTCAGTAATCATCATAATCAGAATATTTAAAATAAATCCATATTTTTATCGACGTCTTTCAGTCTTGCGCATTGTTGACTGAATCACAAATAGTCTTAAATTTTCGGCTGAATCATTCATCTCATGGTAATACTGTGCCTCCACAAATCAAAGCTTCTATAGATGACGTCTGTAATTCAAAGGTACAAACTCAGAAAATGAATATACTAGCCCTCTAACGTTGCCTCATTCCAAATACTCCTGGAGAGAATCAAACATGCCCTGGATGAAAAACTTCGACCGGAACAGGCTGGATTCAGGAGAAAGAAGTCATGCGTTGATCAGATCGCCACATTACGGATCATCATTGAACAAGCCTTGGAATGGCAGTCACCTCTCTATCTCAATTTCATCGACTTTAAAAAGGCCTTCGACAGCGTCGATCGAGAGGTGATTTGGAAGCTACTTCGCCACTACGGGGTGCAACCGACAATAATACATCTCATCCAACAGCTGTACGACAATGCTGCATGCCAAGTAATACACAACGGGAAACTTACGGAATCTTTCGAAGTGAGGATAGGAGTAAGACAAGCTGGCTGCCTACCATCGCCAATGATATTCCTGATTGCAGTAGACTGGATAATGCGAAAAACAGCGGGCAATGAGGAAACAGGCATAAAATGGACACACACAAAACTTGGAGGACCTGAACTTCGCCGATGATATATGTCTGATTTCCCACAAACTGGAAGATATGCAAGCGAAAAGCAACAAGTTGGCAGAAGAAGCACCAAAAATAGGCCTACACTTCAGGTGAAGATAGACAAAACATAGATGATGAAGATTCCTGGACAAGAACAACAACAACAGACAACAATCAGCATAAATGGAAGGAACCTGAAAGAAACAACCTCCTTCACCAACCGACCTGGGAAGCATCGTTTCAGCTACAAGCGGAACTGATACGGATATCAAAGCAAGAATCGGAAAAGCAAGACAAGCTTTCACTACTCTCAAGCCTGTGTGGAGGTCAACAACACTCAGCATCAAAAATAAGATCCGGATTTTCAACTCCAATGTGAAGTCAGTGCTACTCACTATACGAATGGATCAGAGACTTGGCCAGCGCGTCATAAAGAGCATCTCAAACAAACTACAGACCTTCATTAACAGTTGTCTTCGCTCAATACTCAAGATCAGATGGCCAGAAACGATCAGCAACAGGGATCTCTGTCAATGAGCGAACCAACCAGGAGCCAGAAATAGGCAGGAAGAAATGGAGATGGATTGGCTGGTCATACTCTGAGGAAACAAACCATCAAGTGACATCACTAGACAAGCCATTGCTCGAGTGGAACCCGAAAGGGAAGCGGCGAGTTGGTCGTCAGTGCGAGGGTGACTTGTAGGAGGTCATGTGAAGAGGGGATGAAAACGTGTGGACAGACTTGGAGCCAGGTGAAGACCATAGCAGAGAACCGAACGCAATGGAGAAGCACGGCTGAAGCTCTATGTTCCTCTAGGAATTAAAGGATACAATAATAATAATAAATACTCCATTTTAAATAGCCTGACTTTTTTCTTAGTTATTCGAAAAAGAATGAAATACCACCGTTGCTTCTTTTGTTCATGGTTAAAATTATTTTTGAGTAGACATGAGGTTAGTCAGTGAGTCATTGTCACTTTTCAGTATTAGGAATGTGTCATGCATGTAATGACATTAAAACTCCATTTCGTTAATTACACCTTCCAGAAGTTCATTATCTCAATACCGTAGGACTAGTTCAAGAGGTGACTCAGTTACCAAACTATCCAGCCAACTAATATATGACCTCAGATAAAATTACTAGAAAGACGGAATTTATTTGAAAATTGCGGCAGTCAAGGAACTCAATAGGTTTCAATGGTACTCCGTCAAACTTCCGGTAGTCAGTGATTGTTACACGAATTTTGAACATCCTCATTACACATTTAATCATCAATGTAATTTATTTGAAATTTGCGAAAATCTAAGGTCAACTAAAAGAGAAAAAGAGGCGACTGTCTTGACCCACAACCAACTGGATAACGTTTTGGGGCAAAGTTAAAATTTAAGCACCACTAAGTACCAATGGAGTGCGACCGCATCAATGACCGTGAAACGCTTACTGAGCAAGTTAGTGAGACCTGGCGAATAATGTTGTCATCATCAATAAAATATGCTCATCAAATGAGATATCTGACAAGTTTCAGCTTAGGTTTGGGAAAGATTAAGTTACGCTTTAAGCCAAGGACAAGTTAGGGCTACGTTAACCTAATTAAGGCGATATGAGGTTTGATTCGAGTTAGATTATAGTTAGTTTAGAGATATTTTCACGTTAGGTTTAGGTTCAGGAAAGATTAGGGTTGTTGTTAGGGTTAGAAGACCTAAATAATTACATGCATAGAATGTGATTAAATTACTCTGTTGATATAAGAATAGTACTTGTGCACTGTGGTATAGTATAGTTCCATTGTGAGTAAAATTTATTTTGACAAAGTCTCACAGTGCTATACACTAACATTTATTGTTGATAACGCTTCGAGCACAATTTATTGCTCAGTAAATATTACTGTATTACACTATGAGAATTTATCAAAATAAATTTTACTCACAATGGAATTTTTCTCTTTTGATATCCCAACCTAAGACTGAGAGCTATTTTTATCAAATGTGAGATCAAGGTATCCTCTGTAACACTTTTATACAGTTTTTATGCATTTTTTCATAAATATACGTATTCCATACACAAAATGTTTCCTTCACGTGATTGGTGCGTTCGACATCATTCGCTGATTGGTAGTAAGTGGTGCTAAATGTTTAACTTTGCCCGCTTTGGCATTTGAAACGATTGATTTTGTGTTTGTGTCTCACTGTGAACCTCAACTTTAACTAGCTAGAGAGGCAGGTTCCTCCAGATTATGAATCCCAAATAGGATGAAATACTCATTCTGGATTCCACTGCTGGTCAACACCAACCAGATAGCAAAATGATAACAGACTTATGCTTACCACACTCATATCAACCACTAGCGCTCTCTGGCCAGGTTGACGTGATCTAAACACCAACTTGATGTGAGTGATAGACAACTACTCATCTTAGTCAGTCAGTCAGTAGTACATAGTTTCGTACAATAACGCCTGCTTTCTGCGTTACCGCTTTTAGTATTAAGTAGAACACATACTGTGATCTGAATAATTTCTGTTTCCAAAGGAATCTGTGATGTGATTTCACCTCCTTGGACTGTGAACATTATTATTATTGTTTCTTTTAATTCCTAGAGGAACATAGGGCTTCAGCCGTGCGTCTCCATTGCGTTCGGTTCTCTGCTAGAGTCTTCACCTGGCTCCAAGTCTGCCCACATGCTTTCATCTCCTCTTCACATGACCTCCTCCAAGTCACCCTCACACTGACGACCAACTCGCCGCTTCCCTTTCGGGTTCCACTCGAGCAATGGCTTGTCTAGTGATGTCACTTGATGGTTTGTTTCCTCAGAGTATGACCAGCCAATCCATCTCCATTTCTTCCTGCCTATTTGTTTCACAATCGGTTCCTGCTGTGTTGGTCCGCTCATTGCCAGAGACCTCTGTTGCTGATCACTTCTGGCTGGCCATCTGATCTTGAGTATTGAGCGAAGACAACTGTTAATGAAGGTCTGTAGTTTGTTTGAAATGCTCTTTATGACGCGCTGGCCAAGTCTCTGATCCGTATGGTAAGTAGCACTGACTTCACATTGGAGTTGAAAATCCGGATCTTATTTTTGATGCTGAGTGTTGTTGACCTCCACACAGGCTTGAGAGTAGTGAAAGCTTGTCTTGCTTTTCCGATTCTTGCTTTGATATCCTCGTCAGTTCCACCTGTAGTTGAAACAATGCTTCCCAGATAGGTAAAAGAGGTTGTTTCTTTCAGGTTCCTTCCATTTATGCTGATTGTTGTCTGTTGTTGTTTTCCTTGTCCAGGAATTTTCATTACCTCTGTCTTCTCTATGTTCACCTGAAGTCACATCTTTGATGCTTCTTCTGCCAACTTGTTGCTTTTCGTTTGCAAATCTTCCAGTTTGTGGGAAGTCAGACATATATCATCGGCGAAGTCCAGATCCTCCAAGTTTTTTGTGTGAGTCCATTTTATGCCTGTTTCCTGATTGCCCGCTGTTTTTCGCATTATCCAGTCTACTGCAATCAAGAAAATCATTGGCGATGGTAGGCAGCCAGCTTGTCTTACTCCTATCCTCACTTCGAAAGATTCCGTAAGTTTCCCGTTGTGTATTACTTGGCATGCAGCATTGTCGTACAGCTGTTGGATGAGATGTATTATTGTCGGTGGCACCCCATAGTAGCGAAGTAGTTGCCAAAGAACCTCTCTCCATGTCCCCACACAAACGTTTTCTTTTGGCGCAAGGAGAGTCATCGTTCTGAAGTTTCTGTAGCAGCTTTGTTTACAGGGTGGGTTTGCTAGCCTCACGCCTGAACTGTGAACATTACATATCGCAAAAATGTTTTTTGCCGATCATGAGATTGATAAGGCATTTAAGTATAAGGAGGATATCAAGCGACACTTTTTTCTATGCAGCCCAACTGATAGTTATCAGAAAAGTCAAAACTATGGTTTACCATAAACTTTAATAAAGAGAACGGATGATTGTATCACATAGCATACTGTACACCAATTTACAAGGGTATGTTGGCAGAAGTACATAGAAGGGAATAATCCCTTCCTGTAAGTAACGGTGGCAGAACATATACCTAAGTGGCTTCAGAAATAACTAAGCTTCCAATAATTAGCTTGTAAGGATTCTATATGTTTCAGGTGAGACCAAAGATTGATATCATTTAGAGAACCACTGAGGACCAGGATGTACTGGACAATTGTATCGTCCTAGTTTGGGAGTCATTGACAGCACTCACTGCCGAAGTTGCCTAGAGTTCTAATAAGAAGTCGAGACTAGTGAGGTCCATTCAGTTAGGACTGGGGATGGAGTTTCCCACCAGTGACAATGGTTGGTGCCAGTTGCGCTAAATGCATCACGAATTGGACTGGCCATTGAATGGGGTCCCAGTGGCCTTGTAACAGTCAGGCCCTGGGTTCGAAAGCCAGTGGGTGCGTACTGCCTATGATTCTCAAACTAGGACAAAATAGATGTCCAGTACTGCCTAGTTCTCAATGGTTCTCTTACTGATATCAGTCCGTGGTTATAAATGAAAAAAATGACTAAACTCCAAAACCCAAATAGATAGAAGTGGTAGACCACCAGAATTGTGTACATAAATGCACATCAGTGATGTGAATCACAAAATTGATATAAAAGTAGTCTGAAGGATTACTGATGAAAAGTAGAAGTACTGAAACTTATAACCCTCCTTACTCTTAAAATCCTTATCATTTTGTCTGACTGATTTTAATTTCCATTTTTTATTTTTCATTTTTCAAGTATATTGAATTGAAAATTAAATGTACTCAATATTAAATAAGTTTTTTTAAATATCACACAACTGTGCAGTATTAACAACTGGATGACAAATTTTTGAGCATAAATTATTGCTCATAATCATGTCATATGATAATGCATCCCTGAGATACTTGAAATAAACTTATTTAATATGGAATTACATTCTACCACAGTGCCCAAGTCCTACAGTTATATTAATAACAATAATATTCAGGTATTGGTCTGTAGGAATTTGGTTGATTGGTTACAGGATTTCATCATGAGCTTACGTTTGTCAGAGAACCATTGGAAAGCCTGGGAGTACTGGACAACTGTTTCGTCCCAGTTAAAGAATCTTCAGCACCCACCGGGGTTCGAACTCAGGACCTTCTGGTTACAAGGCGAAGTCGTACACTATTAAGCCACTGGGACCATATCCAGTGGGCCTTGAATTCTAACTTCTGCTAGTGATCGCGCTATGTCTTGATTTGGCTGGAGTTGGAATTCATGAACTGGCAGTCGGGTAGGGTTCCAGTGGCTTAATGATCTACGACGTCACCTTGTAACCAGAAGGTACTCTGTCCGAATTCCGGTTGGTGTGCACTGCTGAAGATTGTTTAACTAGGAGGAAACAGCTATCCAGAAATCCCTTTTTTCCCAATGTTTCCTTAACCAATGTCAGCTCGTGATGAAATCCTGTGACCGAATAACAATAATACTTTGTTAATTATGGTTGTGCATAACTGTAGAACATGATTAAGAAGTTATCGAGAAGAATATTCTTTGTTCAGAAACCAGTCTTTTGAATATACTTCCATATATATCAAGTATATTCAGCAGGGTGGGCACAGATTATTGCTAAAAATCATATCAATTAAGTCACACGGCTTCATAATTTATCTGATATGTATCTAGTCTAGATGACCCCGATCTACTAGTTTCACCTATGTAAATGACCGCACAGTCATTACATGGTATTTGGTAAATTATATTAGCTCTCTTAACTGAATGTGTTGGGTTCTTAAGCTGACAAAGTTTATCTTTTAGAGAGTTGTTTAGTTTAAACGCCACCCGAATTCTAGCCTCATTAAGAATTCGACGTAAGACCTCCGTATAAAGAAAGAAATGTCAGAGGCCTTACGTAGCACTCTGAATGATGCCGGAGTGAGAGTGCCATTTAAAGCAATTAACCAGCTCACTGGGGGATAAATGTTTTGTCCACTTAAGAACCCGATAGTTCCAATTAAAGGAATATATAATATAATTTACAAAATACCACGTAATGATTGTAAGTGAGATCAATTACATAGGTAGAACCAGTAGACTGGGGCCGATTCGATTATTGAAACATAAAAAATTAGCTAGAATTAGAATGATTGACCCTGCTAAGTTAAATAAACTTGAAAAACGAATTCAGCCACTGCACTGCATTCACTTGGATGTAATTACACAACGACAGGGTGGGATAGAGTGAGAGCATTAAGAAGTAATATTGTTAGGTAAAGAAACTGAGAAGTTAATCACTAAAGCTTTGTTCATCGATTCAATACCCCACACGTTCATTAGAAGTGACACAACGCCTATACCGGAGATAGGGAAAGCGGTAACAAACAGCGAAGGGAAGTTGTAGAGACAGAAAGAGAGAATATATATAAATATTTATATAACAAATTGTGAGGTAGTGTGATCCTGAGCGATAATTTGTGTATGCTCAGAACGTCATCCACTTGTTAAACTGTATCTCTGTGTGATTATTAAAATAAACTTATCTAAACAAAATCTTATCTATAATGGAGTTATACTCTACCACAGTGTCTAAATTTTATACTTTTAACCAATATGGAATTACATTCTACCATAGTGTCCAAGTTCTACACTTACATTAATAAAATGTGCTATCAGATTTTTCGAAATGCTTTACTCAAATAAATCGTATTTTTCTGATAAACCTTAAATAGAGGGATCATTTTAAAGTACATTCATTCATAGAATAGGTGACCATTCAGCAGTCTCCTCCATGCGTTTCCCATCTACCTTCATCTACTTTGACATGTTACATGGTCATTAGGTTCTTAATTGGTTTGTTCTTAGAGTTCCTTGTTGCAAATCTATTCTAACATAGCTTCTGATCATCAATAGGGGACTACCATAGTCAGTTGTTGATAAAAGTGTAAAACTTGTTCTAAATGCTTTTGGCGACGTGGGTGCTAAGTCTCTGAACTATACAGAAGCATTAACTGACTTGATATTAGTGTCGAAAACCTCAGTCTTGTTCTTCATACTTGCTGCAGTAGATTTCCAGATTAATTTCAGAATGATGAACGTCTGTTCTGCCTTTCTGAACCTACCTTATTTTGCATTCTCATTTGTGCTGTCACTCATAGTTGAATCAATGTTTCCTAGATAAATGAAACAAGTGACTTCCTTAGAATTTCTCCCTTTGATAATGACTGCTACTTGTCACGGATGCCGGTCAGTGAGTATCTTCATCACTTCTGTCTTCTCTGTTTTCACTTCAAGTCCTATCTTCTTTTCTCAACTTTTCTGAGAGCATGTTTGTTTTCACCTGTAAATCTTCGAACTTGTAGGAATTTAGGCGTAAATCGTCTGCAAATTCCAATTTTTCCAAAGTCTTCTTATTGGCTGAACGTATTCCTGTCTTTTTCCTCCTGTGCACGACCTATTGAATGTTTCAACTCACCATAGTCAGAAATATCATCGGTAATGGTAGACAGCCTTTCCTGTCTGTCTTCCTGTCTTCACTTCATAGCCTATGCTGAGTTTTTCGTTGTAAATCACTTGATATGTGATGTCATCACATAGCTGTAGAATAAAGTTGATAAATGTTTGCGGTACTGAGTTTTGTAGTGTTGAATCAGTTCCGAATTTACTTCACATGCGAAACTGTCAAGCGTCCACCATTCTATGCTCTGTTCGATGATGATGCGTGGAGCTGCAGCTAGATCGACATATGACTTGATTTTCTTGAATCCCGCTTGCTACAGTCAGAGTTCTGCATCCAAAGCCTTTTTCAGTCTCTCCAGAATTACATGACTTAATACTCATACTTTTTGACTACTGTCTTAATTTTTCTCTGATTAAACATAATGTCGTGCGTCGGTGGCATAGCGGTTAGGACGCTCGCCGACCATGTACATGGTCCGGGGTTCGATCCCCGGCCGACACACTCCTTCACATCGCTAAGCCACTAATAAGACTGGTAAAGAGGGAAGGTTGGGCATGGGGCTAGCAACCTCATCCTGTAAAAATAAACAGTGCTACAGAATCTTCAAGCCACTAGCTTGGTGCCCTATGTCCCACTAGGGAACGTGAAGGAAAAAGAAAAAAAGAGCAAAAGGCTGAAAGAACCCAGACGGTGCCGAAGAATCTGTTATTTATGAACTTTTAATTTAAAGGTGATACCGCAGCTGAGATCCTGAAAAATCGCTTATGCAGATCATTGAGAAAAGCCTTCTTTTCAGCTGAGCTGCTAATCAATTTCTGCAGCTGACAAATGATCAATGGATGTGTGGTTGATAAACTGCAAATTTGGATCACTTCAATGTGTGTGTTTATAAATTCATCTGCTCATGTGGGGCTAGTTATATTGGTCGCACAAAGCACTCACTTTCCAGACGCATCTTTGAACACTGTCTGGCGTGCTCAGCAAGAGGACAATGCAAGACACTTTCTAGTTCAATTCTTGAGCACTTGGTGAACTGAAGCCACGTAGCTCCACCAGAGTTGTCTTCAAAATGAATTACGCGGTAAAGATGTTGTCCAGTAGGGCAGTGAAAGCTTCACAAATAAACTATCTAGCTCAGAGAACACAACTACGTCAAAGAGTCGTCTTTCAACATTATCTACAAGGTGAGATCAAATGGGATGATCGGGTTCAGGTTTCTTCATTTTTGTATGGCGGAGGCGTTGGCAATTCGTCAAAACAATCCCTGAAATCTGTATACAGAAAAGGCTTGCTCAGTCTCTTATTCTACCATGGTCTTAATCTGTTCATTAGTCTTTTCTCGTAAATTGTTTTTATTTTAAATGATTACTGTCCTTTTACTTTAATAATGAATTCACTATTATAACTCTCATATTTTCCTTTTGTACATTTTCTCACCCTCTTCACACTTGTTTAATGGACACTCAACTACCACCTTTCTTCTAACTCAATAACAATTTTAACCTTATCAAATTTCTAACGCCTTCTTTATTTGTGCTGTTGAGTACTACACACTTTTTAACTTTTATTTTTTTTTCCAAGCGACTTCTGAGTAATTATATCACTTATTTCACCCACTATTACTCAATAATGAACTATTATGCATTTTTGGTAAATATAAACACTAATGTACAGCCTAGGACGCTCGCCAACCATGCACATGGTCCGGGTTTCGATCCCCAGCCACAGACGCACTCCTTTACCTCACTAAGCCAGAAATAAAGCTGGTAAAGAGGAAAGATTGGGCTGGTCATGAGGATAGCAACCCCATTCTGTAAAAATAGATACCCCTGCTACAGAAACTTCAAGCCACTAGCTTGGAGCCCTATGTTCCACTGGGGAATGTGAAGGAAAAAAACAGCCTATGAAGATGCTTTCGTCGATAAAGAAAATTTTCTTCACTGATTTCTCTTTCATTTTCTTCATAACTCAATGGATACTTTCAATGAGAAGAATCTTGCTTCGGTATCTCGGTTATTTCGCATCTATTATTAACAAACAACCATAATCTAAACAAATGCAAAAACTATGCATAACTAATGTCTAACTTTCAGCCTTTTTGGTCACATGAGAATTGTTCATTTCTATGATCTAGATTAGAAATAATTTGATCATATTTGTAAAGTATTCTTCAAAGGTTAAGGCATTACCTGTCTATATATTCGTCAAGTAAAATAATACTAAAGAATTGTAGATGGTAGACTTGAAAGGCATTGATAAAATGATCAGGTCTAGAACTTCCTAACCTTCTAAGTGTATCAGATATCTTCACATAATCAGTGATATGGAAGAAATTAAAGCTTATGTTAAATAGGGAATGAAAGACGACAGGTAACTAGAAGAAATGTCAAGTGACAATTTATCAAGTATATCACTCGATCAAGTCTATTGGGATAAATCAACCTAAAGAAAACCATAAAAAATTTAATCTAATTTTGACAAGCGGATGGTAATAAGTTAAGAGATATACAAAATGATTTACTTTTATTTATTTTTTATTTTTATTTTTATTACAGCTTGATGCCATACCGTACTTTCAGTACAAGTATGGAATTTTCAGCATGGATATCGGTAGCCCAAATTTTGCAGGCCGACCATAGATATCGGGTGTGCGTCGGCAGGGGATCGAACCCCGGACCGTGTGCATGGTCGGTGAGAGTCCTAACCACTGTGCCACTGTAGCGATAAGTTCACTGAGCTATACATCGTCATAGGATTCATTACAAAACCTTTATTCATCGAACTAATACTTAATACATAAAGACGACTGAATATTTATTCTAAATAAATGAATAATACAAACACGCTGACAATAAATTTCAATAAAGATTTCGTCACTAATCAACATCATTTAGAGGGATCATTGAAAACTAGGAAGAAGTGGAAATCTGTTTTGTCCCGTTTTAGGATGCTTCATCAGTACGCATCCACGACCCCTTAAAACTTAAGGTTACACGATTTAATGATGGCTACTGGATGGGTCCCTTGAAGTTGTAATGGGAAATCGTGGTCACTGTAATCCACCATGTCGAGCTGAAGCTGTTTTTCGGAATTGTGTTGTTATTCACTGTTTGTAAATATTAATTTACATCCCTATGTATCCTATCGGACGTGACGCTAGCAACCCCACCATGTAAACAAAACTGCTGCAGAAACTTCAGTACAATGAGTCCCCTTGCGACGAGGGAAAATGTGTGCGCGGGGACATGGAAAGTCCGAACCATATACGAGACTGGCAAAGCTGCCCAGATTGCAGGCGAGATGAAGGCATATGTTATTGAAGTGCTGGAAATGTGTGGAAGCAGATGGATTGGGAGTACACTCACCAAATTTTCAATAGGAGAGTCGATGGTCAAGTATGGTCACCCAGAAGACAACCACGAGCGCAACAAGGGTGTGGCTGTCATGATGTCACTGACGTCAGCGAAGGCACTGATATAATAGCAGGTGATCTCGCCGAGCATAATAACCGCCAGATTCTACTGGAAAGGAAGGAGAGTGATAGTTATACAACGCTATGCACCAATAAAAAACGTAGACCTCGAAAAGAAAGAAGAGTTCTACAGACAACTACTTGTAACAGTGGACAGTACTCCAGTCGGCGACATTAAAATACTAATGGGAGACATGAACGCCAAACTGGGATCAGACAACACAGGAAGGGAACTGATCATGGGTGGAGAAGCTCTTGGAGAAATGAATGAAAATGGAGAACTCTTCGCCGACTTCTGCGCCTTCAATGAACTAGTGATTGGTGGCAGAGTATACGAACACAAGGTTATCCACAAGGCTACATGGGTGTCACCAGATGGGCGAACCAAAAACAAAAATGACTTCATCTCAATCTCAAGGAAGTGGAGGCTCAGCTTGTTGGACACAAAAGTAAGAAGAGGAGCAGACGTTGGCTCAGACCACTATCTCGTACAAGGGACAATCCAAATCAAATTAAAAGATTTCAGAGAAACAGGAGCTGCAGACAGACCACAAGACAAGTTCAATACTCAAAAACTGAAGGATCAGGATAAAAAGGATGTCTTCACTGAAATCATAAGGAAAAAGGCGAGGACGCAAATCAACACTGGCGAAGAGGTCAGCCTCGAAAAGCACTGGAACAACTTGAAGACAGTGTGGAGTCAAACCTGCATGGAAGTTCTGGGCAGAAAAGAAAGACAGAACAAAAACGTGGCTCACTACGGATACTTTGAGACTAATAGGAGAGAGAGGGATGGTGAAACAAAAGATTATTCAGTGCACCGATGAGCAACAAAAACAGGATTTTAATGCAAACTACAAGACACTGAACAAAAGAGTAAAGAACAGTGCCAGGGAAGAAAAAAGAAAGTATTATGAAGCCATGGCAAGTGAAGCAGAACAAGCTGCAGGCAAAGGAGACCTCGCAACACTCTACCAAACAACTAAGTACCTGTAGGGTAAACGTTTGACACAAATTAAGCCGTTGAAGGATGACAATGGAAAGTCACTCAGCAAAGAAGTGGAGCAAAGCAAACACTGGGCTGAACACTTCCACCACCTACAACGCGCCAAATAATACCATCCACGGAGACAGAGCTACCAGTGTACATCAACCCCCCAACGAGAACAGAAGTCCTGAAGGCAATCAAGATGCTGAAAACTGGAAAAGCAGCAGGACCAGATGGAATCCCAGCAGAAGCATTGAAAATGGACCCAGAGACAACAGCGGACTTGATGACGCCACTACTGGAGAAGGTGTGGAAGGAGGGCAAGGTACCGGATGATTGGAAGAAAGGATACTTATTCAAACTGCCAGAGAAAGCAGACTTAAGTCAATGCTATAACTGGTGCGGCATTATACTCCTATCCATCCCAAGCAAAATACTAAGCCGCATCATCCTGGAGAGAATCAAACAAGCCCTGGACGGATAACTTCAACCGGAACAGGTGCATCGATCATATTGCAACACTACGAACTATCATCTCCAATGATTTTTTTGATTCTGGTAGACTGGATATTGTGACAGACAGTGGGCAGCGAGGAGACAGGCATAAAATGGACACACACAAAAAACTGGGAGGATCTGTACTTTGCCGATGACATATGTCTGACTTCACACAAGCTGAAGAATATGCAAGAGAAAAGCAACAGGTTGGCAGAAGCAGCATCAAAGCTAGGACATCAGGTGAACATAGAGAAGACAGAGGTGATGAAGATTCCTGGCCAACAGCAACAGTAGCAACAACAGACAACAATCAATCAGCATAAATGGGAGAATTCTGGAAGAAGCAACCTCCTTTACCTACGTACCTTCATGGGAAGCATCGTTTCAACTACAGGCCTGTGGAACTGATGAGGATATCAAAGAAATGATGGGGAAAGCAAGGCAAGCTTTCATTTCTCTCAAGTCTTTGCGGAGTAGATCAACGCCACTCAGCATGAAAAATAAAATGCGGATTTTCAACTGCAATGTGAAGTCAGTGCAATTATATACGGGTCAGAGACTTAGCACCGTATCACGAAGGTCACTTCAAACAAACCACAGACCTTCATAAACAGCTGTCTTCGCTCAATACTCAAGATCTGATGGCCAGAAGAGACCAGCAATATTGAGGGGCCTCTGGAAGCGAGCCGACCGAGAACCACTTGTGCATCAAATTTGCGGGAAAATATGAAGGTGGACTGGTAATACTCTGAGAAAACAAACCGTCAAGTGACAACACAAGCCAGCCTGTCGCCCGAGTGGAACCTGAATGGGCAGCGGAAAGTTGATCGTCAGTGCGAGGGTGGGGTGGCATGTAGGAGGAGTTCATGTGAAGAGGAGATGAAAGCATGTGGGCAGAAGTGCAGCCAGGTGAGAACGTTGGCGGGGAGCCAAAAGCAATGTAGATGTGTGGCTGAAGCCCTATGTTCCTCTAAGAACTAAAAGATGTATTAATATCTATATGTCATAGCAAATTAACGCAGTAGGATGTGGCGCATATTGATACGTCATAGAGGCACACGATCTTAGAATAAACCGATATCCAATTTTTTTGATGAATAAGATTGGGTATAAGGGTAAAAAGTGCTCTTCTCAAATCATGACTATCGTGCAAATTTTTTTATGTATTGCAATGTCCTTCCTCAAGTTATCATTTCGATTTGCTGTTCCAGTTATTGCATTGCTCAGCAGTGATATTATGTTGCTTTGGCCTAAATATAAAAAAAAGTATTCTTCACCAAGCTTAGATATTCGATGTAGGACGGCTAGAAGAGATTTATGAATGACCTCAAACTTGGTCATTGAGTCTATTCACAAACATTTATAAGGTTTATCTACAGTCCAATGAAATTTATGTCTCTTACTGGATTCAAGCATACCCCAATTAATATTACAGGCATTGACATAACCGCATTCTAATTCAATCCCTACACCTGACACCAAATTATTCACTTGTCAAAATGCTAGTGAAATTTTGTTTTTGACTGTGTTATTCTATGATTATTTTTGTTTACAGTCTAAGTAGCACCAAGCTTACCTTGAAGAAAATTCAAAGAGACCTTCAGGCTGACTTATATTTTAGGGGCAGTACATTGGATTGAATCAGCTAATAAAATTTTCAGGCTCAGCTTTTAGGTAAATGGTGTGAATACTGCTGATACATCGTTCAAAAGTCAATTAGGTATTATTGTACACTGTGAAACTAGAAGGAAAACTGAGTCATTCTCAAATTGCGAAAGGTAAAATAACATTTGGCAAACTACAATGTCCATTTCATTTAGACAGAGAGATAAGCTCTACTGGAACACATAAATGTGAACCCTTCTTTTCAATGTACATCTTTTTGACCGACATCAAACCCTTTAAAGGCGTTACCAAAGTATGCGACGACAGTGAAGTGTAAAATTCGTGGATTTCTTCATATAGAAAATCAAAATAAGTGATTCAGTGAAGAGACTCTCTCGAACAACCAATTTATTATCAAGCTGTACAATCGTATATATATATATATATGGGTTTTAAGAAATCATATCCGGTGAAGGAATGGAATCATTGGTGTGAATACATAAAATAATAGTAATAGTAGTCTGAAATGGAATTAAAATGTCTGTGATTATAATTATGGGTAAATATGAAGTTTCTCTTTTTTTTCTTCTTACATGACTTACCTCCTTCAGACGAAATCAACTTCGGTAAATATGCAGATGACCTTATTGTTTCGCTTCCTGTTAAGTCTCAGTCAGACTGTTTCAAATTAAATAGCTTCCTGTCGGATATCAGTCAGTGGCCTCATACTGAATCCCTCAAAATGTCAGACTATTGACTTCTCCTTTAGTCATAAACGAGATCTACAAACATTAGTAAGTACTCATGAAGCCTGTTGCATTGAGGGGACTAAAACTGAAACTAAGTCTAATGCAAATACCTCGGTCTAGTTCTATCTTCCGACCTCACTTGGACATCTCATATCCTAACGATTTCTAAGAAAGTGTTCTGTTTAACCTACTACATTAAAAAACTAAGACAATCCGGAATCACCCAACCTATACTTTCACAATTTGTCAACTCTCGTATCTTACCTATTCTACTTTACTGCTCCCCGTTGGTCTTTCCTGAGCTACTGAAAAAGGACTACACCATCCTGAGAAGGATGGTGAAGGTAGTTAGTAGGACCAGTGGTGTAGGACTCAGTCAGCTCGTCACTAAATTAGTTGAAAGGCATCTGAATACATGCGAAAAATGGTCTAAAACCATACTCTCCGACCCCAGACACCCCCTCAATTCCCAACTCTCTCCTTGTATCTCATCAAGTAGAACCAGAAATCAGTATAAAATAATATATGCTCGTACAACCAAGTACAGGAACTCAACGATACCATATTTGGCCCGTGTTCTAAGTGACGGAGACAATGTTAAGCGTGAAACTTATGACTTTCTCTGTTATTAACGACATAATTTTAGGCTCTTTTATCTCTCTCTTATTTTGTTTTCTGTAGTGAACTCCTTCTCAAACATACTTAGCTACCTAAATTAATAACATTGGCTTCCTTTTTTGTACTTTGCTCTATTCCTTCTTTTGTGTATCTACTGGCTCCGACTATATTAGCACTATGAGTATTACAAAATTGTCCTGTCATTAACCATCATGTGATTATTAGTTTTTGTGGTTGTTGTTTTTTTTGTTCGGCAATATTAACTGACAATCATTGGTTGTGAACGCCATTGTCACCCTTAAAATTTTGTATTATGCAGGATTACTCACACTACCACCACAAACACTGCATTAGACCTGACAATAAAAAACAAAACAACAACCCTGAAATGTTATTTCATGATTGTTTAGTGTTGTTTCAACCAAATTAACTGATCATCTTGGCGATAAACATGCTTAAATATCATTTCATAACTTCTTGTATGACTATAGCTTTACTGTCACCATGCATAATCATATCATAGCTTCCACTACCCAACACTGAGATATTACTTGATGTTGTTTATCTTCCTTGCTACTTCTTGGTATCTT
Source organism: Trichobilharzia szidati (assembly GCA_944472155.2). Taxonomy (NCBI): domain Eukaryota; kingdom Metazoa; phylum Platyhelminthes; class Trematoda; order Strigeidida; family Schistosomatidae; genus Trichobilharzia; species Trichobilharzia szidati. The sequence continues at coordinate 41,599,428 of OX235272.1, read as the reverse complement.
TTTGCATCTTTTTATTATTTTTGTGTTATTTTGTTGTTGTTGTCTTTATATTTATTTTTTGAAATACTCCTTTTAAATGTCTGATAAAATTAGATGCAAATATTGTAGATATGTGCTGAAAATTCCACACTGTACCACTTGTACTGTTTCTGGAATAAAGCAAATTATTATTAATGTCACATATAGAACAATTCACGGGTTGTATTGAACTCGGAAGTGGTGTGAAATTAGAGGATTAGTGGGTGAATAGAATAAAAATAAAAAACGTTGCGTAACATTGTGTGAAATTCGGCAGCATAGAACTTTACGTTGCAAAACAAAACTGATTTAGGATGGCAAGTGGAACAAGTGAAATAATATCAGGAACAATTCAAATTGAAAATAGCAATAGTAACAAGTGACGTAATAAAGGAAGAGTATACAAATTGAGCAAACAAAACAAAAATTCGGTAGTGCCAAAATATGATTGTTTATTATCATACTTTAACACAGAGGGTTTAAGACCATGAAAGTTGGAGGGGTTTAAATGACCTTTTCTGTATGCACAGATCCGGAATTTCTGTTTCGATGGCCAAAGCTTCAGAAATGCAGCAGTTGAGTTGGATACGTAGTGATTTGGACAAATTACTTTTCATCTTGTAGATGACTTTAAAGGTGAAGGCTGTAGAGATAGGGTGATCATTATTGAGCAGATGTTCAATGATTGCGCTTCTCATCGGTCCACTTCCACCTCTTCGTAACCATGAGGGATAGTGTTCACACAGTGTCACGTAACGCTTTTATTTTTATTCTATTCACCCATTAATCCTCTAATTTCACACCACTTCCAAGTTCTATACATCCTATGAATTGTTCTATATGGGACATTAATTGTTTTGCCACTACATATTTACCCATTATTATAATCACAGACATTTTAACTGAATTTCAGACTACTATTACTATTATTTTGTGTATTCACACCAATGATCCCATTCCCTCACCGGATATGGTTTCTCAAAACTCATATATATATATCCGCGTCAGATGCTTAAAGTTAATAGTCGTTTTATAATTCTTTTTTTTCTATTTATTTGGATCAGCGCTGTATTTCCGTCTTTCAATTGTTGCCAAATAAAGTTTTAACTGTAACTTAAAACCGTGTGAAAACTCTGTCAAAAGCTGCAAGATTTGGTAAGTGAAGAGAGGTAAAACTCTAAATGTGTTACACTTCTAATCACTTTAAGTTTATAAGAGTGCGAAGAAAGCAGCAAAGACATGACTTCAGCTGAATACAAAGAAGATAGAGGCGATGAAGATAACTAACCACCACCACCAACAACAAAAAGCAACGATCAATATCGGTGGGAGACATTGGGAGAAAGTCACTTCTTTTCATTGCCCAAGGAACAATCGTTTCAACTGCTGGTAGAACTCATGAAGATGTCAAAGCTAACGAAGATCGGAAAGACAAGATAGAAAATCACTGCTCTGAAATCGGTGTGGAAATCTGCCGCACCAAGTAGCCATACAGAACAAAGTTTGGATTTTCAACACTTCTACTTGGTTCAGAGACTTGATGGGTAACGTGAAAAGCATTTCAAATAGGCTTCAAACTTTCATCAATAGCTGACCTCGTGCTTTAGGCCATCCATCAAGTGGGATCCGAATTGGAAACAATGAGTTGAGTGTGTGGTCGAGCCAGCTGTCGAGCCAGCTAAACTGGGTGGCTGAAAACAGAATGAAAAGGAGACATGCTTCTAAAGTCCTGTGTTTCACTCGACGCTTAGGGGAATAGTAATAAACTGTATGCTTTTGCCAAATAAATTTACTCTGTGGTGGGATTAGCTGACTGTAAGCCCAGAATAATAAGCAGGGTTGTACGTAACGCTAGCAACCACAACCCATGCAGACGACATTGCTACTGAAACTTCATAGGTAAAGCCTGAATCCTTATGTCCCATTGCTGATGATGGTAAGTGGAAAAGAAAATTATAATTGTGACCTGAAACAAATTCAACCCACATCCTAATGCAAAAGACTGCAATGTTCATAAATTTTTAGTGATTACTATATACAGATCAGACAGTAGTAATGCAGAAAGGTCCATGGTGTCCTAAAGAGCTGTGACTGGTGATTACTTCATTTGGTAGGCATGCAAGTTCAATTCACGTAACATTCAATGCAATTTGATGACTGCATGAGTGAATTTCCACAAAGAACTTTGAAGGAAAGTGAATCAATTCAAGTTACCACACTCCATGAAGCATACGAAAGTAGACAAAAGAGAGAGATAAAAGGATTCAAAAGACCTATAATAATCAGAACTATGGAAGACAACGAATAGTAATGTGGAAGAAAGATGACGGTTTATGTGATAAAGGCGATCAAGAATAGTCGTGGTATGTGCTACTGATAAGATTTTCTAGTAGTATATATAAAGGTGTTCATCCACAGAAAAACAAATAGCAGGGAAACAGATTTGAACTCAGAGAAAGCAAGTGAAACAACTTTTCGGAAATACTTGAGGAAGGCGACAGGAACGCAATGAAACACAATGTGAAGGCCAAAATTAGCACAACATGGAAGTTCTGTGTAAATGGTGTGTTGAAGATAATGTACCTAGTCTCTCGTTTCCTATCGTTACAGAGTGAATGAACCTGCTTCACTTCGAACCATCAGTAGTCTCCAGCCATTGGTTCTTATCATCCTGATAACCCCAGCGAGCCAGCGTATTCTTCCGTACGTGGTTCAAACCAATTGTCACAGACTCCATGGACTGATTTCAGAATTCAGTCTCACTACTCCTAGCACTTTTCTAACTTAACCCAGGTCAGATGACACTGTTCATCGAACAAGGCGACAGCTCATCACGTTCACTACGTGTCCTAGCCACCTCAGTCAATGTAGCTTCAGAACCTTACCAATTGGCTTGTCTTCCTTACCTAATACTATGAGCCTAACAGCAGTATTATTCACCATATTGTAAACCATTTAACGCTTGAGATGAAACGCAAACGTTTTTGGCCAAAGACAAAGCCAGTCTTTTCATACCTTCCACAATCAGCGGTCATACCTCACAGACATAGAGGAGAACAGGATGAAACACTTCTCAAAACACCCATCGTTTATTAGATGACCGGATATCACGTCTACAGTAATCAATTTTATACAATTTAAAGTAATATCTTTGAAGTGATAACATCTGAACCCTACCTATAGAAACTAAACTAAAAACCAGATATTGACGTTTATTTATGTTCAGTTACACTACAATAAAAATTGCAACAGTTAATACTCTACATACCTTTTGAATTTTATACAAAACTGGTAAAACTCCAGATAAATTCAGGGATTTCACTTCATCTGTAGTATTTCGTTTTGTAATATGTGAATATCTTGCTCTCCACGCCAGCTGGCCGAGGTGATGAATATAATTTTGTAGCTCATGTACACGATTCCAAAGAAATGATGATGCAGAGGAAATAGAGATGGAAGAGGGAAACAATGGTGGCGGCTGAAATGAAGATGATGATGATGATGAAGTGGTCTGGTACGGCGCAGAATCAATTGGTATAAATTTTTTCAATTCTTCATAGCCTGGTAATTCCAATTGTTCACAGTTTTCCAACTGAATTTTATAAAGGAAAAGAAAAAAACAGCCAGTTGAACAGTTTTTGAGTCATGCACATTGAGTAACAGTTTTAGTGCGAAAGAATTTTGAAGTTCACGAATTTTGAAATCTAGTCAAACTACCTGTACGTGCTACGTCGGTGATTCGTTGGAAGAATGATCGCCAACCACACATGTCGTCCGACGTCCAATGCCAGGCAGACGCACTCCTTTACGTCGCCAGGCTTTGGAATGAGGCTAGCAATCCCAACTCGTAAAAAAGAATAAAATCATTGATGCTGAAATCCCAGAGATGTCATATGTTACACAAGGAAGTTATGGGAATAAAATAAACGAAAAAATACCCATTTCACAATATATAACATAAAATAATAACACGCATCCATTGTTTCGAACACCAGCTGAAATCAACTAAAGAATCATTGGAGGACTGAAAAGTACTCAGCATCTATTCCTTCTGCTTTGAGACTCTTCAGAGGGTCTCAGTAACAAAGGGTTCGAGCCTAGGATTTTGCAGTTACAAGGCGGGACTGATGATCATCCGGCCACTGAGTCCCAATCTAATAATAATAATAGCTTTATTCCAAACAGTATTTGTGGTACAGGTGTGGAATTTTCAGCGTGCATTACAATATTGCATTTATTTACCTCATAAATTTTATAAGATTTTAAAAATAAGAAGCAACAACAACAAAAAGAAAAAAAGAAAAAGAAAAGAAATTAAAAGAACAGCATTGCACTCACATATTAAAACAATGCACCACAGAATATGAAATATAAAATTAGTGTGTAATAGAATATGTGAGCAGCAATATAATAGCAACAAAGAAAGGAGAACAAAAGCTAATGGGAACTATTTGTTAGAGTGCCTCAGTAAGTTGATCGTGTCATACCTAACGAATTTCTCATCACATAACAGCTGTGTCAGATAAGGTATTGTGGAGTTTTGTACTTGTGAGTCCTGGCATATAGCCTCCTATAGTTGCTTCTAGTTCTACCAGATGAAATGCAAGGAGAGAGCTGCGTATAGAGAGGGTGTTCGGGGTCTGACAATATAGAATTTGCTAGTTTCTTACATGACATTATATGTCTATCCACAATAGTGTTAACCAGTTGGTCTAACGATATCCCACTTCTCCTACTAACAGCTTTTAGTGCCCTATGCAGCGAAGCAAAGTCTTTCTTAAGTAGTCCAGGAAAGATTAATGGGGAGCAGTAAAGAGGGATGGTTAGAATACAGGAATTGACAAACTGAGAAAGCAAAGACTGCTTTATACCAGACTGCCTTAACTTCCTAACGTAGAACGTTAAGCGAAACATCTTTCTAGTCACTAGCAAGATGTGAGAGGACCAGGAAAGATCGGAGGAAATACTCAGTCCAAGGTACTTGACATCAGATGTAATTTCAACCTCTATGCCGTCAATGACTGTCTCCAATTTCTACCAGTTTTCAATGTATAGAGCGACCGCCAGCCAATATCACAAGTGAGCAACTGATCTCTTGCCTAACTCAACAGACTCGGATGAAGAGTGAGGAACTGGAACGAAAAAGCTTCCCTGTAGTTCTCTAACTGATATCAGCTAGTGATCAGACCCACAAACCAATCAAATCCCTGCAAACCAACACTTGATAAGATACATTTTTATTAAGACAATTATATATAAGCCCTATATTACGAAATTAGTTGCATTCACCGCACGCTTCACAGATTTTCGTGTGTAATTTTAAGTAGTCATTACCGCATGCAGGTATAATTCTCATAAATACTGTCAAGTGAAAAGTTTACTAATCACTATGGTTACAGATACTCTGTTTCCGATTGATATATATATGCTTGCATGCGTAGTGCTGATAAGATAATTTTTAATTAGTTCAGAAACAGCTCATTTAAACCTTAATTATTATTCCCAGCATTCTAAGCTAATTTGAAGGTATTTGATAAATTTGTGCTAATGATTTTATCAAACTATTGTTTACTTCCTACGTATTATTTGTAAACTGGTTTCAGATGCACTAAATCTATTTTGAAATAATAACGAAGATATGTAGCTCAGATAGATGACTCTGATGGCGGTTGCTTCTCCTGAGCAAGAGGTCGCTTGATTTTGAAGCTTTCGTTGTCCTTCAAGACAACATCTTCAGCACAAACTTTAGTGTGCAGTGAACTTCATGCAGAACTTAATTTAAGTTCACTTTAAAAGTAAAGCTGACATTGCAGATTCTGTCAAGAAGTACAACGAAATCTTCGCAATTAGGTTAACCATCTTGGGAAACGCAACCGCATTAAAATAAAGCGGTTTAAAGATATGAACCATTCACTAGAATGTGCGTTATCCATTTCTTTTGAAAGCTTGATAAAATTTATCAGGAAGCTCTGATAACTTATAGTAAAACATATGCTTCATATAAGTGGAACGTTGACCATCATCACTGGCTCAGTACTTTTAGAACTGTACCATTTTTGGCTATTGTCAGCGGTATCTAGATATGTTTTCGGTCATCAAATATGTGATGTAACATTCTAAATTTTGGTTTAGTACAAAAGATATCCAATCTATCAAATAAAAAGAGGTTTTATTACATTCTTTGCAAGAATCATAAAATTTCTGTACATTTTGGAATCGCTTTTCGGGGAATAAAATTTTCTATTATCATATTTTTTTGGTCATGATCATAAATAAGCTTGTTAAAGTTGTCTTATTCGCGTGGGGGGGGGGAATATATTTTTTGACTTTTTGTCTAACTTAGAAATTGCAGTTAAGTCTCACCTGAATAATTCCAAACTCTTAATATCTAACTTTATAATATGTTTTTAACGGTAGAAGACACGTGTGGCGTTACGCAATTATAGTTGCTGAGAAATGTGGTCTTGAACACTCTCGATGAAATGGGACGTCAGTAACTGCGACCCTGATTTTTTATCCATTGTGGGGAGTGTGCGACATATAAGATTCGTCAACTGCACAGCCAAAACTAGCATGTCTCCATCCGGTCCCAGCTTCACGGCACGGAGCTGCAGCATCACCAGCTGCTTGTGTGTCCGACTGTAGAACTCTGCCACCAGTCGCTCAGCCAGCTCCTTCCAGGACACCTTCTCACATGACCGCACTACAATGTTGTACACTACCTCTCAGCATCGTGTTGTTCTACTTCCATTCTTTTTACTGTGTTTCTCTGCCTTATTTTCTAGTCTCCAATGTTGTTCCGCAGTGCTCGTTCATTTCCTGTTTTTGAAGAAAAATCTATCATTCTGCTATTTGATGTTTTACGCTGATGAACGTCTCCTTATATACTACTGGTAAATCTTATCAGTAGTACACGCGACTCGTCCACTTCATACAATCCAACTTTGAAAACAGAAAAGCATTTCATCTAATGCTGTTGTAATTGTTAGATTCAGGAAGGAACTTGAGTTAGCTGAACTTACTGTAATTAGGAGCCAACCCTTTTGGATGGCAGTTTCTTAAAGCAGTATTCTCATCTTCAAACAAAAAGGCAATCATAATGATCTTGGATAAATTCCAAGACCCATGCTATTTAGAAATCTAAAGGCGTAAAGGAGGCAGATGAGCAATGCTGTTAATTATGTGACTATTGATTTATACGTACTCAGATTACTTGCCAAGTCGTTCATCAGCTCATGAGTAAGATAAGTCAATATCTTCCGCTTACAGATGTATTCAGAACACTATATAAACTGTTCATTTGTGAATGTCAGGTGACTGGAGACAGTCAGCTGGAAGTTCCCCGCCTACGACTCGTCCTTGCTGGCATTCTTCAGCAAGGCAATCGTCTACAAACCTGAAGAAATTCATATGCCTTCTGAGATTCGAATGCGGGTTACTGAGTCCTGCAGTCACGACGTTATTACTGAGCTACTAGCGATCACAATCGACCACCTATCTAGTCCATGTTTCGGTGCAGCCTGAATAGAGCAGGCTGATAGAGTTCATTCTGCACCCAGAGGAGGACCAGACTCATGATACTGGTTACTGCTTATGTAAGTACTGCTTTCAGGTCTATAGGGGGTCGAATGCTGACGAATACCAGCAAGGACAAGTCGTAAGTGCAAGACTTCCAACCGACCACCTCCAATCATCCAACACCAACTTTGTATGACGGGCGATGGAGAGTAGCCTAGCATGTTGAGCATATCGGAAACCTGACAGACAGAATTCCGCCTGCACCAAACGAAAGGATAGATGCATGATGCTAGTCACTACCTACTTACCAATCAAATTGTCGATTTTTGCATTGATCTACCGTAAATTCTTATAGTCACGAAAAATATGCCAAGTTTATTATCACCAACAAAGGAACATTCATAAAAGTCAAGTAAACATGTATTCATCTAAGGTCACTCAACTTAATATGATATTCATATAAATAAATAAATAAGTTTAAGACCTACCATCGGAATAAGTGAATCCATTAATCCAGGCGTATGAGAGCGAGCAATCCATGCAGTAAAGAATAAAGGTACACGTAAATGAAGCTGTACATTGATTAGGACATTATCTGTAATGAAAAAAGAGGTATTTATAGAAATTAGTGATTAGTGGAAAAGTAAACATAAGTTAAAAAGAGAGAGTTTCTCACTGTCATTAAATTTCTTATAGTCAGTTTGACCCTTAGATGCCGGTAGTGTCGGTTGGTCAGCCTCTTAATAAGATGAAGTTTGGAAATTTAAAATGCATTCACAAGAACTAATTTTAACTCATAGTAAGTATTACGTAAGCCAGATAACTAAAAAGCAGAGTAATCGAGCACTTGTCAAGATTATATAAATGCATACTTTCTTGTTTATTAGTAAATAACAACTTGCGTACATATCCAAATGAAGTGTGATCAAGGTTGGACCGAAAAATTCCAAAATAATTGGGCGCCGAGTGAGAAGTAGACCAATCTGCCGAACGAAACGTTGAAATTACTCATTTCTGGACGTCTGTCTAACAAAGAAGACTGATGAGACCCTAAAGATATCAATATATCGGAAGCCTACGTGGAACAGCCAACTGAAAAGCTTTTACAGTTGGATGCCCATTAATCGCAAGCGGAACCTGATAATACCTCTTGTGACAAGAATCGGCAGAATTTGCAGCCCCGAATCAGTAAGAGAGGAGGTCACCCTTCTGAGGAAGAAATTACTTGATAATGGCTATCTACCACGGTTCATAGATGAAGACATAAAGCCGAAAATCAACAAAGAGCAACCAATCTGTGTACCGGAGAAGATGCTTTACATGAATGTGGCGTTCAAGCGCAACCTTGTGGTCAACATCCTACAGAGGAGAATATATTAAATATAAACCACAAAGACTGGATGCAGCTCAGCCAGCCATTGACAACGATTTTGAGCCATATCACTAATTTTCTCCAGTCGATATTGATATTTACCATCCCGAAGACCTCAACCAGGAAAATTACGCCTTCCAACGTACTTTAAAATAAGTGGTATGGATTTCGCAACCTCATCGATTGATTTCTCCTCCTTACGTAACACTCGATCGAAGTCTAACCTCAATATTGCTCACCCTATTATACCACCACCCGACACGGGAGATGGAACGCAGATACCTTTGATCAAATACAGCTAGCCAACATTTTCATATCTTCCACTTTCAATGGCCATGTCTATTAGCCATAAGGGAGGACAGAGCAAACTGCTGGTCGATATTGGGATATCACGTCTACGCCAGAGATGGAGTAAGTTGGCAAATGCCAAAGGAGACTTCTGCATCCATGCTGAGATATTGGTCAACGATCAACCCGCTGGCGTTGGCTTATACAACTGGCCAAATAAGTGAGTTGGTCAACACGCTCCACCGATCACTTCACTCCCTATCTTTAAGCCATGAGCCACGGTAGTCTAGAAAGCTCTAATTGTTGATATGAGTAGAACATGACTACTCATCTCAATCAATCAGTAGTGTACAGTTTTATGCAAAGATACTTAATTTTTTGATTGCCACTCATAACATGAAGCGGATCAGACACTTTTATCTGAATAACTTGATTTCCGAAGGAAACTACGGTGAAATTCCACCACTTGAACTGTACAAATTACAAACTGCTAACCAATTTTCAAATTATTATTCTGAAGTTTTATTGATTTGCTTCAATAGTTGAATATCGCTCACATGATATGGTAGAGAAGATTTGTAGCTCAGGTGGATTATTTTGATATGGTTTTGTTCTCTGAGCTGGATAGTTAATTTGCGAAGCTTTCATCGCCCTACTAGGCGACATCTTCAGCGCATACTTCAATTTGAAGTGAACTTTCAGATTTCTCCACGAGTTTATTAATCATCTGTCCTGGTGACTTTGGACTTGATTGGTTGTTTTTGTGTGTTTTCACACCTTCTAGGTTACTTGTACTGTCACTCATTGTTTCTTTGGTTTGAACTTTGACCCTTTGTGTGTGAGGTTTCTTTCTTATCGGTTGATATATTTTGTCTATCTCGATGTGTCTATTGACTGATGATTCGCTGGAATGCCAAGCTTCTAAAAATTCTCTAGCATTCTTGTTGTTTCATCTGTCTAATATTTGAACGTTGTCCCAGTCGAATTGATGTCCGTGGTTGTCTGTATGTAGTGATATGAGGGAGCGGATATCATGTCTTTTGACAGCTAGCTAATGTTCGTGGATACGAAGACGAAGGGGACGTCCACTTTGGCCAATGTAGTGTTCTTCGCAGTTGATACAATCTATTTTGTAGATGATGTTGGTTTTATCTTCTTTTGCTGTTAAGTCTTTTGGTTGACATAGAATTGAGTGAAGTGACTTTGTTGGTTTGTGTGCGATGTCAATTCCTACAGGTTTGAAGAGTCTGTTAGTGATTTCTGAGATGTCCTTCCAGCGAATCCTCAATCAATAGACACATCGAGATAGACAAAATATATCAACCGATAAGAAAGAAACCTCACGCACAATGGGTCAAAGTTCAAGTCAAAGAAACAATGAATTACAATACAAGTAACCTAGAAGGTGTGAAAACACACAAAAACAACCAATCAAGTCCAAGGTCACCAGGACAGATGATTAATAAACTCGTGGAGAAATCTGAAAGCTCACTTCAAATTGAAGTATGCGCTGAAGATGTCGCCTAGTAGGGCGATGAAAGCTTCGCAAATTAACTATCCAGCTCAGAGAACACAATCATATCAAAATCACTCACATGAGCCAGTAGTACACGCTAGGCACATAGAAATGATCTAACAAGGTAAACGGCTATTTCGTTTGTTTGTGACCGATCTTGTCAGTGGTAGGCAAAATACACTCAGTGTTATATATCATCTGGGCATTGAATGATGAACAATGCATATTCCTAAAAATCAGTTTCCTCCGACAAATTTCAACTTGAGTTTGTATTTAATCCTTGCCTTTTAGTCCTTATGAAGGCTTTGTCAGTCTAGAAAACTGGTTCATTTTGAAAATACGATTACCTAGAGATCTAAATGGCTTACAGTCTAAAAATTGGGATCAATTTTGTTACTTTTGATCAGCAATTTCTTCAGTTTCACCAACTAATCAACTGCTTAAGATATGTATACATTGTTATTTTGATTTTGTATAACACTCAGATATTCATGGTTTTATGCATTTGTGTTTATTGAAGTGAAAATGAAAACTTGCAGGGATTAAATCAGATTATAAATTAACATATGAATAAAACATGCTGCCTGGTAATAAAGATTTAGTCAAATGCCAACTCTAATTCCATAGGATAGAAACTTCCCTGGATAAATGCATAGTTAATACACATTCTATTCGTTATTACATGAGTTTTAGGTTTGGGAGATTTTAACTTGTAGCAAAATTAATTTCATTTTGTGAAGTAGACGGTTTCATTTCTCAACCATTTCTAATATGCGGTATCATTTATGCGGTTATATCTGCTGAAAAGTTAACTTTATACTGGCATTTACTTCTTAGTGGAGCACAGGACGTCAAGCCTGAGCTTTGTTTGAATCTCCAATAGAGCAGCTATTCTCCAGGGTGAGGTTATTAGATCCACTCCTAACCTTCCGTGTTCGCCAAGCTTACTAAAGCCTGAGTGATGTTTAGGAGGGTATCGGCCGGGAATCCTGTCCCAACTACATGCAAGATGAGCAAACATTCTGCCGCTGAACCATCACTAACTAAACAAATAGACAAAAAATTAAAAATACGAGGGATATACGTCCTAAGGACATTGCCTGAATCACCGAAATTTTATGTTATGGAGGGTCTTAGGGTTCTAAACTCGTTAAAGATATTATGCCTACCTAAGCATTCATTTTCCAACTGATTACAGCTTCGTAAACTAAACGTTATAAGGTTTCAGGTGTGTACTTCTAAAATGAAACTGTAGTCTACTACTTCATGGTTTTCGAAGGGTTCTCCTGATCAATATCAGTCAGTGGCCAAATGCGAGATAAATCAAATCCCCACAATGCAACAATTGAACATCAATCTGATGCTTACTAATGACCACTGCTTACAAGATGAAGTTGCCTAGAGTTCTGGTGAGGAATTATGGTCAGTGGAGTCCACCAGGTCAGTAGGCTGGGAGAATAAATACTCGCTGACTATAATGGCCGGTTGACAAGCTAAAGTCGCGAACTGACATAAGCTCCCATAGCTGAATGGCCAACGAGCTTCTCATCATAACATAACCTGAAGGTTCTAAGTTTGACCCTTAATAGTGAGGTAGTAGGTGTGGACTGCTGTTGAGTCTCAAACTAGGACGAAGAAGCTTTTCATTATTCTCTGGCTTTCAATGTTTCTCTAACTGATATCAGTCCGTGATCAAATTTCCGACAAAACTAAGTTAAATCAATCTATTCAATGTATAATTCCATTAAAGCCTGACAAAAAACTGTAAAAAAAAGGCATCACTTAGCTCTTTGTTATGATATCACTGAGCTGTGGAAAACTATTTTTAGTCTAGAAAGTTTTTTATCTCATTCATGAAATCAAATACGTTTTGCTATCAGTCTTCTGTTACTGGTGACCAATTTTAGACATTCCTGCAGTGTTTCCTTAGTATAACGAAAATGTTCCTCATTCAAAAGCAATTTCATTGTTTCTTCAGATTCAACTGAAAACAATGATACTGTCGTTAAAAGGGTTTTTATGTTGTGGAAACGCTCAAAAGAATCAAAATTGGGCTGTTAGCATTTAGAATTAATATATATAGTGTGTGTGAGTGTATGTGTATGCTTCACATCTAACGTCATCCATTTTTACATCAATTAATGTCTAAATTAATCAAGCTTTTCATACGTATTCGTTTTGAAAAGAATTACGACGATTAGAATGTTCTATTCTGCGTTTCACTTCATTGCATCAGAAGAAATGATGAATGAGACAGGATTTAACTGTGTAAAACCATTTTTTGTATGGGTATGCTGATGCCGAAATCCCAGACTCTGTTTAATTTCCGTACGCAGACTGACACAAACATTTCATCGAATAGATGTGTAGGACACAAGTTAAGCGAATACGTGTGCTCCCAGAAGAAAATAATACTCGTAGATATTCGAAACTAATGTTGTTAAAAACATGAATGTAACTTCTATGATAATCGTATTTTCAACGTACGTTATCTACAGAGTGGAATTATTCAAAAGTCTCTGCGAGTTAAACCTCTTGAATGTTCGCACAAATCCGTGTTCGCTGCAAATCATACTTCAAAAATATTTTTACCTGAAAGAATACATAACGGCAACATCAAACTTGAATCTTATCGAACGCTCTCGTTTCTTGAATTGTGCTTTGACAGAAAGCTCACAAATAGACGGACCCATTGATCTGGTATTTTTTCAGTATCACATGAAAACAATCTTTTATCGTGTTTCGGCGAATTCATGACCTTTACCTATACAGTCGCATTGATACGTAATTGGCTCACGAAAGAGGATAGTGGCAGAAGTGGTAAGTTGTCATAATCATAATGTATTTACTCCTTCACATGCTCCTCTGAAGCTGATTACACTGGACTGTATAAGCTTGTTCTCTGTAGACGCATAGCTGAACACTAACCAGTTTGGTTAATGAAAGGTGAGCATAGGACGTCAAAGTTTTCAATGTGTGTGAACACTTTCTGGAGTCGGGTCATTCACCCATATAATTTTTCCTTGAAAGTTATTTACAGGAACAAATCCAGCCACTTATGCATAACCAAAGCTTTAGCTATTCATTGACAGAAACATAAATTATGTGTTCAAAAACCTTTTGTTAAACCTTTCTCTTTACCAATGGTCGTAGTTAAGTTCTTTTATTTTATTTTACCACTTGAATTTATTACACTTCACTTTATCCTTGCTGTTATCTTCATCTTACTATTAATTCTTTAGACAACACTAGACCTATTATTTGAAAATCTTTATACCAATTCACTTATTTAATAATATTTAAAAGTTTTGTAATTCATCCACTTCAACTCTACCCCCTCAGTACATTATTTTAATTATCTAAATTTATATCATATGTGCAATATTGACTGAGCAGTTACTAGTGCCACTTATTACTTTTTTCCGTAATATAAAAATGGGAATGTACAGCTTGAAAATGAAGTCGTTGAAAGGAAATATTTCTTAACTGAACAAAAAATCGTGTTTTTCTCCATAATCGTGGTTGTTAATATTGGTCATTGCAATAAGAGGAGTCAGATAAGTGTATTAGTTTTGTTAGAAGAATATTTTTAATGAGTGAATTTCGTTCAGGTTGCTCACAGAAACTTGGAAAAGTGAGGAATTACGTAAGAGTTCGGAGGAAAGGCAAGAGTTATATAGGGTTAAAGAAAATCAAGTTAGTAGAAAGCAACATGGTTGATACCATAATAATAGAAGTAGCCAAATAATTTTCTTTTCTATGCAGAGATCCAGTTTTCCTATTTGAATGGCTAAAGCTTAAGCAATATTTAAGCAGACGAAAGCGGATTATCTTTGACAGGGCAAAGTTCAACAATAGCATCCCAAGGTGTGCGAATGCACGAATGACCTTCAGCCAAACAATCATAAAAATAAGTGAATTTTGCACAAAAAATGACGTATATTTACAAAAACATGCAGGGTGTCCCAGTTACAACGAGGAGTATCAGTTACTAAATTAGACTAGTTTGTCTACAAATATTCACCGAGGTGACTGAAGATGCGCTGTTTTCGTTAATCGACTATCTCTCTTATCCTGTTGTGCAGTCTTCCCCAAAAGCCCTTGGTTGAATTACTATGGTTTCCAGTAAGAGGACTGACGACTACATACCAGGAAAATGTGGATGAGAAAACAAATGACAGCAACTCTAAATGTATCCATAACGGTAACCATAGCCTTAATCCTGATCCTAACAGTGAGCTTAACAGTAACCCTAATTACAACTGTAAACCTAATCCTTATGCTGATTGTGACCCTGTTGCTAACCCTAACCCCAATACTTACCTTAAACCTAATTCTTACCCTAACGAGCTATTAACACTGTTCAAACAGTACTTAAAAACGTTGTCTGAGTGAAATTTGCTGCTTAGTTGGTGAATAGCGTTGATATTTCAGCTGTCATAATGACAGGTGCCGTTAGCCAACAACTAGCATGCTTTCAAGGTCATTGAAGCATTAACACTCCTGGGACACTAATGTTGAACTTCGCCTTTGACAGGTTGTTCTTTACTTTGAAGATTACTTCAAACAAGGCGTTTGTTGTGATGAAATGACTAGTGTTGAAAAAGTGTTCGGTTATCGCACCCCTTACATTGAGCCACTACTGTCTTTTTGCAACTATATAGATAATGTTCTTAGACACTTTTCAGACAAGATAAGCGTCGAACGATCAATATATCTGGTTCTGCAACAACAGGTGATCTGTTGTATACTGCGATTAGACAATAGTTAGTAACGCGAGTTTATTGATTTGTGTGGTCGACACTGAATTATGTCAGTTAAGTTTACAATGTGGCCACCATGTGCGGATGGCTCGCAGTCACGTTGCACTCCACGTTTACGTTATTAAGTGGTTGAAAGAGATCCTCAGGGAGCTTGGCACTTACGTTTTTTGCTTGTTGGCATTCGCTAATCAGCAAGTTTTATCTGCAATGTGGATGGAAATTATGTTCCTTCTGAGACTGGAACCTGTGTCACCCAGTGATGCAGTTAGAGACGTTACCACTCAGCTATTCGAAGTCGAGATTGAAATCCTATAGGCCTATAATGAACACTTTGAGTGGACACTAGATAGTAACCAGTATCAAGTATCTGAATGAAATGACTGACTGATTGAATTCAGTCCGCAAAATCATCAAGGTTTAGACATATGACACTAGTTACTACCCAAGGTAATATCAAAGTATAGTCTCACAGGAAGTCAATCGTGATTCTAAGTAACTCAGTGGTAACATCTCTGACTGTAGCATTGGGTGAAGTGAGCTTGAATCTCAGAAGAGACATGAGTTCCTTCAAGATTGCAGATACATTTTGCTAACTGTTGAGTGACAAAAAGTGAGAAACCTAGGTCGGATGAGGTTTCCTGTCTACAGTCTCTAACCATCTAAAACTAATGTATGCACAGAGCAGTAGTCAAATGTAAGATGCTGTCATTAATTACTCTGCACACTAATTGACTACTTGACGTTGCTGCGGAGAATGCCCTTCGTAAAGATGATGAAATTCTTATCCTTAGGATACTGCAGGTTAAGTCGTCTTTGAAATCAAAGTTCATGCAAGGTTTCTTTTTTGGTACAAATAAGGTTTTGTTTAAGCAGCTTAAAAATCCCCATTGAGTAATATAAAAAACAGTAGACGTTCAGCGAAGAGAATCCTTTCGGTGAATTCATTCACATAGCTTTACAATCGCATTTACATATAACTTTTTGTGTGTGTACATGCGGTCTGTCAAGTTTAGATAATTAATCAGGCAATCCAAGAATGATCTAATGTAGAAACAAGGTTAACCAGACAGCAACTAAAGTAAGATTGATTTAAAAAGATTTTTATGACATTTTATGCAGCCAACATCATAATAATTGAGAATGTGAATACAAAATATGCAGAAAATGATGTCACGTCTCACCGTATTTGCCAGTTTGAATGTACATGTGGACACACATACATGGGGAGGACTCATCAATCTCTGCAAGTAAAGGCTGGCTTCAAAGAATATTCCTAAATGACTCCAGAAGCAAATGGAGTCTTCAGAACCCATTTACTAGAGACATGACATAAAATTGACGTTAGCACATCTTTTAAACCTATCTACACAACATGTTTGGGGCATATCCTAAAGTTTGCGTTCAAAAACCATTCGTCATCACACTAAGCCTTCCTTGGTTAAAAATTTTTTTGATTCCAGCCATGGTAGATGTAATATTACCTCTGTTATTTGGTTTAGTGACTCTCATTATTATTTTCTCCATCAATTTGTCTTGAACTAAATTTATTTTCCCACCTATCAACTCTTTATTAATTTCAAATATATTCCTATGACAAGTCCGTGTGTGATCAGATTGTTCGAAATGTGTTGCGCAAATACAATGCAACACGATTCAGACAAATTACGTCTACTTATTGCTTTGTCTAAATTCATAAAGGGAACTCATTGTTTTAAAGATTGAGTTAGCAGGTAAGATGACGTAATATAATTGATTAAAATGTTTCAACTTAGGTCAGGGTAGCAACAGAGTTAATTACAGGTAGAGACTAAGTAGAGATGGAGTAGAGGATAATGCCATTTAAATTAGAACTAAAATTCAGCAAATAAGATGGATGACGTAACATAAATTACTAGAAATTGAGCTTTGGTCAAGTCAGTAACAGTTGAAATGAGGTATAGAAATTAAATCGGGTGGTGGTAGAGAACAGGAAGGTTGAAAATGTAAAATACTACAGTTGAGAAGACAAAATAATACTAGTGAAGAAACAGAAAAGGTTTCATTTCCCTGAACTTTTGGTTTATTGTATACTTGTCAATGAATCTCAGTGTGCATACATTTGAAATGAAGATTTATTTCAGGTGATTGAATTCTTTTTCTTCTAGAGAGTCAGGGCTAAAGATGCATCTAATCCGAGTGGTAAGGAATTTAGCTAAATTATAACTCTTGTTGCTACCCTCTTCCGTATGAAATTCCACATAAATTTGATTGTAAAGCTAAAAAAAGATGAATTCGCAGAGGACAACCGTAGAACTACGTGTTTTATTCTTTTCACTAATGCCTGAATAGGGATTACTTGCAAAATTTATCACTAGCCAGAACTGAAAACTCTACATTCTGAAGTCATTTATAAATGTGTGTAAATAATGAAATATCAATTCACTTAATATTTGAATAATTATACTTTGGTGTTATATTGATTCGGTACCTGTACACTGAATCACTAAAAGATTCTGATCCTATGGATGTCACATTTTCAGGACAAATGAGGAACACTTTAAAGCAGTGATAATTACTAATATTAATTTTATCGTTAAAGTAGGTCATATCATTAAACCTTTATGACCACGATTAATTCTGTAATTTCGAACTAAAATTATAGTCTACCAGTGCGTCGTAATCTCATCTACTTGTACCACTTAAAGCAATAAATCAAAGCTAATTTACTATAATTCCATTTTGGGTGAAATGTATTTTGATAAAGTCTCACAGTGTTGTTATACAGTAATATTTACTGATGGCCACGTTCCGAGCACAATTTATTACCGCTCATAATCATATCAACGTACTTACACCACTTTCTAAATTCGTTTATATAATTCCATTATTTTCCATAGCTATATTTGATTGTTAGTAGTATTTTCCATATTTCCTGTCTGAGTGATGAGTCATTGCATCCTGTTACACGTGGTGGGTGTAGACTCAATGAACAAAGATTCCGTCAGTGGTCAACCTCTCTCTCCACCCACCTATATTATCTCTTAGAATTGTAATCCCCTGCCACCACCCTATTGTGTGGTTGTGTGTTAATGCATGCAGTGCGACTGCTGAGTTTTTTTCTAAATTATTTATCTTTACGGGATCAACCATTCTCACCTTAGCTAAATTCTAGGATTAACACTGTGAGACTTTATTAAAATAAATTATATAAGTTTTAACCAGCGACTTCGTAACCGCTTTGATACCATTGCAGAGAGAAGAAGTTTTGGTATCAAATAACTATCCTATAAAATTCATTAGGAAGATCAGAAAAGGTCAAAAGCACAATAAAAGTAATAGGAAAACTAATAATGATGAAATAAATAAGACAGAATATAAGGCATCTACTGTTATACCATGTAAGGATGGGACATCTGAGGCCCTACGTAGGATTCTCAATGAAGGAGGAATTAGGGTGGCATTCAAACCTACAAACTCACTCAGAGACAAGCTCTGCAAGTTAAAGGACCCCGTTGACCTAATAAGACAAAATAATATAATCTACAAAATACCTTGCAATGACTGTGAATGTGGTCAACCACATAATTCAGACTAGTAGGTTGGGGCTGGTCAGACTGTCGGAAAATAAGAAGCTTACGGGAAACAAGCTTAAAAATACATCAGACAACAGAATGAAATGCGAATATGCTGTTGAAACCACTCAGAACCGAACAGATAAATTATGATAATAATATCAAGTTACCATATGTAGACTTGCATACAACCCCAAAATCGGGTAGGAAAGAATGAAGGTAGTTAAAAGTAATATTTAGTGATGGGTAGAGGAGGGTTAATTACTAAATCTTTATCCATCGAATCAATAACCTACGAAAGCATTTGGAAAGATGCTGTATCAATCCAGGATGCAAGGAAAATTGTATTAAAAGTAGAAGTAAAAACATATAAAGCAGGAAAGGAAGTCGTATGAAAATCTTGACGAAATTATAATTGTTTCCTTGAAACGTAATCTCGTTATTAATATTGTATATCACATCACATAAAATTAACCCATATGGAAGTGTATTCCGTTACAATAGTCTCGTTCATTTTGTGTATCTCAGTAATTCAGCAGTTTCGTTTATGTGCAATGTCACATAAATTCCAAGACCTACAGGTGAAAACCCACAAGATGAGAGTAGAAGGAACAGTAAAGACAAAACTTCAAGTAAAGATAGTGAAGACAAGAGTTATGAAGATACCCACCAACAAATTACAACGTGCAGCAATCACCGTGAAAAAGAGAAATTTAAAAGACATCACTTCCTTCACTTCTCTAGACACCATTGTTTCAGCGGCAGGTGGATGGCTTAGATAATCATATCAGAGCCGAGTGTACAAGATCAGAAAAGCAAGACAGACAGACAGCACTCTGAAGCAGGCTTCGAAATCTATTGCACTCAGTATAGACAAAATAATTACAATTTTCACTACTAATATAAGGTCAGTCAGTTTTTCTAAAAGAAGTCAAGAACTGGGTGGGTTAAAGAAAGCTTTTCAGCAGGCAGCAAACCTGTATCAACAGCTCTCTTCTCTTCATACTGAAGAGCACGTGTTCAACAAGGACACGCAGTGAGGAAACCGTCACGTGACACCACACGATAGGCAGATCCTCGAGTGAAACCGGAATGGGAAACAGAGAGTTGGGTGTTGATCCGAGGGGGATCAAGGGGGATATAGTGTAAGCAGCAGATGACAGATAATGGCCAGTTGTGGAGCCAGTTGAAGAGGACTTCAGAGGACAGGATGAGGTGAGGATGTACTGCCGAAGCCTTATGTTTCACGTCTAACCCAAGGGAAGGATAAATAAATAAGAATAGTAGTTTCACGCTCACCACTTTTCTCATCGAACAAAATACTTGTCAAACAATGCGTCACTGAGTTTCTGCATTTATTCGTCCTAACGAGTATCAGATGTAAAAGGGGATCATTTTTATCTTGCTTTCCACTAGTAATTTCCCTTAATAGGTTCCATGTATTAGAAGAGGTTCTGCATGGTAGAGACAGAACTAGAGAGAACAAGTTATGCTTGTGATAGTATCATCTAGCACATGGTCGGTTCCATTTTATATCGTTTAACATGCTTCCAAGATTTTATACTTATACACTTGTTGTCACAAAGAATGGTGCTCTTTATTAAATCCAGCGAGTCAGGGGACCAATAACATACCATGGCCTAAATACCGCCAGTGTGAGTGAGCCTCACTCAAACACAAGTGGAAATGAGAATTTTCTGATGCAGTAGGCCACATTTAGAAGCAAATATTCATGAAAATTTAGTTCTTTATGTATAATTTAGGAGCTTGAAGCCTAGATACGACCAATAAGTAAAATTTACTGTCACAAACTGTCAAGAACTCAAAAGTGGTCCAATAAATACTCCATAAAAATCATACCAATTAATAATTTCATGTCAAATACCTAAATAATATATTTTATATGTCATAACGTGAACATAGAAACGCCACAATAAGCGTCGTTGTAAAGGTACATCATAAAACCAGTTAACCAAGAGGATGAGATTAAAATGTTTGCCAAAGTCAGTAAATACGAAACTTTAAGTGAAATATTATGATAAAGATTATTTAGAAGTCAAAGGTTCAAGCATGGCGCTATGTTCTATATTACTTCTAATACTCCGTGGTCTAGACTGATTTGGAAAAAGCTATTTGTACAAACTTTAAGTCTGTAGTCTCTTTATGTCCTTGAGAATTTCATTAAAGCTTTCAGTTCCTAAATTAGGTAACCTGCATAACTTTCCACAGATCGACTGAATTACAAATCGATACTAATAATAAAAGCCTCATTCTGGTCATTGTTATAATAATGTACTGAATTTTTCGCTTAATTTGTTACATAATATTTTCTTTTCTCCCAGGATCTACAAGTGACATAGCAACTTACAGTATATCACATGACATGGTGCTATTTGAAGAATTAGGCAGTCGTGACCAGTAGGGTAGAGCAGGTCGGGCATGAGGACAAATTCTGGTCAGTGGCGACATTGGCTAGTGGTCACGCTATGTCGTGAATTGGCATAAGTTGGAATTCATGGGCTGGTCATAGGATAGGGTCTCGGTGGCTTCATACTTCATTGCTATTGTATTTCTTATATTTATAATCCTCTCAATTTTTTTCGTTTTGTTTATTTTTTTTTTCATAAGTGTGGACATAATTTTAAGCTGTATTATGACTGTTAACTTTGTATTTCACCTCACTTTACCATATCAACAGAACATTAGACCCAATTGTCCATAACATGCTAAAGTTTCCAAACTGAATCGACAATACCGTTTGAAACAAACTCACTGTTATTAGTATTTATTATTATTATATCTAATAATTATGTCGTTAATGTGGACAAATTCCTCCGATTAATTTTTGTTTTAATTTTTAATTTTATATATACTTTGAGTAAATCAGATACAATATTGTGACAAATGCTGAGAATTCCATTCTGTATTATAAGTACTGTTTTTGGAATAAAGTAAATTATTATTATTATTAATGCTTTACGAGTTAGCTCGCCTTGTAACTAGAAGGTCCTGGGTTTGAACCCTGTCAGTGGGTGCGTACTGACGAGGAGTCCTAAACTATGCTGACGGAACGGCTGGCTGTCCAGTACTCCCTCGTGGTTTTCCAATGGTTCTCTAACCGATGTCAGCTCATGATGAAATCCTCCAACCAATCAAACAAAATTTCACACAGACCAATTCTTGAATTAGGAAAATTGCCAAAGAATATTTTGAAACCCAAGAACATCAGTCATGAACGGTTACCTGAAGTACTGGAGTACACTGCCACTCACAAAGCTAGCAAATCAGCAAATTGTAAGCATTCTAAATACTCGTGAGAGTAAACAATACCATCAAACGTAATATTTGAATAGATCAAAACAAAGTGAACATTGCGACATCATATTCGATATAATGACAGAGGATTTTATGGTAGCCCAAATTCTATACAGGCCGCCTAAATTTTTATTAAAAAAAAACACAACTAGAAACTAAGATATATCGCAGCTAATTTGTTTTATTTTACTATTCTTCAGTAACTCTCACATAAGAATAAGACTCGAATAAATTTGGCAGAGTTGCTTTGATGTAGATGTTTTCTCTGGATTAAAATTCATTTTTTTTCACGTAAGCCGACTTTTGAAAACATTCAAATTTACACAAACGAGACAACTAATTATTTACAACAAAATATTTAACTTATAAGTGTTTTGATTATAACTCATTTCATAATTATAATAGTAGTACTGAGTAGTAGTTGTAATGGTTCTATGTGCGAAATTCATTTTTGGGTGTAGACGTATATTAATGACTCTATTTCGACGAATTACATCTGATATCTATCTGATGTAAGAACGGATTCTTGAGATATGCACGCATATGCACACACGCACACAAATGCATCTGACTTGGCATATATGCAGTGTGTGCGCAGAAGAAACGTATATATGTATATGTGGTACAGGTTAAGCAAATACGTATTATCAATAACCTCTTTTCAAGCTTTAAAATAATACAATAAAATATCAGTCATAGATATTTGAAACCAAAGTGGTTAATAGAATTAAGGTTCAGGCATGTGAGTAAGTGGGTAATAATCGAGGTGGTCTTAATTACAATAAGGATTAATTCACTCATGTGTTAATATAACCGTGTATACTTGTAGGCATCTCATAGCCATCGGATAATAAACTATTTGGTTTTAGAGTAAAAATTGTGAAACCCAGATTAAAATATGTAACTACGACATACTATAATATATTTCTATTATCAGAACTTGATTCCACACAGTATCTTGGTACAAGTAAGTAGTTTTCAGCGTGCGATATCGCTAGCCCAAATTTAGCGGGCCGGCCATTGATATCGGGTGTGAGTTGGAAGTGGAATAAACCCCCGGACCATGTGCATGGTTGGCGAGCGAAGTAACCACTATGTCACTGACGCAGTACAAATTTAGGTAATATTTACATTTATCCGGTGTCATCGAGATAGATAACTAATCTTGATTGTGTATGAAGGTCATGAGACGTAGAAGGACTGAAAAACTCCTTCTGAACACATGGACTGAGTTGAAAAGTTTTTTCATTCACAGCAACTGCCTTGGCTACGCTTAGCAATGGAAGGAGTACAAACTTAGCGGAATGAGTGACACCTTGTATAGAATTGTAAAGACGTGATTTTTATCAATCTTTTACTCCGTATCCAGTAAGTTGGCTAATATGGAATTCCTGAATGACTTTTCGATTCTACTTCGTAACCACGATGGACGATGCAGAACGGATCGACGGTGAGTTTGACAAGTTGTTCTGCCTATGTAACTACCACCTCAAGGGCAGTTAAATTAACAAATGTGCATTGAAGTGGCCAGACTCAGTAGCCCGTATCCTTTAACTGCACTGGAATTATACGAGTGGTGAATTTTAAACTTTAAAACCATTAACTACATTAGTTTCAAATGTATATGATTAGTACTTTATTATGTAATTGTAAAGCCTAATAATAAATGTCTAAAAATACGTTCGGTAGTCAAATACAAACTGACTAATTTCACCCCTTCCATGTGTATCCACCGATTTCTCTGCTCCTGTGGAACCAGTCAGTGGCGCAGGTAGTACAGTTAGGCGTGTTTCTTGTCGGATTTCCAAACATCACCCTGCTTAGTGGTTAAGTAAAGGACAAACACAATCTATTCGTAGCGCTATTCTGTCTCATCTTGTGAATACAGAACACAAGATTGATGTTGATCAGGCTTTCAAAATCATTTACTGCATACCAACAAATTTTAATTTCACCTTAAGAGTTCAATTACTAAATATTGCTGTGGCCGTTGGGATCCACATTAAGAAGCCTAATTTGTGCATCTAAAAGAAGTTAGTTTACTCGTTGTCCTTACCTTGGTTATCTTGGTTTGAATGATCCTCAATTTTTGTGAAATTTTTCTAATTTCAGCTGATATTCTGCTTTCTATTATATCTTCATTATTATTATTATAATTTAAGCATATTTAGTGAACTGTAATTCCATTGATCTTACTTAACAAATCGATATTATTTTAAAAAAAAACTAATATTGTTATTGACTACTATTCCAGAATATTCTGTGTATATAAATATATATACATGTAATTGTAGAGCCAGAAGAGGATATTATCGAAAGCATATTCTTTGCTCAACTATTTCGTGCTTAAATTTTTTTCTATAGACAGGTTTATACATAAATCAGTTTGACGGGAGGCCACATGTCTCATAAAAGAGTTCGCCAGTAAGTTTTTAAATCTCAGAGTGAGGCTGGTTAAATGGCAGAATGAGATAGAGAGAGAGAAAGCGAGGGAAGAAATAAAAACTTAATTCACACTACGGTGTGCCTTTCAGCTAAGTGCAAACATACATGAAATTGAAATTCAGGAAGTCTGACGTTTAACTTCTCTCAATGTTTATTTTTCAAGAGTTGGTTAGTGAGGATTAAATTTGTTTATACGAGTTTGACCGTGGATTGATATCATTTAAAGAACCATTGAAAACCAGGTAGCATTGGACAGCTGTTGCATCCTTGTTTGAGAATCATAGGCAGTACGCACCCACAACCAAGTTTCTAACCTACAACCTTCCAGTTACAAAGCAACCTCGTATACCATTCATCCACTGGGATCCGATTCAGCAACCAGTCCAGGAATTCTAACTTCTACCAATTCGTGATACCACAAAATAAATCAAATCCTTACAAATCAACTCCTGAAAGTCAATCTGATGCTCGCTAGTGACTTGCTACAGGACGAAGTTTCTTGCAGTTCTAGTGGGAAATCATGACCACTGAGGTCCATCCAGTCAAGTGTGATGATGGATTTCCCAATGATGACGTTGGTTGGTGGTCACGCTAAATCACGAATTGGTAGAAGTAAGAATTCAAGGACTGGCAAATGAATTGGGTCCCAGGGGATGAATGGTGTAGGAGCTTGCCTTGTAACTGAAAGGTCCTGTGTTCGAACCCTGAATGTGAGTGCATACTACCGATTATTTCGAAACTAGGATGAAACAGCTATACAGTACTCCAGTGCTGGTTTTCAATGGTCCCCTAACTGATATCAATCCGATGCAAAACTCTTTATTCATTATCAAATTAGAGTTTAAGTCACGCATCCTCTATGATCCATCGTTTAATACATATTTAGCTCCAAAAATCTGGAATAAAGAACTTAGGGTTCCATAGTGTCAACTATTACCATTCAGAAACCAGTTTACTCAGAATGAAATTTCACACTACCTAGGAATGATCGTTTCTTGAAATATGCTTTGACAAGAAGCTCACAGACGGACCCGTTGATCTGGCATTTTTGTCAGTGTCAGATGAAGGCAATCTTTTATCGTGTTTCGGGAATATAATTGCTCTTTTCGGCGAATTCATTTTCTCTACCTATACAATCGCATTCATATGTAGTTGGCTCACGAAAGAGGATGGTAGCAAAAGTGGTGAGTTTTCATAAGCATAATGCGTCGGTGGCATAGCGGTTAGGACGCTAGCCGACCATGAACATGGTCCGGGGTTCGATCCCCGGCCGACGCACTCCTTTACCTCACCAAGCCAGAAATAATGCTGGTAAAGACGAAAGGTTGGGCATGATGCTGGCAACCCCATCCTGTAAAATAAACACTGCTACAGAAACTTCAAGGCAATAGCTTGAAGCCCTATGTTCCTCTGGGGACGTGAAGGAAAAAAAATATACTCCTTCACATACTCCTGTGGAGCTGATTACACTGTACGATGTAAGCTTGTTCTCCGTAAACGCGTAGCTGAACACATTACCAAGTTTTATTAATGAAAGGTGAGCATAGGACGTCAAAGTTTTCAATGTGTGTGAACATTTTCTGGAGCCGGGTCATTCACCTATATGATTTTTCCTTGAAGGTTATCTACAGGAATAAATCCAGCCACTTATGCATAACCAAAACTTTAGCTAAACATCGACAGAAACGTAAATTATGTGTTCAAAAACCTTTTTGTTAAATCTCTCTCTTCATCTTGGTTGTATTTGAGTTATTTTATTTTATTTTATTCTATTTTACCGCTTGAATTTATTACACTTCACTTTATCTTCCCCGTCCTTGTTGTTATCCTCATCCTACTATTAATTCTTTATACAACACTAGACCTATTATTTGAAAATCTTTATACCAATTCACTTATTTAATAATATTTGAAAGTTTTGTAATTCATCCACTTCAACTCTACCCCCTTAGTAGATTATTTTAATTATCTAAATTTATGTCATATGTGCAATATTGACTGAGCAATTACTAGTGCCACTTAATGCTTTTTTCCGTAATATAAAAATGGGAATGTACAGCCTGAAAATGAAGTCGTTGATAGGAAGTATTTCTTAAATGAAAAAAAGTTTTTCTCCATAATCGTGGTTGTTAATATTGGTCATTGCAATAAGAGGAGTCAGATAAGTGTATTCGTTTTGTTAGTAGAAGTATACTTTTAATGAGTGAAGCTCGATTAGGTTGCTCACAGAAACTTGGGAAAGTGAGGAATTAAGTAAGAGTTCGGAGGAAAGGCAAGAGTTAAATAGGGTTAAAGAAAACCAGGTTAGCATAAAGCAACATGGTTGATACCATAATAGTAGAAGTAGCCGAATAATTTTCTTTTCTATGCAGAGATCCAGTTTTTCTATTTGAATGGATAAAGCTTGAGCAATAGAAAAGCAGACGAAAGCGGATTGTCTTTGACAGGGCAAAGTTCAACAATAGCATCCCAAGGTGTGTGAATGCACTAGTGACCTTCAGTCGACCATAAGTAAGTGACTTTTGCACAAAAATGACGTCTGTTTACGAGAAAATGCAGGGTGTCTTTCTCTGACATGACTTAAAAGTACGTCCCAGTTATAATGAGGAGTCTCAGTTGCTAAGTTAGACTAGTTTCTGTACATGTATTCACCAAGATGACTACAGATCTTGTTGTGCAGTCTTCCCCAAAAGCCATTAGTTGAATTACTATGGTTTGCAGTAAGGGGATTGACGATTAATTACCAGGAAAATGTGGATGAGAAAATAAATTAAAATGAGTGACATCCACTCTAGATCTATCCCCAATAGTAACCCTTACCTTAATGCTGACCCTTACCCTAAACTTAACACTAAACCTAACTTTAATTACAACCCTTATCCTAACTGTAAACCTAACCCTATCGCTTATTATGACCGTGATCCTAACCCTAACCTCAATACTTACCTTAAACCTAATCCTAACTCTAACTAGCTGTGAACACATTGTCGAAACAGTACTTAAAAACGTGATCTGGGTGAAATTCTCTGCTTAGCTGGTGAATAGCGTTGATATTTCAGCTATCATAATGACAGGTGCCATTAGCCAACGACTAGCATGCGTTGAAGGTCATTCAGCGTCCGCATTCCTGGGAGGCTATTGTTGAACTTCGTCTTTAACAGGTTGTTCTTTACTTTGTAGATTACTTTGAAGGAGGCGTTTGTTGTGATGAAATGACTAGTGTTGACAAAGGTTTTGGCTTTCTTACCCCTTAAATAGAGCCATTATTGTCTTTTTGTAACTATACAGATAGTGTTCTTAGACACTTTTCAAACAGAATAAGTGTCGAGTGACCAATATATCTGGTTCTGCTACGGCAAGTGAACTGTCGTATACTGCGATTACACAGTAGTTAGCGACTAGTATCACTCGTCTAGTCCTTTGTTTGGTGCACACTGAATTATATCAGTTTGGTTTACAATTTGGCCACCATGGCTCGGCATCACGGTGCACCAAGAGGTGTCGTTATTAGATGGTTGGAGGAAATCTGCAGTGAGCCTGACACCTAGGTTTTGTGCTTGTTGGCAGTCGCTAGTTAGCAAGTCGTATCTTCAGTCTTCTGAGACTGGAACCTGTTTCGCTCAGTGCTGCAGTTAGAGATGTTGCCACTGTGCTATTCGACGTCGAGATTGAAATCCTATGAACACCTTGAATGAACACTAGATAGTAACTGGTGTCAAGCATCTGAATGAAATGACTGACTGATTGAATTCACAATTCACTCGGAAAAATCATCAAGTTTAAGACGCATGACAATAGTTACTACCTAGGGTCACATCAAAGTATCCAATATAGTCTCACAGGAAGTCAATCGTGATTCTAAATAGCTCAGTGGTAATGTCTCTGACTGTAACACTGGGTGAAGCCGGTTTGAATCCTAGAAGACACATGATTTCCTTTAAGATTGCAGATAAATTTTACTGACTAGTGAGTGAAAAAAGTGCGAAACCTAGGTCGAATGAGGTCTTCTGTCGATCGCCTTTAACAATCGAAGAACTAATATATATGCACAGAGTAGTAGTCATATGTAAGATGCTGCCATTATTTATTCCGCAGACCATTCTTGGTTCGACTTTTGTGTCAATGAATCTGAGTGTATATCCATTTGAAATGAAGATTTCTTTCAAGTGGTTGAATTCTTCTTCTTCTGAGGATTCAGGGCTACAGATACATCTAATCCGAGTGGCACGGAATTTAGCTACATTACGACAACGCATCACGCTTGTTGTTACCTTCTTTTATGAAAAATCGCATATAAATTCAATTGTGCAGCTAAAGAAAATGAATTCGGAGAGGAGAGTCTGTGAACCGCTTGCTTTATTCTTTTCACTGATGTCTGGATGGGAATAACTCATAAAAAATACTACTGGCCAGAACTGAAAACTGTGCAGTCTGAAGTCATTTATGAATGTGTGTAAATAATGAAATGCAAGTTCACTTGTAATTAAATAATGATAGTGCTATATTAACTCGATATCTGTGTAGTGAATCACTAAAAGATTTTGACCCTATGCATGGTACATTTTCCGGACAAACGTAAAAACATTTCAAAGTGATAACTACTTATATTAATTTTATCGTCAAAGTAGGTAATGTCATTAAACTTTTATGATCACGATAAATTCTGCAAGTTCGAATTAAAATTATACCCTACCAGTGTGTCTAAATCTCGTCCACTTGTACCACTTGAAGTAATAAATCAAAGCTAATTTATTATGTTACTGATAAAATATGTGAGCGCCTTGTATTACTGAGGGCAAACGTGACTCATTGAATTATAACGCAAGAGTGATAATTACAGTACACAGACTTACTTACAATCTAGAGAAAGTAATGTTCGTTTTACAAAGGAATAAACAGTTTATATATGCCTCAAACTAGCTGAACTTAGAATTCATGGGTCATTGGGTCGGATCCCAGTGCCTAAGTGGTCTCTGAGCTCATCTTATTACCTGAAGGATATAGGTTTGAACCCAAGGGCGGCGAAATAATGAAAAGTCCTGAGCTAGTACGATACATCTGCCCCAGTGCGCCCTAGAATGAATAGTGTTTGAGAAATAATCAATTTCGCAATGGAAACAAATATCATTTCACTTTCTATTTAATCTCGAAGACCGATTCGACAGACCGAGGATAGTTATTTTGTCGTACTAAAAGAATTTATTAGCTACATCTGGAAGGACTTACTCCACGAGGTCATGAAATCTGGTGAATATTTCAGTCATTGCTCTTTAACGAGGAAAATATTTGGATTTCAACACAATAATATCGACTCAATGATTCTGTGTGATTCACAATCTTCACACTTTTCACCGCAAGCACTTCGACGAGGCCGCCACAAAGTTTCGTCAACAATTACCTTCACCTCATGTTGAAGATAAGATAACCGGGGACAATAAGCAACGGACGGGCCAAGAGACTACGACTCAATAAACACAGGAAAAAGAAAATGAATATTGGATATACACTGAGGAGGCCGTCAAGAACCAGGTCCTCAAGGGGGGAATCTCAATGGTGAGTGACCAATTTAGTATAGGTTAAAGGGTGACATAGAGGAGGGCTAAGCGCTTGCGGGTAACAAGCTCACAAAGACACCAGACAACAGAGTGAAATGTGAATATGCTCTTGAAACCTTATGTTCCATTCAGAAGTGAACGGAAAATAATATGAAAATAATATCACGTTACCACATGTACACTTGCATACAACCCCATAATCGGTTAGGAAAGAATGAAGGTAATATAGTAATGGGTAGAGAAGGGTTAATCACTAAATCTTAATTCATCGAATCAATAATCTTTCCAACCAACGTTGGAAAGATGCAGCATCAGTTCAGGATACAAGAAAAATTGTATTCAAAATAGAATTAAACGAGAAAGGAAGTCGTACGAAAATCTTGACGACATTATAACTGTGTTCTTTAAAGGTATCTTTTTAATGAATATTATACGTTATATCAAATAAACTCAACTAATACGAAATCGTATTCCGTTACAATGCCTAAATTCCACACATGAGTAACAAATATTGTAAATTAACCTCATCATTTATATTATAGCATTTGCAAAGACACTGAAAATTATTTTAGTGGTTAGAAGCAAAATCAGTTAGAGGGCTGACTGAAGACCTTGGAGCGCTAGACACATGTTTCATCCTATTTTGGCCCTCACAAACCCTACAGGGATAGAGTCGAAGACCTTCAGGTTACGATACCAAGCTCCTACAATCTGACTATCAATCACCAGCTCATTAATGGCCACTGGATGGATGTTATGAAGCTGGAGTAGGAAGCAGTGACTGGCTGCGTCCACCGAGTCAAAGTGAAGTGGATGTCCATCGAAGACACTGCCTCAGGTGGAGCTATGTCGCTAATTGACAAAGTAACAATTAATGGACCATTCATTGCCTGCCCAATAGACTGAATGGTGGTCAGTGAGCTTTATCTTACAGCCTGAAGATATCGGGTTAGATCCCTGCTGGAGTAGTGATCGTGCACTGATGAAGAGTTCCAAACTGGAAATAAAAACTAAAGTCCATTTGTCTCTATTTTTCAATTATC
Organism: Trichobilharzia szidati; assembly: GCA_944472155.2. NCBI lineage: Eukaryota > Metazoa > Platyhelminthes > Trematoda > Strigeidida > Schistosomatidae > Trichobilharzia > Trichobilharzia szidati. The sequence continues at coordinate 41,568,044 of OX235272.1, read as the reverse complement.
TCTCCAACTCACGACTGAAATTAACCTGTTCATTGTTTATGCTGTAGAATTTACAAATTTATAGGAACATATGAAATAAAACAATTTATGTTATAGTATGTTAAGTGATAACTCAAGTCTTCCAATGACTATATTTTAAACACAATTTATGTGGAATTTTTCGAAAACAAGAAGTCGTTCAAGTGTGTCGCTTGTTATGTAATAATGAATTTAGTAGATTACAATTTACCTTAACCACCTGGTACACTATTATTATTAATTATTATTCCTTTAGGTTCTGTGTGAAAAATGGCTTAAGCAATACATCTCCAATTTTTTCTATACTCTGCTCTTCTCTTCTGCTGGCTAGCTCCATGATTGCTCAAAATCTCTCATCTCCTCCAGCAACTCGCACGATCTCCTCCACGCCACCCTCGCACCGACGACTCACTATTCGTTTCGCATTGGGATTCCACTCGAGTGATTGCCTGCACTGAGCGCGATGCTGTTCGACGGCATCCTCAACGATTGCCCGATCCATCCATCTCCATTTTCTCTTGCTTATTTTGTTGAGCAATCGGATCTTGGTTGGTTTGTCGCACTGCAGAGTTTCTTGTTACTAATCCTTTCTAGCCGGCAGGCTAGCCATTTGATCTACAGTATGGAGCTAGTGAAGGCAGCTGTTGATAAAAGTTTGAAGTGGCCTGTTGGAAATCCTTTTCTTGACACACTGGGCAAGTTTCTGACCAGTACAGAAGAAGTGACTGACTGACTTCACATTTGTGTTGAAACTTTGAATCTTTTTCTTCATGCTGAGTTGGTTCAGAGGATTTCAATACTGGTTTCAGGTTGATGAAGGGGTATCTGGCCTTTCGGATTCTGGCTTTGACATTATTTTAATGATATCAATAATGGCTGCATCCTAACTAGTAGATATGATACAATGTGGAATACTAAGCACGTGGTACAATATTGTATTGAGTGTTCTCTTTACACATACAAGGTAAGGAGACAACTGATAGAACATCTTCAATAATAACGATGTCAATAAAGTGTAAAATTGAAACTAAAAATTAATACAGGTAGTGACAACAAAATATAGTAATGATAGGAAGAATGAAAAGTGTCGTTTATTTTGTGTATCTCAGTAAGGCAGTAGTTTCGTTTATGTCTAATGTCACGTTAATTCCAATAACCGCAGGTGAAAACCAACAAGATGACAGTAGAAGAAACAGTAAAGACAAAATTTCAAGTGAAGACAAGGGTGATGTAGATACCTGCCAACAAATAATAACATACACTAGTCACTGTGGAAAGGAGAAATTCGCAAGACATCACTTCCTTCACTTCTTTAGGCAGCATTGTTTCAACTGCAGGTGGATGGCTTAGATAATGATGTCAGAGCCAAGTGTACAAGATCAGAAAAGTAAGACAGACAGACAGCACTCTGAAGCAGGCTTGGAAATCTACTGCACTCAGTATAGACAAAATAATTAGACTTTTCACTATTAATATCAAGTCAGTCAGTTTTTCTAAAAGAAGTCAAGAACTGGTGGTTTAAAGAAAGCTTTTCAGCAGGCAGCAAACTTGTATTAACAGCTCTCTTCGCTCCATAATGAAGACCACATGTTCAGAAGGAACATGCAGTGAGGAAACCGTCACGTGACATCACACGATAGGCATGTCCTCGAGTGGAACCGGAATGGGAAACAGAGAGTTGGGTGTTGATCCGAGGGTGATCAAGGGGGAAATAGTGTAAGCAGGAGATGACAGCTTATGGTCAGTTGTGGAGCCAGTTGAAGAGGACTTCAGAGGACAGGATGTAATGGGGATGTACTGCCGAAGCCTTATGTTTCACGTCTAAACCAAGGGAACGATAAATAAATAAGAATGGCGTAGTTTCACGCTCACCACTTTTCTCATCAAACAAAATACTTGTCAAACAATGCGTCACTGAGTTTCTGTATTCATTCGTCCTAACGAGTATCAGATGTAACAGGGGATCATATTTATCTTGCTTTCCACTGGTAATTTCCCTTAATAGTTTCCACGTATTAGAAGAGGTTCTGCATGGTAGAGACAGAACTAGAGAGAACAAGTTATACTTGTGATAGTATCATCTAGCACATGATCAGTTCCATTTTATATCGTTCAACATGCTTCCAAGATTTTATACTTATACACTTGTTGTCACAAAGAATGGTGCTTTTTATTAAATCAAGCGAGTCAGGGGACCAGTAACATACCATAGCCTAAATACCGCCTGTGTGAGTAAGCACCACTCAGACACAAGTGGAAATGAGGAATTTCTGATGCAGTAGGCCACATTTAGAAGCAATGGATCATGAAAATTTAGTTCTTTGTGTATAATTTTGGAACTTGGAGCCTAGATACTACCATTAATTAAAATTTACTGTCACAAACTGTCAAGAACTCAAAAAAGGTCCAATAAATACTCCATAAAAATCATAAAAATTAATAATTTCATGTCAAATACCTAAATAATATATTTTATATGTCATAACGTGAACATAGAAACGCCACAATAAACGTCGTTGTTAGGGTACATCATAAAACCAGTTAACCAAGAGGATGAGATTAAAATATTCGCCAAAGTCAGTAAATACGAAACTTTAAGTGAAATATTATGATAGAGATTATTTAGAAGTCCAAGGTTCAAGAATGCCGCCATGTTCTATATTACTTCTAATACTCAGTGGATAAAGCTATTTGTACAAACTTTAAGTCTGTAGTCTCTTTATGTCCTTGAGAATTTCATTAAAGCTTTCGGTTCCTAAATTAGGTAACCTGCATAACTTTCCACAGGTCGATTGAATTACAAATCGATACTAATAATAAAAGCCTCATTCTGGTCAGTGTTATTATAATGTACTGAATTTTTCGCTTAATTTTTTACACAATATTTTCTTTCCTCCCAGGATCTATAAGTGTCATAGCAACTGACATTATATCACATGACATGGTGCTATTTGACGAATTAGGCTGTCATGAACAGTAGGATACAGCAGGTTGGGTATGAGGACAAATACTCGTCAGCGACGACATTGGCTAGTAGTCACGCTATGTCGTGAATTGGCATAAGTTGGAATTAATGGGCCGGTCATCGGATAGGGTCTCAGTGGCTTAATGCTTTACGAGTTAGCTCGCCTTGTAACTAGAAGGTCCTGGGTTTGAACCCTGTCAGTGAGTGCGTACTGACGAGGAGTCCCAAACTATGCTGACGAAACAGCTGGTCGTACATTACTCCCTGGTGGTTTTCCAATGGTTCTGTAACCGATGTCAGCTAATGATGAAATCCTCCAACCAATCAAATAAAATTTCCTACAGACCAATACTTGAATTAGGAAAATTGTCAAAGTGTATTCTGAAACCCAAGAACATCAGTCACGAACAGTTACCTGAAGTACTGGAGTACACTGCCAATCACAAAGCTAGCAAATCAGCAAATTGTAAACATTCTAAATACTCATGAGAGTAAACAATACCATTAAAGGTAATATTTTAATAGATCAAAACAAAGTGAACATTGCGATATCATATTCGATATAATGATAGAGAATTTTATGGTAGCCCAAATTCTACACAGGCCGCCTAAATTTTTATACAAAAGAAACACAACTAGGAACCAAGATATATCGCAGCTAATTTGTTTTATTTTACTATTCTTCAGTAACTCTCACATAAGAATAAGACTCGAATAAATTTGGCAAAGTTGCTTTGATGTAGATGTTTTCTCTGGATTAAAATTATTTTTTTTCACCTAAGCCGACTTTTGAAAACATTCAAATTTACACAAACGAGACAACTAATTATTTACAACAAAATATTTAACTTATAAGTGTTTTGATTATAACTCATTTCATAATAATAGTAGTACTGAGTAGTAGTTGCAATGGTTCTATGTGCGAAATTCATTGTTGGGTGTAGACGTATATCAGTGACTCTATTTCGACGAATTACATCTGATATCTATCTGATGTAAGAACCGATTCTTGGAATATGCACGCATATGCACATACACACACAAATGTATCTGACTTGGCATCTATGCAGTGTGTTCTTTTTCACATTTTCAATTTGTATTTAGTAAGTTTAAAACAAAAATCGGTGGAATTTATCAAAATAAACAAAAAAGCAAGCATGATGGGGGTATGAGTGTGTGGGTTGTGGGGATTGGGGGAAGGAGCGAAAGACACTCAGGGAGAGAGAGAGTGGATGTTGTAAAGATGAAACTTAAAAAAAGCTTTTCAATTCAATATGTCGGCATTAAAGTAACATTCAATTAAAACCCTTCAAAATTATCATGATTTTGTTTTGTGATATTGCAGTCTTTGTTTGACTGTTTCTTCATCTTCTTCGGAGAATAAGAATTAACTTATTTTCTATTGAATTATGTTTTCGGAATGAAAACAATTCTGGAAAAAGTACCTAATGCGCTTTGTTTATCAAAAGCCGATCAGTTTGTTTTGTCCACGCTTAATTTATTTGACTTGAATTTGAATAATAAGATTATTATTATTTAGCGAAGACTCTCAGTCACAGAGTTAGAGCTATATGCTCAGAAGAAGTAACTGAAGATGAATTAAGCATTGTATATGGTACTTTGATCGAAAATGGCTATCCCGACAAATTTATCAAGAAACACATGACAAAGAAGGCGGAAAAGGACTACTCACTGTCTGTAAACAAGAAGCCTTTATATATACGACTACAATTCATGGGCGATATACCAAGCGAAATATTTGCGAAGAAATTAAGAAAATCAGTTCAAAGAACTTTTAATGCTGGCGAACTACTCGTATTATTCTCTACACGACCGATGGTGCTACCTCGACTGAAAGATGAAGTACCTAGACTAGCCACTTCAAATTGTATTTATGAATTCAACTGCGCTTGTGGAGCGAGTAATATTGGCCGTTGCTCTAGGAACTTGATTTTTCGTGCTCGAGAACATATCCCACTATGGCTAAGTAAAGGTGTAGTTAAAACTATTAACAGCTCGATATTAGACCATCTGGTGCAAACCGGTCACAAAGCCAGCGTAGAAGAATCCTTCTCTATAATATACCGGGTGCCTAACAAATTACCAAAATCATCAAAGCACCACATGCTCCAAACAGCAGAGGCTATTGCGATTCGCCTCAAACAACCAGTGCTCTGTGTTCAAAAGAAACAATTCCAGCCCCTACTACTGCCCTGGGCCTTCAGTAGAGACTATAAACTCATGAATTTGTACTATTATCTTTCCTAATTCTTCTGACATTCAGCTTATTTTATGTTGATGCTATTGAGCTGTAATCTATCAATATTATTGATTCGATGTTATTTAAACATTAATGTCGTTCATAACACTAATTCATTCATTCACTATAATGTATATATAATTGTAGAGCCTGATGATGAATTTATCGAAAAGAGTATTCCTTGTTCAGTATCCATTGTTTTGAAAATATTATTATCATTACTATTAATAATAGTAATAATTCTGAGTAGACAACATACACTGCATCAAATAAATTTCATCACAAGGGATACACTTAGACAAACACCTCTTCAGAATATACCACACACTTGATTAGCAGGAATGCACATGACACACACACACACTCTAAACATATGAGGGCTGAAAAGTAAGCGGGCAATGTAATCTGTGAGGTGCTTCAGATTTGATTGATTTTTACCTCTCTCTCAGTTCGTAATCATAACAGAATATTATCAGTGATAACAATAACTTTCGAGGGTTCATTCGCAGAGATCTGATTGGTTACAGGTTTTGTCACGAGCTGACATAAATTAGAGAACCACTGGAAAATCAACCAGGGAGTACTGTACTAAAATGAATGTTCTTGCTGCCTTCAAACTAATGGGTTTTATTCATAGCTTGATTTTGAAAAATGTGTACGATAGAAAATACAGAATTTTTATTAAGTTTCTTATTGCGAGGTGTTTACTTCTTTTGCGGTGTGTGTAATATAATTAAAGAGAATAAATTAACTGAAGGGTTTTTATTTTATCACAGGCAAGCTCCAATAATCTACTGTGTTTATCCGCCATTTCGTCAGCCATTTTGTCTCAGTAGTCTGAATCTTGCTTGAAAATATGCCTTAGTATACGTTGCAGACATTCTTAGACACGATGCATTAAGGTAGCCCAGTGATTTAAGCCGGCCACCAATCAATTAGTTATTTTTCAACGATCTTACCTCCTCTAGTTTATAAAAATCAATTCGTATTAGTTGATTCTTTGTGATCAACAATGGATTTGAAGAGGCTATTATTGTATTTTTATTACCAGTAATACTTAGACTCAGTTCTAATCGGTTAATGTACGAAAGCATTATTCACTCAGACATGGATTTACAAAGAACACCTTTTGTTCAGAAAGGTCAAGTTTCATACATCTTTACCAACTTATTCTCATTGATCATTGCATTTTATATTATTAATATTCCCTAAGGTTTCAAGTGAATAATAGGGATTCACTGACGCATCTGCATTTCATCATGCATTCTGCAGCCTACTCTATCTATCTGCACGATTTTCAATGAACGTTCACCTCCTCTTCATGTGATCTCCTCTGTGTCGTCTTCGGGCAAACGAATTCACTCAAAGTCCTGGCACGTAATGTTACTCAACGGTCTATCGATCTACCTAGAATACCTTAGGATCTGTTCTTGGTTGGTCCGTTACCAGAGTTTCTTGTGGCTTAATGTTTTTCCGTATCTGGTCTTCAGTATGAAGCCAGTGAAGCCAAATATTGATCAAATTCTGAAGCCTGTTGAAAATGCTTTTCGTGACGCACTGGCCACGTTTCTGACCCATATTGAAGAACTGACTAACTTAAAAAACAGAATTTTATCCTCTATGCTGATTACTACAATTTCCACAGTGATTTAGAATGATAAAGGTTTGTCTTGCCTTTCCGATGCTGACTGGCTTCAACATCTTCATCCATACTGTCGCCTGACTCTACTGAAACGGTAAGTGAAAGCAGCAATGACTTTCTTCATGTTTCTTCTGCTGATTATGATTGGTTAATTCGGTTTTATGAATTTTAACTTGACTTCTAATTAACCGAAAAAAGGATTTAAATTCATTATGTAGCTTCTCAAATATTAAGCAAATATAAAGTACAATATCTACAGATAAAATTCTTCAAAATTTTGATTCAAATACATTTTCATTAAAATAATATTAAATAAAATCACCTATAACTAACTCATGCCAACTGTTCATATGAATAGTGCTACGAGGAAGAAGAAGTTAATCTCCGTCTGATCTTTTATGTAAACTCTATTTAGTTAGCCATAAAATTGCGTCATACTTTGCTTTGCGTGATTCTTTCATGAGGTTTAATTCAACAAAGAAAGAAATTGTCAAATATTATTTAAGGCTATTTCTATCCATAGTCCTTTTTTTTAGACATATATACATCCACGGACTAATACGTAAAACTAATGAAACTCTTCAAGATTTCAAGTAGACGGCAATATAAAAGTTTGGACTGGATTAGTGTAGAGTCTTTCCTTTCAACACAACATCTTGCTACCATTCACCTTTTGTTTCAGTCATGTGAAGACAAAAATAAAGGTATTGGAACATTTACTGAATATTAGAGAAGCTTTGAAAAAAGTTGATAAGACTGGACTGAAGACAAGAGAATTTTCTTTCGTGAAATGTGTTTTTTTCTCTTAATGATTAGTTTGCTTTTAACTCCATTATGGATAAAATTTTATTTTGATAAAATCACACAGTGTTGTTATACAGTAATATTTACTGATGATGTTTTGAGCACACTTTATTTTAGAATTCTGACTCTTTCCCACCTACCCTGTTGTGCGGTTGTGTGCTAATGCATGCAGTGCGATTGCTGAGTTTTTCTTTCTAAATTACTTATCTACGTGGGGTCAGTCATTCTAACCATAGCTAAATTCTTATGTTCTGATAATCTCACTATTTCCGACTTACCAGTTTGATGGATGAATTTGACCGAACTCACAGTCATTGCAAGGTATTTTGTAAATTATATTTTTGTCTAAATTGGGTTCACCGGGTCCTTTAGCCTACAGAGCTTATCTCTGAGTGAGTTTGTAGGTTTAAATGCCACCCTAATTCCTGCAGGACAAGCTTTGTAGCCTAAAGGACCCGGTTGACACAATTAAACAAAATAATACAACTTACAAAATACCTTGCAATGACAGTGAGGTCAACCACATAGGTCAAACTAGTAGATCAGGAATAGTAAGATTATCAGAAAATAAGACCGAGTGGCAAAACGGGTGTTAGGTTTCGGCATTTGTGTATAGCGGAGGCATTGGCAATTCGTCGGTAAAATTCCTGAAGTCTGTATACAGAAAAAGTTCGTCGTATCTTATTCTACCATAGTCTTAACCTCTTCATTAGTCATTCCCTGTAAATATTTTATTTTTTTAACTTTTAATGATTACTTTGCTTTTCCCTTTTATTAATTAATTTACTATTATCACCCTTAAATGTGTCTTTTGTACTTTTTCTCACCCTCTTCACAACTGTTAAATGGACAGTCAACGGCCTTTCTTCTCACTATGTAACAATTTAAGCCTCATCAAACTTCTAACGCTTTCTCTCTTTGACTGTTAGGTAATTTATAACTTTTATTTTTTCCTCAAGAAGCCACTTCCAAGCAATTATATCAATTATGTCACCCCCTATTTTTCAGTAACGGACTACTATACGTTTTTGATAAATATAAATGCGACTGTAGAGCCTGTAAATATGATTTCGTTGATAAAGAAAATTTTTTCCTGAAAATTGTCTTTCATTTTCTCCATAAAATGTGTTTCCCTGTAAAATCTCAATTGCGTTGCTGCAGTTATATTCTCAAGGGGAATAAGACTTTTTTCGACATTTCAATGAACTGTAATTACTTCTCACCAAGTGAGATGAATGTAACATATAAGAGTAAACCGTGAGGAAATGTGAAATGATTTCAGCGTATTTAGCTGAAGGGTGGAAAACAGTAAGACGAGACTGCCTATTAACATCGATGATGATACTTTTGATTGTGGTGGACTGGATCGTGCAGAAGACCGGATGTAGGAGAGAGACGATAGGAATACGTTAGACAGATACTAGAAATTCCGGACTTTTCAAATGGTTTAGATCTTATCGCACATAAATTCGAAAGTCTACTGGTGAAATCTAACAGGTATACAGATGAGAAAGCGTAGGGGGGACTTCAAGAGAACACAGAAAACAGACCTGATGAATATATCCTCCCAGTGACTACTAACAATAACAACTATGAATATACTTATTTAAGAAGTGTCACTTCAACTACAGGTAACAACACGGATGAAGACGTTCAAGCCAGTCAGGATTTGAAAGGCGAAACAGACATTCATCAGTGTTAAGTCATTCAGTTCTTTTGTTTAATTCAGAGAATTATCGCTCCATTGAAAGCAGTTCTAACAAGCTTCAAACTTTTATCGGTGGCTATCTTCAATGTTTCGTGCGTCGGTGGCACAGCGGTAAGGACGCTCGCCGACCATGCACATGGTCCGGGGTTCGATCCCCGGCCGACGCACTCCTTTACCTCGCTAAGCCAGAAATAATACTGGTGAAGAGGAAAGGTTGGGCATGAGGCTATCAACCCCATCCTGTAAAAATAAACACTGCTACAGAAACTTCAAGCCACTAGCTTGAAGCCCTATGTTCCACTGGGGAACGTGTAGGAATAATAAAATAAAAATATAAGAATCTTCGATGTCTCAGTAAAGAAGATTAGATGACTCAGTGAAAGCGATTAGAACGAAGAAGCAACAGCCCATTAGTCAAAAAAATATTCCGAAGGAAATGGAGATGAATCGGATACACGACGAGGACACAGTCGACTGAAACAGCAATAATAATAACATAATAAAAGCTATATTTGCAAAACTAATTCTATCAACACTTTTAACTCGTCGGACTCGAATTAAATAAACAGCATTTTTTTACTACTCCGTTTGAAATAAGTGGTAATACAACTTTTGAGAGAATCACAGAAAAATTCGCTAGTTTGAGTTTAAAAGAAAGAATTGTATTCGATACTTGCTAACAATTAATAAATAAGGTTTCACTATGCCACTAGACATTCTACGGTGGTTATTTTCAAAAATACGAAGAGAACATTTTAAATTACTTCATCTTGACAAAATGGATCCCACTGGATGCAACTTCTCAGTAGAGCCTCAGAACATCAACCAATGGCTATCAGTGAGCGCACAACTGATATTTAGATTATTTAATTTGTTAGGAAAAGGATTAAATTTAATTTCGATCAGGAGTTGAAAAAGTTTGAATCCCTAGGCCATCAGATTTTGGCCTAAGTGGTTGAGTAGTCAGTCAGCTTGGTTTTGTAAACTGAAGGTCTTGAGTTCGACCACCGGTGGGGTTGTTAGTGCGCAGTACTGAGGAGTCCCAAAACACGACGGAACTGTTGTCCAGTGCTTACTGTTTTCCAGTGAATTGCCTAAATGATGTTGATTCGTGAAAATATGTAATACTTGAAGTTAAAACTGATTCGAATCTGCACAAATCACATCATCAATTTCATTGAACCTGTCCTTGAATCCTCCTTCTGAAATCAGGTTTTAAACATGTGTTAAAAGTTATCAAAGGAGAATTCAGATTAAGGCTGTTCTTTTAGCGTTTGTCTACTAAACTATTGAAACGTCTAGCTGAAATAATAATCTGTTAGAAAACGTAGATAATTCAAATAAGTTCACTTCATACTGAAGTTGACGCTGAAACAATGTTGTCTGTTTTATTTTTTATTTTGATTTACAGCTTGATTCCACACCGTATTTTCAGTAAAAGTATGGAATTTTCAGCATGGATATCGGTAGCCCAAATTCAGGCCGACCATAGATATCGGGTGTGCGCCGGCAGGGGATCGAACATCGGACCATGTGCATGGTCGGCGAGAGTCCTAACCACTGTGCCACCGACGCACAGTAGAAGGTCTTTGCAAACAAACCATCCAGCTCATCCAAATAAGCCAAAAATCATCCCCAGTATTTCAAAATTTCACACGTGCTTTCACACAGCACTCTATGAAACAACATCACAGATGTTCTATTCCTGGAATAAAGATTTCCTTCAACCGCTTTTGATATCATGTAAGTGCCGAGTGATCCACAACGGGAAACTTACGGAATCCTTCGAAGTGGGGACAGGAGTAAGATAAGCTGGCTGCCTACTATCGCCAGTGATTTTCCTGATTGCAGTAGACTGGATAATGCGACAAAGAGCGGGTAATGAGGAAACAGGCATAAAATGGACTCACACAATAAACTCGGAGGATCTGGAATTCGCCAATGATATATGTCTGATTTCCCACAAACTGGAAGATATGCAGGCGATAAGCAACAAGTTAGCAGAAGAAGCATCAAAGATAGGACTTCAGGTGAACATAGAGAAATCAGAGGTAATGAGGATTTCTGGAAAAAGACAACAACAACAGAAAACGATCAGCATAGATGGGAGGAACCTGAAAGAAACAACCTCCTTCACCAACTGACCTGGGAAGAATCGTTTCAACTACAGGCGAACGGAACTGACGAGGATATCAAAGCAAGAATCGGGAAAGTAAGACAAACTTTCACTACTCCCAAGTCTGTGTGGAGGTCAACAGCACTCACCATCAAAAATAACATCCGGATTTTCAACTCCAATGTGAAGCCAGTGCTACTATACGGATCAGAGACTTGCACTGCGCGTCATGAAGAGCATCTCAAGCAAACTACAGACTTTCATTAACAGTTGTCTTCGCTCAATACCACTCAAGATCAGATGGCCAGAAAAGGTCAACACCAGGGAGGGATCTCTGGCAATGAGCGAACCAGCCAGGAACTCATTGTGAAACAAATAGGCAGGAAGAAGTTGAGATGGACTGGCTGGCCATACTCTGAGGAAAACATCAAGTGACATCACTAGACAAGCCATTGCTTGAGTGGAACCCGAAAGGGAAGCGGCGAGTTGGTCGTCAGTGCAAGGGTGACTTGGAGGAGGTCATGTGAAGAGGAGCCAGGTGAATACTCTAGCAGAGAACTGAACGTAATGGAGACGCACGGCTGAAGCCCCATGCTCCTCTAGGAATTAAAGGAAACAATAATAATAAAGTTGTCGTTCAAAGTAATTTAATGAATACTGACTGGAGGAGGACTCCAGTATACAAATTCCGTTCTCTCTGAGACTTGTCATCTGAACGTAACTGCATTCCTCATTGAGTCGTGGAGTTCCCATTGAAACTCAAACCGATTATCCATCGTTCCAAACGCCAAGCAGTCTAGTAGATAACTCTTTGATGTTTGAAACGATGGGTGGTGATCTCGAGCCTCAGCAGGAGAACACCATCCTTCACTGGGTAATGCAGGGACATCCACCACGGATGGCACTCCTAGTCACCACTCACTCAACTACTTCACGTCATTTCTCAGACATGGTCCAGGCGTTTTTACTAAGTGCAGACGTTTCGAAACAGGTTGACCATTTCAAACCCACCTATCAACAAGTAAATCAAAATTATCTTTAAAACAAATAATGAGTCGTCATTCACCTATGTACAGGCGCATAAAATAAAAAACAGATAGTTGAACAAAATACATTGTAATAAAATTTGTCTCATTTTTATGACCGAGAATGATGACTGTTCAACAGTGGGTAAGGAAAATCAAACTTTGTAGGATGAGAAATAAAATCGTAATCATGTGAAAATAGTATCTTAATGAAAATAACGAATTTTTTTAGGTAGAACTTTGTCAGTATGATGATGATGATTCTAATACATGAAATAATAATGAATGGATAGGGAAGAGAGAATTTCACCTAGAAGATTAACGCACAGTAGGCAACTGATAACGTTTTACTTTTAAATGGATGACTGTCTACTTTCCATGAAGGAAGGAAAACTGAATGGTCTTTTTTCACACAATATATAAATTATTACACATGACTGTTCATCGTAAATCCTTTTTTAAAATTTTATTCTTCCTTTCTTACTTTCACCAAACGAGTTTAATGTTAGTTAATTTCACGTTCAATTTGTATGAAATAATTATTCACTATCTGATTTTAAGGCTGTTTCGAAAAAAGAAATCCATCTACCTGCTATTCTTATTTGACTGGATTTCTCCTCAAATCATCGTTAGAGGAGAAAATTTCAGAAACAAAACAAAAAAACTGACGAAATTTATCAGAGTAGGATTCAGAAGACAAAAACCAATTCAAGAAGAGACCATTCCTTTCGATAAACTCCTCGTTCGACTCTACAACTATGTACATATCCCTAGTCTTATCCATGCCAAGCAAAATATATATATTCATCTCGGAGGGACAGAAGGATGTTCAGGATACAGAGTTCCGCCCAGAACAAAGCAAATAATGTGAGGATCAAAAAGTAACTCCATGCGTCATCATCGAAATTAGTACAGAATGGCAGATGAATTTCCACAGCAACTTCAAACGTTTTGAAAAGGCTTTCGATGACGTCGACCATGAAGTACTTTAGAAACTGCTTCAACGCAGCAGAGCACAGTGCCCGGAGCTTCATCAATCTCAAGTAATTGACATTAAGAAATTTGGAGATGCGTTTGAAGTGGTTATATTCTTAATTGTGTTGTACTGCATTATGCGGAAGACTGTGAGGAGCGAAAATGCAGGAATATGCTGAACTGATGAGAAGACTCTAGAAGATCTACATTTCACAGATGACATGTGTCTAATATCCCATAAATCAGACACAGGAAAGACAGAAAAATCAAGGTTACATAGACAAACCGAGGTGATGAAGGAGCCTGACCACATATAAAAGCAACAATCGCCAATCACTGTCAAAGGGAGGAATTTGAAGGAAGTTACGCTGTGTGTCGGTGGCGCACACAGGGTTCGGGGTTCGACGCCCTGCCGACGCACACCTGATATCAATGTTTGGCCTGCAAAATCTAGGCTATCGATATCACATGCCGAAAATTCCATACTTGTACCAAAAGTACTGTGAGGAATCAAGCTATAATCAAAATTTGAAAAAATAAATAAAGCTTGTCAAGGCACCATCGTTTTAACTGCAGGCGACAGTAGCAGTGATAACGTCGAAGTCAGCCAGGATCGGAAGTACAAGATACAACTTCATCATTCTGATGTCAGTTTGGGAAGCTCCTGCACTCAACATAAAGGACAACATTCGGATTTGCAACACAAATTATAAGTCATTCAGTTCTTCTATACAGGTCAGAAACTTGATGAAAGTGTCACTAAAAGCATTCCTAACAGGTGACTGTAGAGGACTATCAACAGCTGCCCTTGCTTCATATTGAAGATCAAATGGCCAGCAATAGTTAGAAATAGGGAGTTATGGGAACTAATCAACCAAGAACCTATTGATCAACAAATATTCCAAGGGAAGCGGAGGTGAATAGGATACACCTTGTGGAGTGGAAGCCGAATGGGAAACGGTGAGTTAGCCATTGGCCGAGGTTAACACGGAGGAGATTTTGTGAGGAGGAAACAAGAACTTATGAGCAGTCGTGAGGTGGTTAAAGATGGTTGCAGAGAACAGGATTAGATGGAGATGTTCTTTCGAAACAGTACATTCCACTCAAATTACATAGGAATAATAATAAAATTCATATACAACCATCAAGTGACATCACTAGACAAACCACTGCTCGAGTGGAACCCGAAAGGGAAGCGGCGATTTGGTCGTCAGTGCAAGGGTGACTTGGAGGAGGTCATGTGAAGAGGAGATGGAAACGTGTGGGCAGACATGGAGCCAGGTGAAGACTCTAGCAGAGAACCGAACGCAATGGAGACGCATGGCTGAAGCCCTGTGTTCCTCTAGGAATTAAAGGATACAATAATAACAGTAATAATAATCATATACAACCTATACACGTATAAACATACGTGCGGACTAGCTCATCTAATACTGCATATTTGCACACTTTTTTGAATGGAAAGTAATCTAACAAAACTGTGAAAATGTTGGATGCATGAAATCAGACTGCTAGGAAAATGCACGAAGATTTGAGTTATGTCACATTTGGAACAAATTACTTAACGATCAAGCAGACAGTGTGAGAACAGTAGACAGATTAGAAATCAAAAGTGTTAGGAGAAAAAACAACGATAATACTAATCCCATTATCAGGGAAGATCATATCAAGCAAATGCAATAATTAATAGCATTGATCGAGTATTTATATTATTGAACGGAGTACATAGACATTAGTTAAGAAGATTAGTGATAGCGTAAAACTAGTAAACTGCAGGAAGGAAACTTCAACAATGACACTTATGACGATAATATAGACGGTATTAAGGCATTCACGTGTGGAACAAGCCAGCTTTATTTCTGGGCTAATCAAAAAGGATTATGTTATGTTTTGAAGCGTATTAAAGATTATTATTAGGGTAAGTGGTGAGTCATTTAGTCAGCTCGTTAATATTTTAGTCGACAGACACCTGAAGTCATGCAAAAGATGCGCTAAATCCATATTATCTAACTGTCAGAACCCTCTCTATTTACAGCTCTTTCTTTGCATCTGAGCGGATAGGACTAGAAGTCATTACAAAAGATTATATGCTCGCTTCCACAACCAAGTACAAAACTCAACTATACTATATTTGGCCTACTCGCGTTGTATGCGATAGAGATAGTGTTAAGAGTGTGAAACTTATATCTTTCTATGCAGTTAGAAGAATAACTGGCTCTTTCATCTCCTCCTATTTGTAATCTATGGTGACCCTATTTCAAGTATCTGATAATTTTAATCAGTAATATTTTTACTACCATTTTATAATTTTGTAAATTTTTGACGTTATTTTTACTGCTGCAGCTAAAAAGCTGCTACTGTCAGTTTTAGTCAGCCGTACCACGAAATATTTGGATCTAACCAGTTTATCATGGATTGATATCAGTTAGAGAACCATTGAAAACCAGCCACAGGGAGTATTGGACAGCCATTTCATCCTAGTTTGGGAATCATCGTCACTACGCACCCACAACCAGGGTTCGAACGCAGGACCTTCCGGTTAAAAGGCAAGTTCCTATGCCATTCCCCCAATGGGACCCGATTCAATGGCTAGTTCATGCATGAATTCTAACTTCTACCAATTTGTGATATAGCGCGACC
This sequence comes from Trichobilharzia szidati, assembly GCA_944472155.2. NCBI lineage: Eukaryota > Metazoa > Platyhelminthes > Trematoda > Strigeidida > Schistosomatidae > Trichobilharzia > Trichobilharzia szidati. Next base: position 41,551,891 of record OX235272.1, on the reverse strand, counting down.
ACCAACCAATATCATCACAGGGACATCCATCCTCACACTTGACTGGATGGACCTCAGCGGTCATGGCTTCTCACTAGAACTGCGGGAAACTTCGTCCTGTTGCAAGTCACTAGCGAGCATCAGATTAATTTTCTATAGCTGGTTAGTAAGGATTAGTTTTGTTTTTACGAGTTGATCACGGATTGATATCAGTTAGAGAACCACTGAAAACCAACACTGGAGTACTGGACAGCTGTTTCATCCTAGTTTGGGAATCATCGGCAGTACGCACCCACTGGGGTTCGAATTGGTAGAAGTTAGAATTCATAGACTGGCCGTTGAATCGGGTCCCAGTGGATGAATGGTATACGAGGTTGCCTTGTAACCGGAAGGTCCAGGGTTCAAACCCTGGTTGTGAGTGTGTACTGCTGTTGATTCCCAAACTAGGATGAAACAGTTTTCTAGTACTCCAGTGCTGGTTTTCAATGGTTCTCTAACTGATATCAATCCGTGATCAACTCGTAAAAACAAAACCAATCCTGACAAACCAACTATGTATAACAGGATCGACTAGTATATGGAAAAATTTACTGTGATAGGTTAAGGGCAGCCATATTCTGGATTCACAAACAAACGTACACACACACGCTGCCTTACAAATTCAGATGGAATAAGCGTCGATAAGCCTTTTTCTTATTCTGGTGTATTTGACTAGTCTGTTATTACGTCTACATCGTTGTCATGCCTCATTCGGTGCTCTAGGCACTAACGTATATGAATTATGAAGTGTACTACGTACAGACATGAGAAGTATATCAGCAGTGAGAAAAATCTAGTAAGCGACGAACAAGAAATAAATTATCACTAATATTCGCAAATTGCGATATGTGACCACCTTATTGTGCATTATATTTATCCCAAAAATGCTCACTTCTTTCTTCACCAACCTTATTCACTTCAGAATATTTTTCCTAACTGATTCAATAATTCCAAATTTAACAGCTTAATATACAAATAAAATTTACCTGTGAATGAATAAATGCTTGACACATACGCAGTATCTGTAGAATTTTATGTAATTTGACTTTTCAGTAGCTACGGGGTAATAAAAGACAGGCGTAGATTTGACAGAAAAGAGAATCAAGGGAGATCTGGATTTCGCGGATGATTTAAGTCTCTTTTCGCTAAAACTGGTAGATATACAGTTGGAAACCAAGTAGCGTTGAGGATAAACAGAAAAGACAGAACCTTAAATAAACACAGATAAGACAGTAGTGATGAAGACACCCAGAGACCAACAACAACAGGCATCGGTCACTACCAACTGAAGAAATTTCAAGGAGATCACTTCTTCTACCTATCTAGGCAGTATACTTTCAATCGCAGTCGACAAAGATGCGGATTTCAAAACAAACAGACCTTCATCTCTCTGAGATCAATGTGAAAATATTCTGTACTCAGCATAAGGAACAAAATTGAGATTTTCAACACTAATATCAAATGAGTCACTTCTCCTATGTGGTTCAGAGAATTGGTATGCGCATCACTAAAAGCATCACAACACAGACTGTTTCAAACTTTTATAAATAGCTGCCTTCACTGTCTCCATACTGAAGGTCAGATGACTAGACTGGAGGAATAAGCAACAGGAAATTCGGAAGTGCAACAAACCGCTGAAGAACCAAGTGCTTAACAAATATGGATTGGATACACGCTGTGGAGGTAGTTGAGTGATATCACTGGCCAGGCTGTCGAGTACAGGTTGAGTGAGGGAGGACAAGTTGGACGTGTGTTCATTTTGTGACCTACTTATAGACTCAGGAGTTACTCATAAAAAATAAAGTCGATTTGTGTTTTGCTTGTTACCTTATTGTATTTACAGAAGGCTAACTGGATAGTAAGACAGATTATCTCAAAATATAAAAAAGCATGCAGCAAAGAGCTCCTCTTTTCGATGATATCATTCTCAACCTGTACAATTGCATATATATATGTAGTACTTCAAGGTTTTCCAATGGTTCTCTTACCGATGTCAGCTCAAGATGAAGTCCTGTAACTAATCTTATTTTAGTTTCTAGCCCATTAACGAAATTTACAATCCTAATTAAATATCTATAAAATTATATTTGTAAAATGTCAGCGAAATTGAAATGATTAATTCCAACGTTTCGTTTGGCAATCTGGTCCGAACTTCTTCAGGGAAATTAATCGAAATTAACATAACAGAGGTTTATATATAAAAAGGAACAACTCTTGTTTTTTAAACTTTGTCCAATCATGAGTAGTTGTGAGAATAAGCAGAAAAGACGGAACCTTAAATAAACACAGATAACACAGTGGTGATGAAGACACCCAGAGACCAACAACAACAGTCATCGATCACTACCAACTGAAGAAATTTCAAGGATAAAATAGAACAAGAAAATCAGTAGAATTGTGTATAGCAGATTAATTGTGGGGATTGTAACGCCGTATATGTAGGAGAAACTTCCAGACAGGTAAATATAAGAGTAAAAGAGGATAAACAATGTCTAAAGGTGGTTCCAAAGACCTCTACAGACTTGAAGAAGCTAGAAAAGAACTCAGCGATTGCACTGCATTCGATAGAAACGGGACGCAAAATCGACTTTGATAAGACTAAGGTTTTACAGAAAGGTTTTGGTTCATATAAAGAAAGACTGACTGTAGAAGCCCAACAGTTTGAACAGACGTGAAGGTGTGATCTTAGCTGATGCATGGCAAATCCTGACTAATAAATAAATTGGATATGTTTTCAACAACTAGTCACACTTCATCAAATTCCCGATGGTCTACGTCTTCTTATGGAGAGAATATCAAATTTATAAAATTATATTTTATTTGTTAAAAATCTCAATTATTTTGTAACTATCCGGTCAAATCTTGATCACAGCTCTTATGAGAATAACAAATGTTTTATGACTGTTCACCCACACACACACATACACACACACACCATTGTATACTGCATATACACATATATTTTAACCAAAGTAGACAAATTTTGAAAGTCTGAGGTCAAATTTTGATCACAGTTCATATAAAAAGTTTTTTGTTTTGATAGCTTTTTCTTGATTCATATGACAGGACAAACAATTTAGAACAAGAGATGTACTTTTATATACAAACATACTATTTTATTTATTTATTTATTATACATGTTGATGCCTGTTGCATGACTCATGATTGGACAAAGTTTAAAAAAACAAGAGTTGTTCCTTTTATATATAAACCTCTGTTATGTTAATTTCGATTAATTTCCCTGAAGAAGTTCGGACCAGATTGCCGAACAAAACGTTGGAATTAATCATTTCAATTTCGCTGAGATTTTACAAATATAATTTTTTACAAATGTCTACTTCTCACTCAGCGCTCAATTATTTTGCAACTATCCGGTCAAATCTTGAGCACAGTTCATATGAACTAATTACACATCCTTGGAAATTTTCGTTTTGTTTATAAGACAATTTACTAGATAGATATATATGGTTGTACAGCTTGAGAATGATATCGTCGAAAAGAGTAACTCTTTGTTGAACACATTTTCTTCTACATAACTCAATGGGAATTTCTAAGCATCATAAAATAGCTTAATGCATAAATGTATTAAAGGTTTTCTTGCACATTATTAAAACAGACTGACTTCATTCATTATAAAGTGTACACCTAACTGCGCTAGTTAGTAGTTTGTAGAAATAAGTGTGTTGTCGTTGTAGAACATTGTAGAACAACTGAAAATTTAACAAACAAGCAGAAATGTAATTTCAAATTCAAGGTGACTTTTAGACTTTAAAAAATTCCCTTGAATACTTTCCTTCATTCTATAGACGGAGAATAGAAAAACGTATGTTAAAATAGGATTAACTAGTCAAAAAGCAAAACAAAAAAGGAATCATTTTTTTCAACTGCCGGAAGTCTCAGTTAAATGACATTCACATCTTTGTATAGTAGACAACTGAATGAATAGACTTCTGTACACTTCTGAACACATCCTTATACATAATATAATATGCCGAATTAATTACTAGCATAATTTTCATGCCTATGTGTATAAGGTGAATTTTTGACTAACTCTCTAGCATAGGCATCTGATGTAATTAACGAATTATACTTCCCTTCATACAGACAATACTTACAAAAGCGCATACCTCTTCAATAGAGTTGATTTCAATTCCTTTTTTTTCGAAATGGAATCATAGGAAACCAAACCCAACAATTGTCTGAGTATTGTTCATATGAAACTTTTTAAAAATCGCAGTTGTTTTAATTATTATATTTTTGTTGGATTTTATCGCTAGACAGGAAATCATGAATTTATAATCAGTTCAGTCTAGAAGAAGAAGAGTGATCATTCTTGTGAATATGTTAATCGAATTCAATAATTTTTCTAAACGAAAATTACTACTGAAGTTTTTAATATTCTATCCACAGTGAACATTGAACCTTACCCATGAATACTTCAGCAGTAGTTATGTTTCTCTTATATATATATTATTGGGATAAGATTCGTTTTTCAGATAAGAGGACACTGATATAGGCTTCTTATGCATCTAATCGGCCAAAGTGGGCGTCCCCTTGGAATCAGAATCCAGGAACACAAATCAGCTGTAAAAAGACATGATATATATATTCTTTAATATCTATGCATATAGATAATTATGGACATCAGTTTGATTGGGATGATGTCGAAATTTTAGACAGACGAAACAACAAAAGCAGTCCCAGGGAATTCCTAGAAGCCTGGTACTCAAACGAATATGTAATTACCAAACATGTTAATTAATATAAACTAAATATACTAACTAATAAAAAGTAAATCATGCGACCAGAAAGTTTAAAATCCAAGACAATAGGAAATGATCAATATAGATGTAAAGATGGTTACCGGGAGACGCAATTCTATCACTCATGGAAAATTTAAATCAGTTCACTTTATGCGAAAAATTGCGCTGAAGATGTTGTCTAGAAGTGGGACGACGAAAGCTCCGCAACTAAACCAACCAGCTCAGAGAACAATACTAATTGCAAATCTTTTCACTTATCTAAGCAGCAAGATTAAACTCCAGGTAATCAGTATGGATGAAGATTTCAAAGCCGGTGCGGATGGGAAAACCGAGATACGCCTTCATCATTCTGAAAACGGTTTGGAAATCTGCTGCAGTTAGCATAAACAACAACATATAAAAGTTCTTTATGGTTAAAAAACCTGACACACGTGTAACTAAAACCATTTCGACAAGCCTTCAGATTCTTATCAACAGATGCGTCAAATGGCCAGTGAGAAAGCATTAGCAGGACTGAACTCTAGCAAAGAACCAACTAAAAGCCCGTCGTCTAAAAATATTCTCGAAGGAAGTGGAGATAAATCAGACACACACTGAGAAGGTTATTTAGTGACATCGTGCTCCAAACATCTCTTTGAGTGAAACCTGAATACAGAACGGTGAATCAAGTGACATGCTGGAGATCGTGTGAAGACAAGATGGAAACTTATGCACAACCGTGAAACCAGCTAGAGAGAACTGAAAATTGGGGAGTCGAGTAATGATGTGCTGTTGGAGATTTTTGTTCTATTCATCAGCACATGTCCCCTTCATCCTTTTCACTGAAGACTTTTCTGTCTGACACCACGATTGCCCATAGGCTCTCATCTCATCCTCACACGTCCTTCTCTATGTCACCCACCGACCCACACCAAACTCTTCCTTTCCCACCCATTTTACGCTTGAAGGTGTGTCTGGTACGCGACGTCCTCCAACAGTTTCCTCAGTGTGTGTCCGATCAGTCTGCATTTTCTTCGGCATACTTGTTGATCAGTAAGTTCCTGATTGGTTTGTTCGCCAAGATTCTGACAGCTAATTTTTTCTGGTCGTCTAATATTCAGTATGCAGCTAGTGAAGAGAGATGCTGAAGGCTGTTCAAAGTACTTATCGTGACGCACCAAGTTTCTGACCCATACAGTAGGAATGAGTTAACATTGAGCTTGAAAATCCAAATTTTGTTTTGTATCATGAGTTCAGTGGTCTTTCACACTGATATCCAAGTAATGTAGGTCTGTCTTGGCTTTCTGATCCTGTTTTGCATTGACATCTTCATTGTTGTCGTCACCTGTAGTTGGAATAATGTCGTGTCGACGACTGAAGGATGTGACCTCTTTGAATTGCTTCCAGTTGACAGTGATTGGTGCTTCTTGTTATTTTTGGTCGGTAGTTATCTTCATCATCTCTTTGTGTTCACTTGAGGTCTTGTCTTTGATGCTTCTTCTGTCAACTTGCCTGTTTTCGCCTGTAAGTATTTCAGTTTATTTAACATTAGATATAAGGCGTCTGCAAAGTCAAGATCTTTTAGAGTTTTCTTATCGGTTCGACGTATTCCTGTTTTCTCACTTTCACTGGCGGCGTGCAGGATAACCCACACCATCACAGTTAGGAACATTACTCTTATTTTTTATTATTTATTTCATTCCCTTTTATTCCAGGTGGAGAATAAGGTTTCAGGCTAAGGCTTTGAGGTTTCGGTAGCAGTAGTTTCGTTTTTACGGTATGGGATAGCTAGCCTACGCTAGCTCTCTTGACCGAACTTACTACCGACTCAGAGCGGTTTGGGATTGCATCGGCTAAAGATCGAACTCTGGACCACATATGGCGTGCCTGACAAGCGTTCTACCGCTGAACTGCCCAGGCACTAGGAATATAACCAGCGCGTTTAAACAGAATACAAAGCACTGAAATTGTAATACATTCAGTGATTCACAGATACTTTCCGCATAGCTGACAATGAACTATGCTTGCTATGTGACGGTTGATGTCACCACCTGGATGACAAGACCTTAATAGGCTTAAAGGGTTTCAAACCCACAGCATAGTTTAATTGAATTTTAGATTTTCCCATCGATTGATTGGACCGAAGTGCTCGGTCTCAGGTTGACATGTCGGCTTCTTGTGCAGATGCTTCAACAATGTCTGGGCATGTAATTAGAATTTAATTGGTGGATGGTGACTAGCAGTGGAATCCAGGATGCGCATTTCGTCCTATTTGGGACTCGTCGTCTAGATGTACCTGCATTCCCTAGTGAGTGATGATGTTCCCACCGAGGCTCGAACCAAATGTCCAAAGTTTCAAACGCCAAAGCGTTATCCACTAGACCACTTGGGCCACGAGAGCCACCTCTTGTGCAACGGGTCATATGGCTCTCGTGGCTCGTGAGTCCCAAATAGGACGAAATTATTTTTGCTAGTCACCATCCACCAATTAAATACATAGCCTATTGGTAGGGAATTCAGTGCTTTACCTAAATAAGCAACGACTCGACAAATAATACAGATTCATTAATATATAAATATAGATGTATTGCAACTACGTTTCTTGCGTAGCTACTCTTGAAACTTCTTGCTTACTATTATACTAGAAAACAATATACTAGCTCTTTTCACTGTACAGCAAACGAGAACAGGGATTTTATGTGTCTGTGACTAAAGACAGTGTTCTGCGCATCTCCTGGCAAAAAAATAACAGACAATTTAAGGGAGATCATCTCACTGAAAAAACAACTCAGGAAACAGTGAGATAAATGAGTTGTTTCTACTCGCTTTTAATATTTTAATGATCTCAGAGATGTTCTCATTATTCCTTTCTTAAAAGAGGAATTTTTTTCTGGCTGTATTCGTTCTGTTCTGCTCATCTCGTCTTTTTCTCATCTTGTCTTTAGGCTTTTTCTCACTAAAAAAGAGTTAAAGTCGTAGATTCTATTATATATGTCCAACTTCGAATTTTTGAGCTTTCCGTAGACATTTTTCTCATATACTATTTTAGAATTTAGCCTAATTATAAAAATACCTAAATGATATATTACCGTATCCTGATGTCATACTATATAAAGCATATACGATTTGTCTTATTTTTCAGATAAGTAAAACTATGAATAAATCAGTTTTTAGATCAGAAAAGTAATAAATGCAAACTGTGCTCAGACAAAAAACAAAGTATCTTTTCAAGCAGTTTAATCCATTAAGAAAGTTGAAACAGAATAAAGTCAGTGAAGGTAAAATATGAACTAGTTAGAACATAGGCGTATATACTACTGACTATTTGAGATGAGTAGTAATATACCTCTCATATCAACTAGTAGTGCTGGCTAGCCAGTAGTCAGTTCGAGGTGATATAAACACCAGGCGGCTGTTTCACTCGTCTGAGACTGAGGTCATCACTCTGTGTACTCAGTCTGGCTCCGCTTAGAGAGCCAAAACCTTTCCAACAACTGGATTTCTGGTCAGCTATTATGCAGATTAGAGACTTGGCGTGTCACAAAGGGCACTTCACAAACTACAGAGTTTCATCAACAGCTATCTTCATCCAATACTTAAGATCAGATGGCCAGAAAAAATCAGCAACAGAGATTTCTGGGAGCAAACCAACCAGAAATCAATTGTACAACAAGTATGCAGGAAGAAGTGGAGGTGGATTGGCCACCATACTCTGAGAAAACAAACCATCAAGTGACATCACACGCCAGGCCCTCTCTCGAGTGGAACCCAAAAGGGAAGCGGCGAGTTGGTCATCAGTGTGAGGGTGATATGTAGGAGGTCATGCGAAGAGGAGATGAAACCATGTAGGCAGACGTGGAACCAGGTGAAAACGTTGGCAGAGAACGAAACTAAATGGAGACGTTCGGTTGAAGCCCTATGTTCCTCTAGGAACTAAAGGAGATAGTAATATATAATATACTCAAGAGAAGTTTTAACACCATAAATCTAGTGTATAATTTGCAAATTAATTCGTCACTTGCAATTTACATAGTTTGAAGAGGTGAAGTTTTATCACAGTATCCTTACCCTACATAAAATAAATTCAAATAGAATACAGACCACCGAAATGGTATTACATCCACTGATTTATAGATACCATACACGGACAACCCAAACAGTAACGATTATGGAGTGTGAACTCACGACTGATCTTGGGAGCATGACGTTCAATGGATTCGAGAACCTGCAGTTTATAGCAGTGCTAGTATGAACATGGTGTACGAATTTCATGCTGACCTCGTTTTTAAGTACTGTTTGAACAATGGTTTGATAACACACAAGGTAGGATAAGTATTGATGATAGAGTTGTGGTTGGGTTCAGTATAAGCGTTATGGTTACTGTTGGGATTAGCATTAGGGTAAGGGTTAAGGTAAAGATTAGTTCTAGCGTTGGGATTAGAGTCAAGTTTAGAATTAGAGTTGACGTAAGGATAAGGGTGTTTTAACATAATTTGCAACTTTTAGAATGCAAGTAAAAGGGACCGTTATTCTGTTAGAGAAAACTGTTTTCGATAAATATGAAACTTGAAAATTCATATACCTATTTGTAATTGGAAAGTATTTTTTTGGTTATTCATATGAACTGTGGTCAAAATTTGACAGAATAGTTCTAAAATAATTGGGCATACGTGTGAAAACTATATTTGTAAAATGTCAGCAAAATTGAAACGCCTAATTCCAACGTTTCATTCGGCAAGCTGGTCTGAACTTCTTCAGGGAAATTAATTGAAATTAAGTCTCAGGTCAGATTTTGATCACAGCTCACACAATTTGTTTTATTATATTTTGATGTCTGTTTCATGACTCACATGACTGAAAAAAGATTTTAAAAACAAGAGGTACGCTTTTTATATGTGACCCTCTGTTATTTTAATTCCGATTAATTTCTTTGAAGAAGTTGGGACCAGTTAGCTGAATGTAGGAGACGTTGGAATTACGCATTTCAGTTTCGCTGAGATTTTACAAATATTTTTTGACTATGTCAAGATAAAACTTGTTCGTCTTTAATGTGTTCCATTGTCATTATGGTCGTCTTGGTCGTCTCATGACCACTCATGCTTTCACAATCCGTGGTCACTATTTTATGGATCTGCCGTATTTGGAGAGCTGAAAATCAGCCATACCTATTGTGTAACACCACCTGGATAACAAGACCTTACTAGGCAAACCGAGCTTCGAATCCGTAGCTTAGGGATAGAAAATCGAGTGCCTGAACCAATAAGCCACCTCTTCTCAATTACTGTGGATTCATTCATATTCACTGTAAATCTACCTCTCTTGCAATGCAACTCTTCAAGCTTCCTGTTTACTATTGCAGCAGAAAATATAAACAATTAAAACTCTGTATTTTCGCTGTATTACACAAATAAAAATATTGTTTTTTTCTAGGATTGTAGACATCCTTCGTAATGTACACACAAGCGAATGAAAGAGAGCATTTCGAAAGATCCCATTAGAAACAGCAATAAATAGAATTTAAGAAATAGTGGAACAAATGAGTCGTTTTTTCTCACCTTTAGCTGCGTCATTTCTGTTGAGCTCACTTCACCTTCTCTAGTCTAGTCTAGTCTTCAAGTCTTTTATCATAAAAAGCATTTAAGTTGTAAAACGTCTGTTGTATACATTTTCCATTTTTACCCTTTCGTAGATATTTCTGCTCATACACTAATTTAGTATGTATCGTAATCAAAAATAGTTAAATGATATGAACCTTACTATCCCTACTACAACTTGTCTTGCCTTTTTTTCCAATGAGCTAAGCTATGTAAGAGACTAAATCAGTTTTTGAATAAAAAAGTAATAAATGCAAACTGTGCTCAGAGAAAAAACAACAAAGTATCTCTTAAAGCAAGTTAATCCATTAAGAAAATTGAAACAGAATAAAATCAATAAAAGTAGAGGATAAACTGGTGAAAATTTAGAAGTATGATGGAGAAGATTTGCAGCTTCGCAAATTAACTATCCAGCTCAAACAACACAAACACATCAAAATCATCCACTTGAGCTAGAAATCTTCCCCATCATATCTAAATCTTACGAGTGGAACACGCTTCTTTCTTTTCGAAAGTGGGAAGACTTCGCCAAAAGGCAAGGATTCAGCAAAGAACAATTATTCTTTCTCCATGAGTGCCTTCGTCATCAAATCCTACCGACCAGTGTCAACTGCCCAATGGAATGGAAATTGGCCTAACAATGTGGAAGGCAAATGGGCAAATTAATGATTACAGATGCACATTATCGGATCAAGAAATATCAACACATAATAGATGCCCAAAAAGAAAAACTAGAGAAAACCCTCAACCAAGAACACCTGTCAACGCTGATCACCGCAATTGCATTGTCAAGTAGAAGACACAGAGAACAAAGACGAAGAGTCCTCAAAACCAAGCTAGCCAAGATTAGAAAACAACAACCAGACAATGACTGCATAGTCAACCTATCCAAACAGTCACTCACAAAAATAGAACAACAACTACTACAAAAAGAATTAAACTACAACACTAGAAAAGCTTCAAAAACTGATTTCTTCGCTGCCTTAGAATCATTAATCAAGTCATCAAACTTGAATGAGGAAACACAGGAAGAGGTATACCAAACAATCGTACCAATTGTCAAACAGAAAAAACAACACACACAACTCAACTCTCATGAACTAACGACCCTCAAAAAGCTGAAAAGTAGGAAGGACATCGTTATTCTACCAGCTGACAAAGGAAGAAAAACAGTAGTCATGGACAGACAAGAATAAACCAAGAAAGCTGAAGAACTACTCAGACCAAAAATTTGGACAAGTTACGTAGACGACAAATTTGTAATAATCAAAAGAAACGAGTTTGGTGAAACTCACAACTTAATAAACGACGTCTTCAACGACATTAAATTCACAAGAGAAGAGGAATTCGAGAGCAAAATGCCATTTTTGGACGTCTTAGTCAGGCGAACAACTACAGGAAAATCAGAAACTGAAGTTTATAGAAAATCAACTCACACCGACCAAACACTGAATTACAACAGCAACAATCCAATAGCACACAAAAGGAATTGTATACAAATGCTATTCAGGAGGGCCAGGACTCATTACAGCACTTCCACCTTAAGGAAAATTGAAGAAAAATATCTCATGGACGTCTTCCAAAAGAATGGATATTCATCAAAAGACATCCACCCACAAGCCAACATACCAAATCAAAGGCCCCCAAGGAAAGCGCAAAGAAAATCACCCTGACGTATACAAAAGACATCTCGGAAATCACTGTAAGACTCTTCAAACCTGTGGTAATTTATGTCATGCACAAACGAAGAAAATCACTTCGCTTAGCTGGCTCTGTCTAAACCAAAAGACTCAACTGCAAAAGGAGATACAACCAACATCATCTACAAAATAAGTTGCAATGACTGAGAAAAACACTACATTGTCCAATGTGGACGTCCCATTTGTCTTCGTATCCATGAACATAGGCTAGCCGTCAAAAGACACGACATCCACTCCCTCATATCACTACATACAGATAACCACAGACATCAATTCAACTGGGACAACGTTCAAATATTAGACAGAGGAAACAACAAGAATGCTATAGAATTTTTAGAAACCTGGCATTTCAGTAAATCGTCAATCAATAGACACATCGAGATAGACAAAATATATCAACCGATAAGAAAGAAACCTTACACACAAAGGGTCAAAGCTCAAGTCAAAGAAACAATGAATTACAATACAAATAACCTAGAAGGTGTGAAAACACATAAAAACAACCAATCAAGTCCAAGGTCACCAGGAAAGATGATTAATAAACTCGTGGAGAAATCTGAAAGCTCACTTCGACGAATTGAAGTATGCGCTGAAGATGTTGCCTAGTAGGGGGCAATGGAAGTTTTGCAAGGCTTCCAAAACCACATGAAAAAATTTAGAAGTATATACTACTGACTGCTGGAGATGAGTAGTAATATGCCACTAATAACAAACAGTAGTGCTGGCTAGGCAAAAGTCAGCTCGAGGTGATCTAAACACCAGATAGGTCATTTCACTCGTTTGTTTTCGAGCTCATCAGCGGTGTACCCGATCCGACTCAATTCAGAAAGCACAGACTGTTTAAGCCACCTGAAATTCTGACTAACTACTGGAAGGGACTGATAACATCATAAATCAAACTTATAACTTGAAATAAGAATTTAAAACAAACAACAAAAATTAATAAAGCAGGATTTCATCGGTAGTACGCACCCACTGAGATTCGAACCCAGGACCTTCCGGTTACAAGGCAAGCTCGTATACCATGCTCGCTAGTGACTTGCTACAGGATGGCGTTTCCTGGAGTTCTAGTGAGAAGTCGTGACCAGTGAGGTCCAATTAGATGTCAAGTGAGTGGATGGATATCCCACCAACGACAATGGTTGGTGTCGCGCTAAATCACGAATTGGTAGAAGTTAGAATTCATTAGCCATTGAATCGGGTCCCAGTGGCTGAATGGTATACGAGCTTGCCTTGTAACCGGAAGGTCCTGGGTTCGAATCGCAGTGGGTGCGTATTGCCGATAATTCCCAAACTAGGATGAAAGAGCAGCTGTCCAGTACTCCCTGGTTGGTTTTCAATAGTTCTCTAACTGATATCAATCCGTGATCAACTCGTAAAAACATAACTAACCCTTACAAACCAAACTACAGAAAAAGCAGGATTTAATGAATTCATCAAGTTTAAGTAGATCTCTTTATCTGGACATTCTACATACCGTAGGGATATAAAATTAAGCTAAAATAGATTACAGATCACTTACTTCACTTAAATAATTGGTAATCAGTGAGTGAAAGATCCTGAATATATCAAGAATTTCGGACTTAACAATACTGGTAATAATAGTAGTGCTAATAATAGTGTTAAAACGAGTTGAGATCTTGCTAATAATAAAAAGTAGTTTTAAACGAATCAGAAATAGTTATAATAAGAGATAGAATAAAATATTCATGTTAATTTATTTTTAAATTATTCTATTCCCTTTCGTCCCCAGTGAAACATAGGACTTCAAGTTAGAAGCTTGAAGTTTCAATAGCAGTGGTATTCATTTTTACGCGATAGGGTTGCTAGCTTTATGACCAGCCCAACCTTCCCTCTTTACCAGCCTTATTACTGGCTTAGCGAGGTAAGTAACTGCGTTGGTGGCCGAGGATGGAACTCCGAACCATCTGCGCGGTTGGCGAGCATTCTACCTCAGTGCCACAGACTCCCATTCATGATAATAATAACAGTTAATAAGTAAAACACAACACCTTGTTAGATTGAGAATGACCACCATTTCTGTAAACAGAGATCTCGTTTGTTCAATAAATTTGTCTGCTGACAAGATGCTTTGTTATTGAACTATTAGGCACTTCAACTTCAGCTGTTTTCAGCCATCTTGGCAAATGCTCTATCATGCGAATAGACGACAGCCTTTCTCTACGACCTATGTATTTGCTCAAGATTTCTACCGAAATTCGATAGATTCATTATCAAAACAATTGGTCCCTTTGATAAATTTGAATAAGGCATTTAGAAGACAAATTTCGCTGCGGTGACACCTATATAGGTAGAACCAACAGAATGTTCTAATGTCGTCGAAAAGAACATGTTCCAAAATGGCTACTAAGTCATATAGAAAATCCAAACGCGATTAATCTGAATGGAAATCCAACATCATCCATTGCAAAGCACTTATTAATGTCAGGTCACAAAATCAATATTAGTGACTGTTTCGCAATTATTTCACATAACTCTAATTCAAGGTTATTGAAGGTGATGGAAGCACTTGGGATTTATCACATACAGCCTAAACTGTGTGTACAAAAAACAATAGACTTCAACCTTCGCCTACCATGGACTACTTGAGCTATTTAAATATGTTGGTCATTAGTATGTACTTTTGTTTTTTTATTTAACTGAGTAATTGTCATTAACTTTATTTTATTATTGTTAACCATGTTAGTTGTAAAGCGGTTGTAAAGAAACTACGAAATGACGATGTCATCTCGCGAAATTTGTCTGCTAAATGCCTTATTCAGATTCATCATCTCCTGCTTTATTAACTTTTGTTGTTTCTTGTAATTTGCAGTTTAACTGGGGATATGGATCACTTCGATCTAGCTGGCTAGCAAGGATTACTGTTTGATATGAGTAGTATATTATTACTCATCTCAGCCAATCAGTAGTATTTACTTAAAAACTATAGAGATTGGTATCAGTAACAGAACCAGTGGAAACCATTAGGGAGTATTGGACAGCTACTTCATTTTAGTTCGGGACTCATCATCAGTGTGCACCCATCGCCAAGTTTTGAACCCAGGACCTAATGATCACAAGACAAGCTCGTAGACCATCCAACCACTGAGACCTGATTCAATGCCCCATGAGTTCTAACTTCCACCAGCTAATGAATTTTAGCCTGGCTAGCGGAGAAATTAGCCTGAAGCTTAAATATGGCGACTAAAGTGTAAGCCGTAACGATGAATTCAGTTACTGTAAGCCAAACGTTTTGTTTCCTTAGCCTTGTGTACTATTTGCTACTATGATCGTGATTTCATGCAGAATGAAAGGAATGTTAGCGACTCATGAAGTTTATTATTTACCATAGATTTATCTCACTGCTAAAGAGTCCCAAAAAAGGACGAAATATCTATCGAGGACTCTGCGGTTTTTACTGATCTCTCCCTCCCTCTGGGACTGATGTTGATTTTTAGCAAATTAGATTAATATTTTATTAATTAAAATAACTCACGATAACAAACGAATTATCTGAAATTAGGAATCAAGATAAAATGATCTAAATAAAATCAATTTAATTAACAAACAGAGCATAACTAATCCGAGGAGAGGGGGAGAGAGAGTTGGTTTTCAGTTTGAAATGATGTTTACTCCACTTTTTTTCTTGTTTTTGTTGTCTTTTTCTGGTTTTTAGCTCTTTTTTATTTTAACCACTATTGTAAAAAGAAAATTAATTTAACTGATGGACATTTGAATGTGTGAAGAAGGAAGCTAGATACAATCCTGTGAAGTTGTTCTTCTTTTTGAAGTTGAAAATAACACATTCCTTTCTATGGAAACATTTTATTTATTTATACGCTGAAATCAAAAAACTTTGTTTTTATTTTGTTATGTACATTTTGCCTACCATTACAGTTTCCGACGTATTTATTTTATTTTAGCTGTTCAACTGACCTTTTTTCAATTGATTGATCTTTGTTTTGCACGCTCACGAGCTCTGCTCAGTTTCATTCGAAGAAATGTTCACAATTATCAATAAATTCCCAGTAAAGAAACACTATTACAACGTATACGTCTCTATTCCACTTCGATCGCTGCAGTTCTCTGGATCAACGACTGCCAGTAGACTGTGATCTCCTCTTCAAAAACGATCTCCTGAATGTCACACTCAGAATCACGCCTAGCCTGTTGTTTCCCATTTAGGTCCCACTCAACAACATCCTTATCTGCAAATATTCCCATTTTTAATATTAGAACAAGAGATATAAGCGAACAATATTGTTGTTTTCAATTAGATCTTCTTCAGGCTTTACTCTAATTTACATAGATTTATATATAAAACTTTTTAACCAATGACGGTGATTTTGTGGATCAAATAATAATAAATGTTTTGAACGTCGTTAATAACGATGATTATAATGATAACAAAAATAATGATAATAAGGTTAATGCAAGTGGCAATAAGAATAACAAAGGTAGTAATATATGTATATGTAGACAATTCAATAAATAAATTAGGTCAAATCCTAAAAGTTACGTAATACTAAGGGTGAAGTGAACAGATAATCAGAGTTTAAATAAATAACATAATAATACGAAGGAGATGGAAAATAAGAAAGGGTGGGAGGGTTTTGATTAGAATTCACCTAGGCAAGCAAGGGAGAGACAAAGGTGGAACAAACTTCTTTTGTATGCAAAGACTAGGATTGTTCTCTAGAATGAATTCCCATAGCTTTGGCTATATGTAAAAGATGGATTCGAATTCTGTCCGAAAGGCTCGATGGAATGCGATGTATAACTTTGAAGGCACTATTTCTGTTCACTTGGTGACCGTTATCAATCAAATGAGCCAAAATAGAACTTCTAATAGATTTTATTTGACCGTTACTGAACCGTGGAGGAAGATGCTCATTAATGCGTTTGTTAAGCTGTCTAGTTGTTCGCCCTATGTAGCTCTGTCCACAGTAACAACTTGATTTTTAGATACAGATAGAAGTGGCACAGCTAGGTAGCTTGTCTTTCACTTGAGCAATCATAGTTAGTCGGCTGGAAAATGACAAACAAAGGGTGGCGGCAGTATAAGTCCGTTTTATCGCGAAGTCTTACATCTGAGATTATCGAGAGCCGAAGCTATGGGAATTCATTCTAGAGAACAATCCTAGTCTTTGCATACAAAAGAAGTTTGTTCCACCTTTGTCTCTCCCTTGCTTGCCTAGGTGAATTCTAATCAAAACCCTCCCACCCTTTCTTATTTTCCATCTCCTTCGTATTATTATGTTATTTATTTAAACTCTGATTATCTGTTCACTTCACCCTTAGTATTACGTAACTTTTAGGATTTGACCTAATTTATTTATTGAATTGTCTACATATACATATATTACTACCTTTGTTATTCTTATTGCCACTTGCATTAACCTTATTATCATTATTTTTGTTATCATTATAATCATCGTTATTAACGACGTTCAAAACATTTATTATTATTTGATCCACAAAATCACCGTCATTGGTTAAAAAGTTTTATATATAAATCTATGTAAATTAGAGTAAAGCCTGAAGAAGATCTAATTGAAAACAACAATATTGTTCGCTTATATGTCTTCTTCTAACTTCCTTATCGTGTGTCTGATTCATCTCCACTTTCTTTAGGATATTTGTTTTAGGTTGGTTCGTTGACAGACTTCGTTTCTGCTAATCGTTTCAGACCAGCCACCTGGTCTTCATTATGAAGCCAGAGAATGTAGTTGTCGATCAAATTCTGAAGCAGTGTGTTGGAAATGGTTTTGACAATACATTAAGTACCTAAACCATTTAAAAACACTGACTGACTTGATATCACTGTTAAAGAGTCAGATCATTACGTTGATTGCAACGGATTTCTGCGCTAATCTCAGGTAACGAAGATTAGTCTTGCTTTTCTGATCTTACCTGGCTTTGACATCCTCATCTACGTGATTCACTTATATATATATATAATTTTTGATTACAGCTTGATTCCACACCATATTTGTTCGTACAGGTATGGAATTTTCAGCATGTGATATCGGTAGCCCAAATTATGCAGGCCGACCATAGATATCGGGTGTGCATCGGCAGGGGATCGACCCCCAGACTATATGCTTGGTCGGCGAGATTCCTAACCACTGTGCCACCAACGCATATATATATATATAGAGAGAGAAGTTAATAAAGCAGGATTTAATGAATTCATCAATTTTTGGTAGAACTCGTCAGCTGAATACTCTACATACACGGATATATATACTTTTGAAATTAAACTGGGAGATATAAGACTGATAAGCGAATAAACTCCATTGAATTAATCATGCATAAAGACAGGTGCGAATGTTTTCCAGGTCATGTTCAAATAGATAAAGGGAGAGGTAGTATGAGAGATTAAAGTGTATTACGCTTCAATTAAATCACTTAGATAAACAATTAGTCAGTAGAGAATATAACAAGAATTGCAAACAGAGTAATATCAATAGTAATGGTTATAATGATAATAACAATAATAATGATGTTGAAGTGAGTTAAGATAATGTTACTGATAAAAGATAGTTTTAAATGAATCACGAATAATAATAATAATCATTAGAGGTAGAATAATAAGTAAAACATATTAGGACGCTCACCGACCATGCACAAGGTCCGGGGTTCGATCCCCGGCCGGCGCGCCCCTTTAACTTACTAAGCCAGTAAGAGAAAAAGCTGGTAAAGAGGAAAGGTTGGGCATGAGGCCAGCAACCTTCATCCTGTAAAAATAATCACCACTGTTACAGAAACTTCAAGCTTCCAGCTTGAAGCCTTATGTTCCACTGGGAACGTGAAGGAATAAAAGAAAATTACCATGGTAGATTCAGAGTAATGACCACCTTCTATTGTACACAGAGACCTGGTTTATAAACTCGGATTGCACAAGCCTCTGCAATTGCAAGCATCTCCCTATTTCTTTGTCTGCTGACAATAGTGAATGACTTGACAGCTTGGATATCATGTCCATAGTCCACAGGATGTTTTGTTATTGAGGTTTTTGGCACTTTGCACTCAGCTGTTTTCAAACATTTTGGCAAATTCTCCGTCACGCAAATAAACAATCGCCTTTCTGTATGACCTATGTATTCGCTTCCACAAACACACTCAAATTGACATACGCAGTTAGAAGTGCCGAGGATTGGTGACTGGTCTTTCCCACATTGTTGAAACACTGGCTTAGTGATGTTAAGGAACATGTGTTCTACAGCATAATAAGTTCCCTTTATAGCTTTATCGAGTCTTCGTTTGACTACTTCTTGTACATCATCTCCTTCGAATGGCAAACTGATATGGACAGATTTCTTCGGAACTGTTTGGATAGATTTGCAGGGGCTAATTTCTTTAAGGAAGAGATTAATGAATTTCTCAGGATATCCATTCTTAGATAAAATATCCTTTACAGCTTTTATTTCATGCTCAATTATACTGTCATCGCAAATTTTGCGTGCTCTATTGAACAGTGTTCTGACTAAGTTCTTTTTATACTGGATTGAAACAAAACTCTTGAAATGCATGTACTGTCCTGTCCATGAAGACTTTCTAAATATAGATCTTTCAATTGTCCCATCAGTCCTTTTCACTAGATAAACGTCTAGGAATTTAATAACATCATTTTCTTCGTGTTCTCCTGTGGAAATGAGATTCAGGTGGCATGAGTTGAATTTTATCAACATTTCTAGAGCTTTTGATCTGCTTTCACAGACAATGAAAGTGTTATCAACATATCTCAAGTATACATCCTTTTCGTGTATATGTTACTGCAAGGTACCAGCTTCTAGGTCTGACAAGAATAAGTCTGCAAAAGTGGTTCCACCTGTCTTTCTGCCTGAATAACTCAATGTAGTTTATTTGCTTATCAGTCTTATATCTCCCAATGTAATTTCAAAAGTATATATACCCATGTATGTAGAGTATTCAGCTGACGAGTTCTACCAAAAATTGATGAATTCGTTGAATCCCGCCTCATTAACCTTTGTCTCTTATTTTAAATTCGTATCGGGAAAAAAATTAAAGTTGAAACAATCCTACCTAGATAAGTGAAGGACGTAATTTCTTTCAAATTTCTCTCTTTTACAGTTTTTGGCTGTTGTTGTTATTGAGTTTCTGGCTTCTCTAAGTTCATGTGAACTTCTGTCTTTGCTTCCTGCCAGCCTCTTCTGCTAACCTGCTAGTTTTCGTCAAAAGGTCGGAGAGTTCATATGACGTTTACGTCAGCTGGTTGGACTTATATTTTGAGCAACTGGACATTGGAATTATTTTTCTGGAATTTTTTAAAATCCTAATATATATTACTTATTTATCTCATTCACCAGAAAATGTTACTTTAAATTATTTTTTGGTAAAAATAGCACCACTCATATTTCCTGTGACTATCGTTTGATTGAAAACACCAGGCTTAAGAGGATATGCGGTTTATGAAATATAGAGTATAGATGTTCTTTTTAACTGTGACAAACCAAGCAGTCTGATTAAAAATTCATATTAGATATGTTTATTTGACACCGGATGATGTTTTGAGCAAAAATTGTTGATCATGACGACTGTGTATGTATTAAATAGATACACTCTACTCGAATGATAACTATCCATCTTTTTTATTATTTATTATTCCCTTGGGTACCGAGTGGAACACAGGGCTTTAATAAAACATCTCCACTTTGTTTTATTTTCCGCTGTCCTTTTCGGCTGGCACACGATTGCCCAAGTATCTCAGCTCCCCTCCTCACGATCTCCTCCATGTCACCGTCACACCGATGACACACTCGTCGTCTTGCATTCACTTTTTTACTCGAGCGATGTGCTGGCATGTGATATCATTCGATGGTCTCCTCAGCGTATACCCGATCCGTCTCCATTTCCTTCTATACATTTGTTGAGCAACCGGCTGTCGGTCGGTTTGTTGCCAAAATTTCTTGTTGCTATTCCTTTCCGACCACCATCTGACCTTCATTATGGAGCTAACAAAGACAGCTGTTGATGAAAGTTTGCAGCCTGGTGGAAATGCTTTACATGACACTCCGAATCTCCCACCCATATAAAACAACCCACCAACTTAACTTTGATGTTGGGAGCCCTAATATTGTTCTTTTTGCTGAGTTAGTGCAGAAGATTCCAAAACTGATTTTACATTTATGAAGGTGTATCTTGCCTTTCCGATTATGGTTTTGATATCACCCGTTCCGCCTGTAATTGAAACAATGCTTTCTAGGTGAGTGGAAGAAGTAACCTCTTTCAAATTTCTCCTGTTCATGGTGATTTGTGTTGTTCGCCATACTTGTTGGCTTGTTATCTTCATCACCTGCTTCTCCTGTATGCTCACCTAAAGTTCTCTCTTCGCTGTCTGCTTCTTCGGTTGGTTGGTTTTCGCCTGTAAGTTTTCGAGTTTCTGGGACATTAACTCATCCATGCGCGAAATCCAGATCTTGTAGAGTCTTCTCATAGGTCCAAATTATTTCTTTCGTCTCATTCTCCACAGTCTCCCGTATAATCTAGTCCATCACAGTTAAGAATATCATCGGTGATAGTAGACAGCCACGTCTTACTCCTGTCTTCATTTGAATGGCATCACTGAGTCTTTCTGTGTGAATCACTTGACACGCGTCAGTGTCATATAGCTTTTAAATGAGGTTGATTAACATTCTGTGGCACTACTTAAAGTAGAAGTAGTTCCCAAACTGATTGTTTACACTAATTCATATTTGATTTGAAAGCAATTATATTTCGAGAATTATTCTGTATGAATTTCACTTCTTCCAAGTGTGCTCGCTGATTGATGCGACTCATAGACTCATTGAAAAACCAGGTGGTACTTGACACTGGCTTCTCCTTTATGTTAAACTCTTCAACGGTGCACACTAGAAAATTGAAAGAAGTTAGAATTAATGGGTCAAAATGAATTCCAGCCCAAGTGGTTGAGTAGTCAGTGAGTCTAGCCTCTCTCTGACCTTAAGATCACGGGTTAGATCGCTGGTGTGTTCTCAAATGCATACTCCTGAAGAGTCCCAGACTAGAATGAAACACCTGTCCAGAACTCCAAAGCGTTTAGTGGTTCTCTGTCGCTACCGATGGAGAAAGCATTAAAAAGGGTTTAATTATATTTTCAGACGACACAACAGAAAGAGGAAGTGAATAGTTTTCCCAGAATACGTTCCAAGCTTTCAAACAGACGCAAAAGCACATTAACCCATAGACTCTCGTTCCCTCTAGAAATATTATACAAACGATACAAATCAAATTACCCTTTTAGTTTGCGTTATAGTTTATGTAAAAAGGCAATAAGTCACATTTAATTTTTCCATCTATTTCATGCTTTAGAATTGTCAGGAGTGAATGAATGTCACGCTCCATTACTTTGAGCAGTAACACGTAACATTAAATTCCTGTCATTCAAATGACAGACCATCAGTAAACCACTGGACAAAACCTCCGTTTACTGATACTCAAAGTAATGTTTGCATCACAAAGACTCTTATAACAAAACTGTGGTTTCAGAATCTGTCTGTCAGTTAACTGTCTTTGTTATGTTCCTGAGTAAAATTTGTCAGTTTGTCAGAAGAATTGAAAAATAAAAAAACCAATGTTATTAGCCCACCTGTCAAATTCTTCAGAGTTATGCGCTAATTAATTCTATTGTTGAAATCACTGGTGATGGAGGAAATGGTGAAAGTTATCAAAAAGAATATTTGCCTGGAATATAATTTCTTTCTTTCAATTTTTTTCTATTTCAACTTGAAAACAAAATTATATTCATTAGTTGGTATTTTATGGCCAGTCTGGAACAGACAAAGCTCAAGAGTGCAATTGGCGAAACAACAGCCTACTATAGATACGTCAATGACACATTCATTGTATGCAATAATTTGAGTCACGATTCGCCTCTTTAAGCAATGTATACAAAAGCATCAATTTCACGATGGAGTATGAAGATGATGAAAAATTCCATTTTTTGGACATAAAGTTGGAGAGAAAATAGGACGGGATACTCGAAAGATCTGTATGTCGTAAAGATACATGGAGTGGTCTTTACTTGAATTTTAACAGCTTCTGCCCAGTGAGATACAAACGAACGCTGGTGAAAACGCTTTTCTCTAGAGCAAAGAGAATAGGTTCACCAAACAAACTAGACAGTGAACTAATGCTTCTTGAAAAATGCTTGAAAGACAAAGGTTACCCACAAAGTTTCATCAACAGATATGGCAAGAATGAACTCAAGAAGCTTGATACAGCTACAGTCAAACTCGACTACAAGGGCGGCGATATAGTGAGAATGGTAAATAAATTTCGGTGCCCATGAGGTCAGATGAGAAGTTGATGATGTAATACAGTGAGCAGAACTCATAACATCAAGAAAAATTATCTCTTCAGGGAGTCAGGGCGTTAGGACGTACACTGAAGCATTATTAGTCTCTCTACCTCGAACAACCTGCTCACTGGTGCAGTCAAAGATTGACAAGTACCCCTCACATGTTACCTTCAACTGTGTATACCAATTCACATGTATCTACGGGAGCAGTTACATTGGAAGGACAGAGAGGAGGGCCTACGTCAGATTCTGCAAACATATACCAAGGAGCCTCCGATTAAAGGGACCGAATTGTTTAAGCTCTTCAAAAGCCAAACACCTGACTGACACAGGACAACGAGTAGATGTGCTGGAATCATTCAAAATAATGAACAGACAAAGTACCTCAAATCTTCTCAGGTTTGCTGAAGCTATAGCAATAAAACGACTCAAGCCCGACTTATGTGTCCAAAAATAATCCGTTGTTGGACTTCAATTACCCTGGTAACTGACATCTTAGTAACTCTTTGTTTTCTAATTTTGTTAACTTATCTTTTCACACCACCCCTCCCCTTTATTTTTCGTCTGACTCTTAAGAGATAATTTTTCTTGATCTTGTGAGTTCTGCTCACTGTATTACATCACCACCTTCTCATCTGACCTCATGTGCACCGAAATTTTGACCTTCTTTTATCTAATTACGTAACTATTACTAATTTTCATTTGTTACCACCCCAACAACACATCTGTTAATTAATTTTTTTCAAGGAACTTCTCCCTAACAAGATCTATATACATATATATATGTCGTAACAATTAAGAAACCTTGTTATTCGCAACGCCTTATTTCACTATGACGCTCTGACAATATGCTTGTTAATGGACAAAAGTTTGCTAAAATTGTACACTTTTTTATTTTATTAAAGAATTCAGGTTGTACGCAGCTGATGAGAACCGACGAAATAAAATGGATCCAGATTATTCTGCGCCAATGTTTCTTCTCTCTTTGTTCAAATTTATAAAAGGGAATCATTTTACAAAAAAATTATTATACAGTTGCAGTTCATTATTTATTTAGATCACTATTGATTTTTCTGTTAACTGACTAGATTGAAATGTTTGGCCTTCATTTACATATAGGATCCTATTTTGATTCACAACTAGTTTAGGTAATCATAATATCTACACATGTGCTGTTCAAAGTCACATTTTTTCCACAAATTATTTTACCAAACACCATACAATTAACAGTATGCTCACAACTTATGTATAAGTTCAAACCAAGTTCACTTTTCAACAATTTGAAAAAATCTGCACGCTGGGCATATGACAATCATTATAATAAAGGTTTTTGTATTCCCCAGTGAATGAAAAACAAAACGATTCTGTTGTTTTTACTGGCGATTCGCTATTTAATGCTGCTAATAGCTATATTGAAGTAGTATTATTAAACCAGAATTTAAAAAGTCTCAGAATATATATAACAAATTAATCATCGTTCCTCAGTATGGGGTCATTTCTCGTTGCCCAATTTGCCAATTGGTGAAGATAACAAAGCTAGGTGTAGATTGTTGGATTTGATAAGTGTGTAAAATTATAAAAACAAAATGTATTTACATAACAGAATCGCTTATCACATTCCTGTTGATTTTGTCATTTCATGGGGGAGGGGAGTGTCGTAACCAGACCAAATTCTGTTCTAGTCAATCATCCCTATTCAGACAATTTGGGTTCCATTTGATATGTAGTGATTCTGATAATATTATACGCTCTTCGTGATTTCTGAAATTTTTCTGGATGATGATTTCAATATTGCCGAAATCAATTTTGTGACCTTGTTCTATAGAGTGTAGACGTATGGCTGATGATTTTCCAAGCTTTTCTAGTTCAACTGGATTTCTCGGTGATCAAACAGACCCTCTACAGTGTTCATTTCTTGTGATGTTGATTTCTCAAGATGTTTGTCCGATGTATATAACATCACATTCCAAGCATTTTACTTTATAGACACAATTAGATAAAGAATCCTTAGGGATTTGAACTTTTACATGGATTAAGTTGCCTCGTATTATGTCTGATGATTTGAAGAAAACTTTGATGTTGTGTTTATTGAGTACTCATTATATATCGTCTGACGTTTCTCATCCATATGGGACGACAACTTCCGAATACGTTCTAATAATACTTTGATAAAGCTGTTAACAGCATTGCACAGCGAAACGTCAGTAAAAACAGTAATATCGTTTTGTTTTTCATTCATCGGGAGATACAGAAAGTTTTATTGTAATGGATGCCTACATCTGTCCATTTTATCTCCTTAAACGTTTGTCATCTTGACAATAAAACATGCTTAATGTTCCTTACATAATCATTTACATTCTTTTTTACAGAAGTTCATCCTAAAAACTATTTAAAATACGTATCTGGAGGAAATTTACAGACATGAAAATTTTTCGCATGACTAATATTTATCACTTTAAAATCTGTGTTAAACGGATGGTAGTAAATTTAATTCAATTTTAGATTTTCCCATCGATTGACTGAACCAAAGTGCTCAAGAGGTGTCTCTCGTGACCAAAGTGGTCAAGTGCATAGCGCTTTGGCGTTTGAAACTACGGGCGCTAGGTTCGAGCCTCGGTGGGAACACCACCACTCATTGATTGGGGAATGCAGGTACATCCACTAGCTGACCAGTCCCAAATAGAACAAAATGCGCTTTATCCTAAATTTCACTGCTAGCCACCATCCAGCAATTGAATTCAAGATCGTAGTAAAGACTGTAGTGTGTAAAAACAAGGTGAGAACAATTTTCTAGTTAATTTCTGTGTATCCATTGGTTGATTACTGTTGGACCAAAATGCTGGATCTCTGCTAAATTGATGGCTCCTAGTACAGATGTTTCAAATATGTTTAGAGAATAACATGATGTTCCTCTTGTTGACAGTGACTAGTAGTGGTTTTACTAAGAATTTTTGAAGTTAAGATTGAAATTATAACAGTGTGATAACGTGTTGTTGTTGTTTCCTCTAGTTCCGAGTGGAACATAGAGCTTCAGCAGAACATTCCCACTTTATTTTTTCTGCCGTCCTCTTTTGGCAGTCCAACGATTAACCATAGTCTTTCATCTCCTCTTTACACGATCTAATCCGTGTTACCCTCATCACTCCACATTTACATTCTACTAGCACTGCAGTCTGGTTCTTAATCTCACTCGACAGTCTCATCAGAGTGTGTCTGATATACCTCCATTTTCTCCGGAAAATTCGTTGAGCAGTAGATTCATGGTTGGTACCTTCCAAGAGTTCCTTATTCTTTCTAGCCATATGATCTTCATTATACATCAAAGATGGTCGCTGATGTAAATTTTCAGTGGTCTGCTGGGAATGCATTTCATGAAGTGTCAAGTTTTCGACCCATACATAAGACCCTAGTAACTTAACAATGGTGTTGGAAATCGGATTCTTTTTCTTTGTGCTGAGTCCAGAAGATTTTCAGAATGATTTCAGAGTGATGAAGTATGATAATCTAATAAAGACAAAGGACTCAGTAGGAACACAACGAATCAAGGGGGTTGAATGTCCATTCAGCTGACAGGTCCCGAGTAGGACGAGTCGCGCATCCTAGATTTAATTGCTGCTAGTCATTCTCACGAGCCCAAATAACTCATTGGTTAACATCTCTGACTGCAGCAGTCAGCGACATGGGTTTGAGTCTCAGAGGGGGTATAAGTCCCCTTAACACAACAGATATGCCTTGTTACCTGGTGGGTGCCAACAACTACGAAACCTAGGTCAGCAGAGGGCTACCTTCCGACTGCCTACAGCCATCTAATAACAATAATTATCAAATTTAATCACTCAGAAATATGTATTTTTAACCCGGTTTCTGAGAGGCAATCTAAAGTATAGTCATCTGATTCCCTACTCAAACAAGCGATCTCTATTCATCTTTAAGTTTGATGTCATATACTAACAGTCAGCCAAGAATTTATCAGTGATGGAAAAGGAATAATCGTTTGGGGGCCAATTACCAGTAAAAGTAACTTTATATACAGCATGGAATTTTCACCATTGTGTACAAAGTAGGTTTATAAGCTCTTTTTAGGACAGTTGTATCTTCACACAACACTTGCTCTATATATGGTACTGTTGAATTTTTACATTTAATAGCCGTACGAGTATAATTTATTATGAAATTCCTTCTGGTTTCAACCCATGGAGAGATAAAAGGAGAAAGCAATGAACAAGAAGAGAATGTTTAGCATCAAACAAGATGACTTTAACCAATCGTTTGGAAGAATTAAAATGCATATCACACCATTAGTGTCAATTGGTTTAGTCAAAAGCATACCGATAACCCTACTTATTGCCTTTAGTGTTCTAAGTCACATAACGCAATCTGTGCTAAATATGGCGCTGAAGATGTTGTCCGGAAGGACGACGAAAGCTTCGCGACTAAACCAACCAGCTCAGAGAACACTTTTAATTGCTAACGCAGTCTTTTTTGAGAAGCTCAGGAAGGCATAAGGGGGAACAGTAGAGAAGACTGGGTTGAATAAATGAATTAATAAACTGTAAGAGAAGAGGTTGAGTTAT
Source organism: Trichobilharzia szidati (assembly GCA_944472155.2). Taxonomy (NCBI): domain Eukaryota; kingdom Metazoa; phylum Platyhelminthes; class Trematoda; order Strigeidida; family Schistosomatidae; genus Trichobilharzia; species Trichobilharzia szidati. The sequence goes on along the minus strand of OX235272.1, from coordinate 41,523,940 downwards.
TTAAGCAGTAAGTTAAACCGATGGTGTTTTTGATATCAACGTGATATGAGACGATCAACAAAGATTAAAAGGGAGAATAATGCCAGATAGCAAGCTATTTAGAAAGGAAATTATTTGGTGGATTTCATACAGACTATGGCAGTTGGAATGCAATCACAGGATGTCATAGATTTATACAAAGGTAAAGGCTTCAAATAATTATTGTAATCCTAATGAGGCAAACCGTTTATACTGCATAGTAAAGTAAATCATAAAAATTAGTGACAGGTATCGCTTAGGTGGTGTCCGTACATTCAGGCATAACCCAACCCCTCCTCTTACACTTCGTCAACTCCTGCATCTTACCTATTCTTTTTTTACTGTTCACCCTTATTCTTTCCTGGATTGCTTAAAAAAGACTATGTCATACTTCGTAGAACTTTGATGACTGTCAGTAGAGCGAGTGCTATCCCATTAGGCCACATCGTTAACATTGTCACTGATAAGCACCTGATGTCATGCAACAAATTTGCTAAAGAAATCTTGTCAGACTGTGAGCATCCACGGCAACACCCACAGCCCCACCCTTGTGTCTCCTCAGGTGGAACTAGAAGTCTTTTCAGAAAACTTTATGCACATACGTCTAAGTATAAAAATTCCATTATACCATACTTCGTGGCACGTACTTTACGTGATGAAAATAGTGTTAGGCATGAACTAACTAACCTTCTTTGCACTACTAAAGAAACCATTTCCTCCACCCTTACAACATCAAGCTTTATTGTTATTGTACTTCTTATATTTATAATCCTCTCAATTTTCTTTTATTTGTTTATTTTTTCATAAGTGTGAACATCATTTAAGCTGCGTTACAACTGTTAATTTTTTATTTCCCCTCACCATACTATATCAACAGAACATTAGATTCAATAATCTATAACATGATAAAATTTCCAAACTGAATAGCCAATACTGTTTGAAACAAACTCACTGTCATTATTATTATATTTATTATTCTCATTTTGTACTTGGAATATTTTTGACTTTATATTATAAATGTGGACAAATTCCTCTGTTTAATTTTGTTTTAATTTTTAATTTAATTTATATTTTGAGTAGGGTAGATGCAACATTGTGACAAATGCTGAGAATTTCATATTCTGTATTATAAGTGCTGTTTACGGAACAAAGTAGATTATTATTATAATTATTATTTAATAAACATTTTTTGTCTAAACGAATGGACTGAACACACACTAAGAAGGTCATTAAGTGATACCTTAAGCCACTGGAACCTGGATGGGAAATTACAAGCTGGGTATCGGTCAGAAGACAACATGGAGGAGATCATGTGGGGAGGAGAGGACAGATCATAGGAAATCGTTGAGTCAGCTAAACAGAACTATGAAGAAAAGGATGAAATAGAAATGTGCTTTGGAAGTCCTATATTCCGCTCAGAATCCAAAAGGGTTGTATTAATAGATGGCACCTTTATATGGATTACAACAAACAGCAATACAAACTGAATATTTCATTTCAGTCATTGTCTTCAAAAGCAGTCTTTAATAAACTCATATATAGACAAATATAAGCTTTATTAAATCTACTCACCTAACCCATGAAAGGCAATATTACCCATTTGTAGTAACGCGTTCAGTTGTTCTAATTCCGTGTGAAATGACATAGCTATATTATCGAATTCATTAAATTCTTGTGTCTTTGTCGCTGAAGCTGTATAAGGTGATGTGAAAAATGGAAATGGCACAGTTGTTCCGACTGTAGGCACAATTGATGTATACATTAGGCTGGTATTATTTACCTCTGTTACCTTATTAGAATCATTTTGATGATTAGGTGTGTGTTGTTTTGAAGAATTCAACAGTAACTTTTCATAATCCCGAGCATCCCCAATTATTGTATTAGGATTATGTTTGGTTTGATTATTAGTCATAGTGTCAGTTAAATTCCGCTTAAACATGTACTGATCAATCATATTCTGGAATAAATAAGCCAATTTCTCAGTCCATAGCAGAAATGGACGATTTCTGTCTTCGATCACGTAGGACTGCAACTGATCACTAACATATGACCATAAGGTGAACAAGCGTTTTTGTTTAAATCTATACAAACTGTTCTCATTATTCGAGAGATGAAATTCATCACCAATGTAGAATATTTTAATAATTTCATCTATCTGTTCCGGTGAACACTTGTCTAACAGGTTGACTAGACTTTTTGGTCGATTATATCGGCCCAGGCGTTCAGCTAATATAGAAGCAATCTGTAGACAGCTGACATTTAAACAAAACTTTTGTGTTTTACACTTTTGTTGTTCAGTTTTACTATCACTTCTACTACTACTACTAACACTACTATCAGTAGTCGGTAAATGAATGGACGACAACACAGGTGGGTGATGTGTTTTCTTCACTGGCGATAATTTGTTCACCGGTGGCATCAAAACTTCTGGCGATGAATACGAAGACGAGGTTCCATATATTGTCGTTAGTGATTCATCATACTGGTTATACAATACAACCATAGTAATAATTACAATAATTAATAATAATATAGATATAATTAAAATTACTAGTAAGATTTGTTTACGTCTGCGACTTGAATGAATGTAATCACTGAAATTTGAGCAAATATTCAAATGTGTAGTGTGCTTACGACAAGAAAATGTATCAATGCGTAAAATGCTAGCTAGCCATGACTTCGTTCTATCCCTCCATGATTGTTTTGTTTGAATGTATTCCGGTGTAATTGGCGGGGATTTTAAATTCGGTGTTTTACAGTTAATGGATTCATTAATTAGTACAGCTCTATTAGAAGTTGTTGGTATTTCACAATTTTGGATAGATTTTGTAACCGGGTTTTTTGGCTTGGATTTTTGTGATTTTGATGATAACTTACGAAGAAATAATGATTTTGAATCGGTGTGATTTTGTGCTTCACTGGATAAAAGACATTGTAAACTTTCATAATTTTGATTGCTACCACTACTACTATTATTGACATTAGTAATATATGTACTCGAGTTATTGTTATTCGTGTTCATGGTGTTGTTGTTGATTGCAGTATTTGACATATAAAACATTTTAGAATTGGGTAAGTGTTTACAATTCAGCAGGCCATTTTCGATTTGTTTACTAGCCATTAATAGAGGTGGTCCAGAGTAGGCCGATGTGAAATCATTTCTACCACTACTACTGATATTACCATCAGTAGTGCTATTTATTTGTTTTAAACTAAACTGTTTAGTTATCTGTTTGATTTTCATTGTTATGCTATCTCCTCTTTCTGCTCCTCCTCTAAATGATTTCGGTTTTGTTTTGTTGTATTTTGTTTATGTATTTTGCATTTTAATTGAGGCTAAAAATGTGCAAATATTGTATTCGCATAGACGGCAGCGTGATAGGTGTAATATCCAATTTTTATTTCTCATATATCCGTTGTTTAATCGTAGTCAACAAATTTTATTTCTGTTCTCATGATTGAAAGCCGGGAAAACGAATGAACCAATCAGAAAACAGTACATATACTTAGATATTTTATTGGTTAAACATTTAAGAAGTATATTTATTATTTATTTACTGGTATAACTAACAATGATAATATGATATCAGTTGTTAGATTTCGTCAGGAATCAACATCAGTGAGCGAGCGAGAGAAAGAACTAGAGGGCTATTCCACCCTATTTTGTGACTCTTCGTCAGTACGCAGCAGCGACCTCACCAGGGATTCAACTTGGGACATATTGATGACAAGATCAAGTTTGTCGACTAAGTCAAAAATGAAAAATGGTTTAATTGAAGAATTTCATCATGAGCTGAAATCGGTTAGAGAAACATTGGAAAACCAACCAGGGAGTACTGCACAACTATTTCGTCAGCCTAGTTTGCGACTCTTTAAAAGCACATATCCACCCCCAGAGATCAAAGCCAGGATCTTCTGGTTACAAGGTGAGCTCGTAGTCCATTCAGCCACTATCAGGACCCGATCCAATGGCCAGTTCATGAATTCCAGCTTCCAATTTTATGAGTTGGCGCGACCACTAGTGAATGTCGTTGGTGGCGAGTATTTGTACCAACCTTCTGTACTCTACTGGTCACGGTTTCCCACCAGAATCCCAAGTGGGCACTCGGTTTGGGTCTTAGTGGCTTAATGGTCTGAGAGGTTGCCTCAAAACCTAGAGGTCCATGGTTTGAACCCCAACGGCGGGTTCGTACCGTGAAGAGTCCTAAACTAGGACAAAACAGCTGTTTCTCCAGTGCTTCTCTAACCGATGTCAGCTCGTGATGAGATTTTGTAACCAATCAATCAAATCCCTACAAACCGATACTTGAAACACAGTTCACCAGAAAAATTCAGTACAAAATCTACAATGAAATTAATTCAGATCTGATAAAAGATTTTGATCTAAGTATCAGTCTCAGGGCCATTGATAGCCACTGGATGGACGTCCGTAAGCTGTACTGAAAAGTTATGACGAGTAAGGACCGTCATATCAAAAACAAGTAGATGCTCACAGACGTTACTGATTGAGGGTCGTGCGAAATATGATAAATTGACAAAATTCATCAGTCAATGAATTCTATATTAAGTGTCTCAATGGTCAATGAACTTGGTGTCGTCAGCTGAAGGTTCCTGATTAGAGTCCTGATGCGGTCAAGGGTTAACACTGCTGACGAATACCGAAATGGGGCCAAAGAGCTATCCAATGCTCTTTGGTGACTGTCAGTGATCTCTGTAACTGGCGTTGGACCGTGGCAACATCTAAACAATGGGATTTAATTCATCCAAATTCCATCAGTTTCATAATCGAACTATATAAACAAATCTGATATGGTTATGAGTACTAAATTTTACGCAATACATAATCAGAACATATCACCATGTATTATATCAAACATCAGTGTCAACCCATGACCTCACGAGGGGTCGAACGCTTGACCTTCCGGGTACAAGTCTCCTTGAACGTAATGACCACTTGGGCCACTGGGATCAGAATTCATTAACCTGAAAAGTCTAACTTTGTCAATTTTTGATGCAGAGCTACCATCAAATAACGCCTGCGGTAGGCATCTACTTCACCTTGATATCCTATAATCTAAGTAATACTTATAATGCCGCGAAGTATTGAACTGAGATTGACGTTTTGCTTAATCTCTGATAAATCTTCCTCGTTTCTTTATTCTAGTTTCTTCTCAGCATTAGTCTCAACCCAATTTTAAGCCAATTTTTATAAGCTATCGTATTAAACATTATATTTCCCTGATTTTGTTTCTGTTAATCTCATGGGAGATGAATATAATTGCGTGTAAACAAAATTTTATTTGATACACCAAAGTGTGAATAATTCAATCTCATAATACGAAAGTGATAAGACACACTAGGGGTGAAATTTTAATATCCACTATTGGTTTCCAGGGATTTTATCGGGAACAGGTTTGATCACGAGCTGATTTCATTCCTGGGTTCAAACTACATCCCAAATTATGAGAAAACAGCTGTCTAGTACTCTATGACCTACCAATGGTTCTCTAATTGACGTCAGTCTACAGTTAAACCCGTAACCAATTATTTCCGTACAAACCAACACTTAGTGATTTATGTGAAGCTCACAGTATAGGAAGTTACCTGGAGTTCCAGTGGGGTTTGGCAAGTCAAGTAAGTGGAATTTTAATCGACGATGATAATGGCTGCAGGATGCCCAATATATATCACGAATCAGTAGAGGATGGGATTCATATTCCATTGTATTCGGTTTCAGCGGCTTAATCGACCTCCAGGTGTGCGTCGGTGGTACAGTGGTTAGGACTCTCGCCGACCATGCACATGGTCCGGGGTTCGATCCCCTGCCGACACACACCCGATATCTATGGTCAGCCTGCAAAATTTGGGCTACCGATATCCATGCTGAAAATGCCATACTTGTACTGAAAATACGATGTGGCATCAAGCTGTAATCAAAAATAAATAAATAAAAATAAGCTGGAGACACTGGGTCCATACTGCTTAAGAGTCTCAGACTAGCACTAAACGGATGTCTAGTACTCCCTGGCTTTCAATGGTTCCTTAACTGATGTTTTCTTGTAATAAAACCTGAAATCTTAGAGCCCTTATGATTTATTTTCTTCTTCATTGCTCATCGCTAAGTTATACTGTGAGTTACAAAGTCACCTGATTACACTGTGATGAAGCTATCTAAAATCGAATTCCATTAAAATATTTTGAATTTTTTCAGGATAGCAGAAAGAAGTAATTTATCTGAGGTGTCTGGGATTCTGTAGCTCAAGCCTGCAGACGCTCAGGACAAATTCGTCTTTACTTGTGAACACAAGTATATATATACATATGTAAGTACCGAGGAATTAGTCACTATGGTTCAAATGCTATGAAGTTTTGAAAGCCAGCGTAGACTTCTTTTTCTCCACAAAAATAAGCTTAGCTTTATAGTGATTTTCGTGGGGCGCTGCTCAACGTTTTCGCTTTAATAAGTGGACACTGGAAGTCATTTCTGAGCAATGGCCACACCACCGAGCAGTTCTTTCTACTCCTTTATCGTAGTGGATGACCAGCTGCAAATAACAGAGGATGTATCTGGTCTTCTTGGTGTCTTGACCAGCACTACCTGTCATTTCGACAGGCATTCGAGGACGACTGCCAAGTAGATTGTAACACCAGCACTGTAGCCTTTAGAAAGCATAGTTTGCCATCTTCCAGATGTCAGCATCATCACTGAGGTTCGAGTGAATTGCTGAAACATTCTGTTTGACCGTTCTAAAGCTTTTAATTAATTTCATAGCATAATTTATTTTCTAGCAATATTTTACTGAGATTCTGTGCTAGTTGGCACTCACCACTCATCAAGATGTGTCCGAAATCTTAAAGGAGCTCGTGTATCCTCTGAGATTCTGATCTGGGCCACCCAGTACTGCAGGCAGAAGCGTTACTACTGAGGTATTCGGGCTCGCAGTCGACTTTCTGCAAGACACAAGCCGCTTCAAGATTGCAGATACGGTTTGCTCACCAGTTTCAACATGCACGAAGCCTAGGTGAAGCAGGTCTTCCAGTCGGTTGCTTTCAGACATCTAACAACGATTCATAGTACAACGTGATAATGAACCATCTAACATGATGGCTTCATTGCAAAATTGACTGACAGAATTCAATCTTCATCAGCACTATGTACTAGACGCATGACATTGATCATTAACGAGCGTGTAACCGAAGTAATTATACGTAAATATGATTGTACAGGTAGAGGAGAAAATAAAAATCGCCCGAAAAGGCTTCTTTGATGAACTAAACTATTTCGACTTCACGTACCTAATTCGTTACAACAACAAATGAAATTAACTGACTCACTTGTCCGTGAAAATAGGTCATCTCTCCGTAGAAACGGATCACAAAGTTAATTTTAAAAGTGCGTATAAACTCACGTATATAAGATTCGTTGAAGCCCTTTCCAAATAAGGCGTAAATTTATTTCATGTGTTCAAAACCTATTTCTTATTACTTTCAATTTGTACTGATAAACAAGTTAATAAAAAGATAATTGCAGCGAAGAAAATTTTCTTTTCGACGAATTCATCATCTAGGCTGTACATTCGCGTATTTATATCAAATGGATGGGAAAGTTCCAGAATAATTTCTGGTTAAGGGTCAAATTAATAAAAATTACAATTAGGAATTAGAATGCCATAATAAACAGGGGGATGGGTAAAAGTCAAACAAAGTAGCATAATAACTAAGAAAATTGATATTGTGCAATTGGGGGTTAGAAATGTAAAAATAACAAAATATACAGGATGTTTGGATAAAAAACTAGTGTGATGAATAATTGTTTATGCAATCAGGGATTAAATATGTAGAAATAGTACAATGACAAAATAAACAGGAAGAGTGGGTATGAAAATATAGTAGTGTAGACAGGGATTAAGAAAAACTTAAAATAACATGAATAAACAGGAAGTTTAGATAAGAAAGGCGATGAGATTGTCATTACTAAAACTTTTACCTGTTTATGATGGCCATGGTAGGGAGAGGGGGTGGACGCAATTCTTTTGGATAGCTAGCGCCTCAGCTATGCCCAGATGCCTTGATTTGACTCCCTTTGATAGGTTTGATTGAATCTTATATATTAATTTGAAGGACTTTTCGAAAGGCGCTGAAAGTGGTGAGTTGACCAGATGTTCTGTCACTGAACTGTATACACGTTTTCGGTCTCCTTTTACTAGCCAGGCTGGGTAGTGTTCGCAAGCGCGTTTTCCAAGTCGGCGCATGGTATGGCCGATGTACTCAGCTCCGCACGAGCAAGTGAACTGGTATATGCACGTTGAGGTGGCCCAATGCGATGGCTTGTCTTTCACGTTCTGGCTGAACAGTTTCTTGCAGGAAAACGTCAGTCGTAGGCTCACGGCGAAGTATGTTTTCCTAAGAGATTTGCAGAGGCGTTTGCGAAGGATTTCTGCTTCAATATCACCTTTGAATTCTAGATTAAGCAGAAGTATTTTCTTTGGAACGGATTGAACTTGTTCTGAAGTCTTCTTAGATTTGAGATTTTTGTCTATGAACCTGGGCGGGAAACCGTTTTCCATCAGGGTTTTCCGGAGATTACGCAGTTCTTCTTCGATCACTTCCTCGCTGCATATCTTCCGAATCCTCGGGGAAAGAGCGTATATCAGGTTCCTCTTTCTGCTTAGGGACACGAAGCTTTGAAAGTTGATGAATTGTCCATTCCAAGTAGACTTTTTGTATATGGATCTTTTCAGAGAGTTGTTGGCGTTTCTTGTCAGCCGGACGTCGAGGAAGTGGAACATTCCGTTGGATTCTGTCAAATGTACAACCTAGATGATGACTTCGTCGAAAAGAAAATTTCTTCGCTGCAATTGTCTTTTTATTAACTCCTATGACAAACAGGTTTTAAAACCAAGGTTTATTTCGTACAATAATCGTTCCCCCTTTATTTTCTTACCTCTCATCTGAGGTTCTGAGTCCTAAATAAACATTTTGACCCAATCCGATACCATCTTGATATTTCGTACTCCGTTAGCTTTATTATTCTGATTAGCTGCTAGGTAGTAACTGATGTCATGCACTAAGTACTCGGTAGTGGTGCAGACTGAACTCCTAATATCCAGTTTACAATGTGCCCACCATGCTAGGTGACCCATCGTCACGGTACACTCTGGATTTCCGTTAGATTATTGGAGGATGAAGTCAAAATACTAGGTTTCGTGTTTTTTTAACACTCACTTGTCAGCAAGGCATGTCTACAATCTTGAAGAAACTCATATCCGCTGTAAGACTCGAACCTGTGTCACACAGCGCTCAAGTCAGAGACGTTACCGCTCAGGTATTCGCGCTAGCCATTGACCTCCTGTAAGAATGTGGTGAATACTTTGATTGATTAATAGGTAGTAACCACTGTCATACGTCTAGTACTTTGGTTGGTGGAGACTGAATCTTATCAGTCAATAAATATGTAAGTATGTATGACAAGTACGTGTGTCATCAGAATTTTCAAAACATGTTGCACGCGTGTATGACACCTGTTAGATGAATAATATCCAATTTTTCGGTCCCACTAATATCATAATCGACAAAATTTGGAGTTCATTGGCCATTCGATTGCATCTTAGTGGCCTAATAGTCTACAAATTCTCCTTGAAACCAGAGGGTCTTGAGTCTGAAACCTGGCAGTGGGTGGGTACTGGTGAAAAGTCCCAAACTAGGATGAAACAGTTGTCCAGTGTTTTTATCTCATGTCTTACTTCTAAAAGACAGGATAACCCATTACGGCTGCCTGAGAGCAAAACTAAAAATACGACCCATCTGCACATCTCGGAATTTCGCCTATAGCGTTTATAAAGTAATTCAATCATGGGGTGATCTCTGATTGAATTCAGTATGATTTGGATAAGAATTACTTGATATAACGATTTATATACCCACTGTCTTCTGTAATTATGTTTCATATCTTAAATATTCTAAGGTGTTATCTTCTAAGTGAATCTGACGGATGAAAACAAAGACATTTCTTGAGTCCAAAATATTTTTCAACTAAAGTTATTTAAAAATTCGATTAACTCAGTGTAAACGTCTTGATGAGCCTTTTGAATTACATCACCCTCCAGGCCCTCAAGTCGAAACCGAAACGGATACAATTAAAAGGAAGTGGATTTGAGGGTAACATGGAGAAGACAGTATGAAGAGGAAATGCAAGCATACAGGCATTCGTACAGTCTGCTAATAATGACAGCAGAGAACCAACGGAAATTTAGGCGAAGACGTACTGCTGAAGCCTTATTTTCAACTTGGAACCCGGATTCAAAGATTTGACGAGACTAATTCTTAGAGGATTTCTTTCAAGGGAAACTGGAAGATTTGGGATTGAAAGATATCATCAGTCAGTTGGATATGTATCGCGATTACATCAGTGAGAATCTAGACATAGATGAGTTGCTGATGGGATTTATTAACACCCACCCTTCGCTTGCTTTCACTTGTGAAATGGAGGAGGATGTCTTGCTAAGTAAGCAAGAAGATGGATTATTTTAGGGGAGATGCTTGTAGGGAAAACACGATTACAGGGCTATACTTGCACTTCCTCAGTCAAGCGGTCATTATATGTAAAGTGAACATTGTTACGTATCTTAAGAATAGAGTAAGAAAGATATGTATGAATGATCACTTACAGAGGGAATTTGAATATATTTGTAATTCCTTGACGGAGAAGGACTATCCAATTAGTTTCAAAAAGAAACATATGAAAACATAATAAACCTGAGAGGATGATGGCACGCAAAAAACCACTACCTATTGAGTCAGAATTTAATGGGAACTTGTCAAATGAGCTTTGGTTGCAGAGACTAGCCGCAAGGACACGTAAAACATTTCATGCAACCAACTTGCATTTTTTATTCCCTAGTGGACAAATGATTGGGACATAAACTGCCTCTGCGGAGACAGTTATGTTGGGCGCACTATTAGAAAAATTAATCTACGTGTTACTGAACATTTGCTATCGTCATTTGGCAAAGGAAATACAACAAAATCCATACCTCTGTTTTGTTCCAAATAGTTATGAGTGATCACATTAGTAATATTAACATCTTTATTCTGGACAGTACTTATAAAATGTACAGAATTTTAACAGGATTTACCTATTACATGATATTTTCCATTCGTACAATATCTTCAAGTAAAATATTAATTGACAGTATATTCTGCGACACACTGCTTTCTGAGCTAAAATACAAACCATTTCATTATGATATATCTGCTTTGTCTCCTTCCCTCAAGAAATCCACGATATCAACTTGAAAGCCAATTGTAAGATGTTCAGAAGTGCATTTTAAGAAACAAGGACATAACTGAAGAACAATTATCTTCTGTATTGATTGGAACACATTGTCACGCACAGTCAGTTCTTTCCTCAAGTTTAGTAGGAATTTGCGAATCAGAAGCTCATAAACATTCCAAATACACACGAGAGCAGATAACACCAATAGAGGTTATATCTTAATCGATTAAAACAAACCGAACAAAAGAAAATACATGCAATCGAGAGAGATGGAAGTTTTTGGTCGCCCAAATTTTAAACAGTGAAGAAAATAAAAACAATCGGGGTGATTTATTGTATCCCACCGGATCCTTCAAATCGACTGCATATTCGTCTACTACATAAAGCTGAGGTGATAGGCATTCGAACTATTAATTCTATATTAGATGAGTTCATTTTAAATATCAAATTAAATATTAAATATTTTACAGAGACAGAAACAGAAAATACATATTTGGATAATAATAATAATCTACTTTATTCCAAAAACAGTACTTATAATACAGAATGGTATTCTCAGCATTTGTCACAATGTCGCATCTGACTTACTCAAAATACAAATTAAATTAAAAATTAAAACAAAATTAACCAGAGGAATTTGTCCACATTTACGGTATAAAGTCAAAAATATTCGAAGTACGAATTGAGAATAATAATAATAACAGCGAGTTTGTTTCAAACGGTATTGTCTATTCAGTTTGGAAATTTTAGCATTTTATAGATTATTGAATCTAATGTTCTGTTGATACAGTATGGTGAGGGGAAATAAAAAATTAACATTTATAACACACCTTAAATGATGTTCACACTTATGAAAAAATAAACAAATAAAAACAAATTGAGAGGATTATAAATATAAGAAGTACAATAACAATAATGGTTGATGTTGTAAGGTTGGATAAATAGCTTATTTAATAGTGCAAAGAAGGTTAGTTAGTTCATGCCTAACACTATTTTCATCACATAAAATGTGTGCCACGAAATATGGTATGGTGGAATTCTTATATTTAGGTGTACGTGCATAAAGTCTTCTGAAAAGACTCCTAGTTCCACCTGAGGAGAAACAAAGTTGGAGCTGCGGTTAAATTGGATGCTCACAGTCTGACGAAATCCATTTAGCGAATTTTTTGCATGAAATCAAGTACCTATCATTGACAATGTCATCGATATGGCTCAGTGGGATACCTTTTTGCCCTACTGACAGTCTTCAGAGTTCTACGGAGTATGACATAGTCTTTTTCAAGGAATCAACGAAAGAACAAGGGTGAACAGTAAAAAAGGATAGGTGAGATGCACGAGTCGACAAACTGTAAGAGGAGGGGTGCAGTTATGCATGAGTGTCTGTTATTATGACCAATTGCACAGTTTCCGTGCATAATCTGATCATCCTGTTGGCAAAACATCATTACTGGATTGAATATTTGAATATTCATCTGTAAAGTTATATATACCAGAGTAAAGTGCGATGAGATCTAATGGAAAACACAGTGATATTCACTTACATGCGTTGTTCTAAGATTTACAGTGGGAATATTTGTTAAAAATAACAACAATAATAGATTCATCTAAGTTTGTTCTAAGGTTTAAACTGTTGCAAATATTAGTTCTGAGTTAGTATACTTAACTGTTTCCCTCCTGATAATAGTGATGAGCGTCGACCATGAACTACGTGTAGGTGCGTCACATTCTTTCTGAAGATTAAAAAAATTGGCACCAATCAGTACAGATATAAAATTCGATAAAGAAAGGAAGACGAAATTTGCAGAATAAATTGATATCATCCTATTGCACAGGTTTTCATCAGCTGCGGACTGCCTGAAATTACAATTGTTATATAGATGATGATAACATACTTTAATGTTTAACTGGTAGTAGAGAAGAAATACTATGAAACTGACGCATCCAAAATGTAAACATTACAATTTTCAGTTTAAGTTTTCATCATCAATTTGTACGCTTTCAAAGTAGAAAAGAGGGGGTACGGGTAAGATAGGAAACAGAAAAAATTGATTAACAGAAACAGTGTTCGCTTGTAGGTTCACATAGCAACTCCAAAAAACAAAGGCGGTTACAGTTTATGAGATTTAGATTTCTTCAGTGAGTTGAGATCACTGAATTAGATGACTAATTAATGTAATCAAAATGAAAATTCTGCTACCAAGGTAGTGAGAGGTTAATCACACTCTCTTTCTGTGTGCATAAGTATGGTTTGAATCGTTTGACTGTGATGTCTTCTGCAAATTGTAGTGAATTTGCTGTCCTTTGTCTATTTAATATTTTAAAGGACTTAGAAATCTCTACGAGATGACCGGTATCAACAATATGTCTGGTAATTGCACTCTGAGAATAGACGTAGAAGTCTGTGGCTAGCCGAATAAAAACCGAACTATCACTTTGTTACGCTGAATTCTCTAGATTAATGACGACGTGAATCCATTTGTCAATGTAACTAAGTAAATATACATGCCTACTGGTTCAAAGCACGGTTACTGAAGGAAATAAGCAGATATTTATAATATTGATTGACAGTTCCATATGTTTCTTTTGGTGGCATGTTTAAATCACTGGGTTGAGTAAATTTACAATCCACTTAAATTTATTGTGTTCAGTCCATTTCATATTCTTTTAATCATACAATTACTTTCAACAGTTGTAGTGTATAGTTAGGCACATTTTCAATTATGTTTCAAACGACTACTTTGAATATTCTGAGGATAATAAGGAATAAACATTGTGGATTAATGTAAAATGCCTCAGATAAAACAATATCTCTGTGATTGGTATATTATCTCTAATTATATGAAAACTTTGTTGGGGTCAACTTCACATCCACTAGTGACAAGACGAGCTAGTATTGCGTTGTTCATAGCTTCATTCGAACATCAGGCAAACTAAGATGAGAGGTGTCCAGAAATTTGACAACAAACATACCCGATTGCCAGTATTTCTAAAAAAGTAACAGTGTTCCGCAAACTGCGATCAGGACAAGATGTTAATAGTGAAATTTTATCATAATTTCTGAAATAAGCCTTCAAAAGACTTTTAACCCAGGTAAGTTATGTTGTTTGTTCACAAGCCGAACAATACTTAGTTCAAGAAATAAGGACAACCTGTCTTGTTTCAACTCTTCTATGTGTGTTTCTCAGTTTAACTGCTCCTAAGGAACTAGTTCATTGCATTTACGATCAGGCAAGTCGAATTTCTGAAAACCTCTCATCTTGGCATTTTTCAGATTACTTCAAGATTCTTTACAAGTAGTAAATAACTTGCAATAAGAAACTTGCTGAAAATTCTGTGTTGTGTATAAAGGCATCTTTCATAATAAAGCTATTATTATGCTTCTGCCCGAACGGAATAGAACGAACGGTGATGATGACTTATTAAATTCTTAGGCACATTTCTGGACACTGCCTGCGTCACTTCCAAATAGACAATATCAACATTTAGGTCGGTTACAGGATTTCTTCACGAGCTGACATCGGTTAGAGAAGCATTGGAAAACCAACCAGAGAGTACTGAACAACTGTTTCGTTCCATTATAGGACTCCTCATCAGTACGAACACTTCGTCAGGCTTTGAACCCAGGACCTCCAGGTTTCGAAGTGAGCTAGTAGACCATTAAGCCACTAAGACCCAAACCAAGTGCCCACTTGGGGTTCTAGTGGGAAGTCGTGACCAGTAGGATGCAGCAGGTCGATCACATTCGCTAGTGGTCGTGGCATATCATGAATTGGCAGAAGGTGGAATTCATGAAGTGGCCATTGGATAGGCTTGATGGTCTACAAGCTCACCTTGTGACCAGAACGTCTAGGGTTCGATCAATGGAAGTGTGTGCGCACTGCTGAAGACTCTCAGACTGGGACGAAGTGGGTATCCACTACTCCCAGTCTGTTTTCCAATGCTTCTCTAACCGATGTCAGCTGATGATGAAATCCTGTAACCAATCAATCAAATCCCTACAAACCAATACTTGAGCAATATTTAAGTCAATTGTTTTCTCACTTTAACTTTAGGGAAATATTTTTCACTAAAGTGAGTGAGTATTATAATAATTATAATAATACTTTGATAAAGCTATTAACATCATTAAATAGCGGAACATCAGTGAAAACAGCAATATCGTTTTGTTTCTCATTCATTTGGAAATACAAAAACTTTTGTTATAAGGTGAGTGAGTGTTCGTATGTATATATGAATCAATTTGCCTTTAGATAAAAGAAACTCTCCTCCTCTTTATAAAATCATTTCTTTTGATGAGATTGAATAACACAGCAATACCATATTGAGCAGGATGAAATGACGTGATTAAATATTTCGTTTGTTCTCCTGAATTGAGTACAACCATGAATAGTCGTAATATTGTTAAACCGAATACCCAAATCCTTAAGTTATTGAACATAAAGGTGATAAATATAATGAATATCACGTGATCAAGTAGTATAACAGGAAGGAATTAAAGTCATTGTTAAGCTCATTAGCACGGATTGAAAAAATAACTAAGAATAATCATAGGATTGTGAACAGATGTTACAAGTTGAATAGAAGCGTAAAATACGGAATACACGTATTTAAGGTTCAAATAATTTAGCTAAATAGAGATTAAAAAGGTGGTTGGGTCAAGAATATAGGTGAAGATAAAGTAAGGGTAGCGATTTACATTGTCAAAACAGCACACGCAACTGGAATTCATCTGAACAAACCAAACCGGGGTGTTTTCAAAAGAAATGTGTACAGCACCTTTTTTTGCCATGGCCAACTACGCGATATGTATTAAGATTTTAAAAATGATTCTTTTCTCTCTCCTTTAACTATCTTTTGACTTTGTTATTTTACTATGATTGAAAATCTAGCTAATTCTATTAACTTGTTTGTATTTTACGTAAATCTTTTGAGTCATCCTATTCTTCTTAATCTTCATTATTTCATAAATGTCTTGATTATGTAATAACTTGTTGCTAACGCTTAAGAATTTACATATCTTGAATTCCGTAATTAATTTTCACCCCTCTTTCAAAACTTAGATATCTTGTTAGTAACATCTGTTGACTAACTGTTTTGACGACCTTCAACCTCTTAATTTCACCCCCTGATTGGTAAAATTTTGAAGTAAGAAACTACATATTAGCGTATAGCCAGCTGATGATGGTGAGGAATTAATTGAGAAGAAATGCATATATCTTCACTCAGTCTGTTGTTTTCTTCAAAAGGCAAAATATAATTAAGTCAGGGAAATTATTTTTAAGATGTTCGTGTAGGGACTCGCTTCAAGTTCCCTTATGGATTGCTATCAATTACATCAGAGAGAAGTAGACAGTTGATTCGTTCTAGTTTGAGATTTGTCGGTAGTACGCACCCGCCACCATGGCTCGAAAACAGGACCTTTAAATCCCAACACAGGCTCATAATCTTCTCAGACACTGGGATCCGATTCAGTGGTTCACAAATTATTGATTTTAGTGCGGCCACCAGCCAATGATATCGGCGAGTATTTGTCCTGACTACCAACCGAGTGGACCCCGATGGTCACAACGTCTAACTATAACTCAAGGCAACTTACTTGCAGTCGCTTCAGAGATGTGTAGCAATCTGGACCTATCTTGAATTTAAAGCGATTTAATGCATCGATTTGATAACCACCGTTTAACAGCAGCTGCACTACTAGAGACTTTTACAGTTTTCAGACTTATGTTTCTTGGAATGTGCTCAGATATGCTGTCATAAATCGTTCTTTCTGTTCATCCAATGTTTGTGCTTTTGTAAGTATATGTAAATTGGTCCATACAATTTGAAGTATCATAAAGATTTTCTCAGTCAGCATTTTATTCAGTGAATTGTGACTAGTTTGGTAGGCAGATAAATTCGTTTCAGAGGAGCATTAATCCTGCATTTAATTCTTTCGGATACCTCATCTCCTTTGAATACAAGTTTAAAGAAAACTGATTTCTTTCTTACTATTAGGTATTTTCTTGCGTTTATCAATGAAATTCTGATGAGATATCCATTGTCTGGTAAACAATATCCAATGACAGCCACCTCAAAATTAAGTCATCCTGTAGAAAACATTTTTTCAGTGCGTTTTGTTCTGTTAGTATCCTGGATCTTATGACGGTCTCCTTTGATATAAGTGTAAATTTATTCTGTTAGCAATTCCAGTGATATGTTTCGTTAACTACTCACAACTGGCAAATGTTATAAAGGAGTTGATCAGGATGAATTTCTTTCATCCACATTATCGACAAATACAATGGAAAATATACAAGTTATCGTTAGTAAAAGAGAGTGCAGATTTGCTCATCATGTTGATTAACTCGGTAGTAAGGGATTGTAGTCACCAAAAACAGTACATAATTTCAGTAAAATATGAAGATTTCAGTCATGGGATTTCGAAAACATTTTCCTGAATGACTAAAATCTTACAATAAATTCTAACCATCTTTAACTTCCGTTTATATCTTGTCTAAGACTTCGGCATTCCCATGAGCATATGCAACATAGCGTTTGTTATTGCCCGGTATATTCTCATGTTAGTGGTAAAACAAATCCACACAAACTTACAGGGATGATCCGTAGCTGATATCAGTTAGGGAAAACTAAGGAACTCTGGACAGGTGTTCCGTCCTGGTTCTAGACTTTTCGGCAGCACACATACACTGGGTCTCGAACCTAGGGCCTTCCGGTTACAAACCAAGATCTTAGACCACTCGCTGACTAGATGGTGGATTCTGGCGCTGCATCTTCATCGAAAGAAACACAAATGGAAAGGATCAAGTCGTACAGTGGTTTTAGACGACTGTTTCTCAATGTTTCCTACACATCTTTTCATTCACCCTTCTTTTCAATAGACCATAGAACTATTTCTGATAGTACATTTTATTATTATATTATTATTATTGTATACTTTAATTCCTAGAGGAACATAGGGATTCAGCCGTGCGTCTCCATTGTGTTCTGTTCTCTGCTAGAGTCTTCACCTGGCTCCATGTCTGCCCACACGTTTTCATATCCTCTTCACATGACCTCCTCCAAGTCACCCTTGCGCTGACGACCAACTCGCCATTTCCCGTTCGGGTTCCACTCGAGCAATGGCTTGTCTAGTGATGTCACTTGATGGTTTCCTCAGACTATGGCCAGCCAATCCATCTCCATTTCTTCCTGCATATTTGTTTCACAATCGGTTCCTGCTCTGTTGGTTCGCTCATTGCCAGAGATCCCTCTCTGTTGCTGATCTTTTCTGACCATCTGACCTTGAGTATTGAGCAAAGACAACTGTTGATGAAGGTCTGTAGTTTGTTGGAGATGCTCTTTATGACGCGCAGTGCAAGTCTCTGATCCGTATTGTGAGTAGCACTGACTGACTTCACATTGGAGTTGAAAATCCGGATCTTATTTTTGATGCTGAGTGCAGTCGACCTCCACACAGACTTGAGAGTAATGAAAGCCTGTCTTGCTTTCCCGATTTTTCCTTTGATATCCTCGTCAGTTCCGCTGGCCTGTAGTTGAAACGATGCTTCCCAGGTCGGTTGGTGAAGGAGGTTGTTTCTTTCAGGTTCCTACCATTTATGCTGATTGTTTTCTGTTGTTGTTTTTGTTGCTGTTGGTGGTGTTGCCCAGGAATTTTCATCACCTCTGTTTTTTCTATGTTCACCTGAAGTCCTATCTTTGATGCTTCTTCTGCTAACTTGTTGCTTTTTGCTTGCATGTCTTCCAGTTTGTGGGAAATCAGACATATATCATCGGCGAAGTTCAGATCCTCCAAGTTTTTTGTGTGAGTCCATCTTATGCCTGTTTCCTCATTGCCCACTGTTTGTCGCATTATCCAGTCTACTGCCATCAAGAAAATCATTGGCGATAGTAGGCAGACAGCTTGTCTTACTCCTGTCCTCACTTCGAAGGGTTCCGTAAGTTTCCAGTTGTGGATTACTTGGCATGCAGCATTGTCGTATAGCTGTTGGATGAGATGTATTATTGTCGGTGGCACCCCGTAGTAGCGAAGTAATTTCCAAAGCACCTATCGATCGACGCTGTCAAAGGCCTTTTCAAAGTCGATGAAGTTGAGTGAGATAGAGAGGTGACTGCCATTCCAGGCTTTGTTCAATGATGATCCGTAATGTGGCGATCTGATCCATGCATGACTTGTTTCTCCTAAATCCACCCTGTTCCGGTCTAAGTTTTTCATCCAGGGCTTGTTTGATTCTCTCCAGGATGATGCGGCTTAGTATTTTGCTTGGGATGGACAGGAGCATAATTCCGCTTCAGTTCTTGCATTGACTTAGGTCTCCTTTCTTTGGTAGTTTGAATAAGTATCCTTTCTTCCAATCCTCGGGTACTTTGCCTTCTTTCCACACCTTCTCCAGTAGTGGCGTCATCAAGTCCGCTGTTGTCTCTGGGTCCATTTTCAATGCTCCTGCTGGGATTCCATCTGGTCCTGCTGCTTTTCCAGCCTACAGCATCTTGATTGCCTTCAGGACTTCTGTTTTCGTCGGGGGATTGGTGTTCACTGGTAGCTCTGTTTCCGTTGTTGGTATTGCTGGGCGCGTTATAGGTGGTGGTCGATTTAGGAGTCTTTTGAAGTGTTCAGATCAGTGTTTCCTTTACTCCACTTCTTTGGTGATTGACTTTCCATTGTCATCCTTCACCGGCTTGATTTGTGTCAAAGTTTGCCCAATAGGTACCTAGTAGTTTGGTGGAGTGTTGCGAGGTCTCCTTTGCCTGCAGCTTGTTCTGCCTCTCTTGCCATGGTTTCATAGTACTTTCTTTTGTCTTCTCTGGCACTCTTCTTTACTCTTTTGTTCAGTGTCTTGTATTTTGCATTCAAATCCTGTTTTTGTTGCTCATCGGAGAATCTTTTGTTTCACCATCCCTCTCTCTTCTATTAATTTCCAAGTATCCGTAGTGAGCCATGGTTTGTCCTGTCTCTTCTTTCTGCCTAGAACTTCCATGCATGTTTGACTCCATACTGTCTTCAAGTTGTTCTAGTGCTTTTCGACGCTGACCTCTTCGCCAGTGTTGATTTGTGTCTCGGCTTTGTCTTTTATACTTGCAGTGAAGATGTCCTTTGTGTCCTGGTCCTTCAGTTTTTGAGTGTTGAACTTAGGTTGTGGTCTATCTGCAACTCCTGATTCTCTGAAAGCTGTTAATTTGATTTGGATTGTCCCTTGTACGAGATAGTGGTCTAAGCCAATGTCTGCTCCTCTTCTTACTTTGTGTCCAGCAGGCTGCGCCTCCACTTCCTTGAGATTGAGATGAATTCGATTTGGTTTTCGGTTCGCCCGTCTGGTGACACCCATGTAGCCTTGTGGATATCCTTGTATTTGTATACGCTGCCACCAATCACTAGTTCATTGGAGGCGCAGAAGTCGACGAAGAGTTCTCCGTTTTCATTCATTTCTCCGAGAGCTTCTCTACCCATAATGAGTTCCCTTCCTGTGTTGTCTGATCCCAGTTCGGCGTTCATGTCTCCCATTAGTATTTTAATGTCACCAGCTGGAGTATTGTATATTGTTGTCTGCAGTTGTCTGTAGAATTCATCTTTCTTTTCGAGGTCTGCGTTGTTTGTGGGTGCATAGCATTGTATAATTGACACTTTCCTTCCTTTGGAGTTGAATCTGGCGGTTATTATCCTGGGCGAGATCGCCTCCCATTGCATCAGGGCCTTCGTTGCCTTCGGTGACATCATGATAGCCACGCCCTCGGCGTGCGAGTGGTTATCTTCTGGGTGACCGGAGTAGATCACTGACTCACCCATTGACAATTTGGTGAGTCCATTCCCGTTCCATCTGCTTTCACATATTCCCAGTACTTGAATTTTGTATCTTTTCATTTCGTTTGCGATCTGGGCAGCTTTGCCAATCTCGTACATAGTATGGACATTCCATGTCCCCACAAAGACTTTTTCTTTTGTCTCAAGGAGATACATCGTGCTGAAGTTTCTGTAGCAGGTTTGTTTACAAGGTGGGGCTGCTAGCCTCACTCCTGAGAAGGCGGGTTGTTACATCAATTTATAATTTAGAGAGAAGCGACCTTGTGGGTTGCTCCCCTTTAAAACCAGGGAAACAGGGAATAAACATGCAGGAAAACACCAGCACGGGAAAATAATTCACAACAAGAAGGGTAACAAGCGACAACAACAATAATAATATTACAGTCAATTACAGTTAACCAAGAAAGGTCCAGTTGTGTTTATCGTTTGGGGAAAGTATATGACTGCCACATCATACTGTTTCTGTTTTTGTAACGGAAGCTGGTATTTCCTAAAATTAGCTCTAAAAATCCTTAAAAACCTCAGTATCTCCTGTACATCTAATCCGAAATGCTACTTAATGAATAAATGAGTGTACACAAATAAATAAAGTCTGCATGTAACAGTTTCTTGAAATTTAAGAATTTTGTTTGGTCAAAATGGTATCTGAAATGTTCACTCCAGAGTTACACTTTATGTACTAGTGTTGCGTGTGGTACTGACTAGAATTTCTAAATACTTTATTGTGTGATGTCTGCAAAAATGCTGAATAACGAAGGGATGGGCTAGGTTGTGAGGAGGAGAAATATATGCCATTGTGAAACAATATAAAAAGCAAATAAGAAAGAAATTAGAAGCACAGTGTGAACAAACTTTGCACAATAAAATATCACTGTAAAGTTCACTGTCACTGCATATCCTCCGGCCATATCAATCATGCTACCACTAGTTTGATAGCCGGCTGCCATCAGTTAGAGAACCACTGGCAAATCATGAAGTAGTGTAGCCAATCAAATCTCTGCAAACCACCACCTGAAAATTAATCTTATGCCCACTAGAAACTGAACCTTTACAGGAAGTTACATGTAGTTCTACGGAGAAGCCATATCCACTGGAGTTCAACAAGTCAGGTAAGAAGCCAATTACTCGTTGATGATACTGGCTGGAGGTTGTGTCAAAACATTGCTTATTGGCAAGAGTTCAAGTTCTTGGGCCATCGGATTGTGTCCCATTGACGGAATGGTCAAAGAGTTCACTATAACTGGAGGGTAATGGGTTCAAACCTCGGTAAGTGCGTACTGCTGGAGAGTCCTACGCTAGGATGAAACGGTTGTCCGGTACTTCCCGGTTTTATAATTATTTGATAAGTGATGTCACCTTGTGGCCGAATCTTTAACCAATCAAATCTCTACAAAACAGCATTTGAAAACTCTCGAATTACAAAACAACTGTGTTGTGCCGTTACACTTGGTGTTGATAGATTCATCCGAGAAATAGCTGCCATCGTCTCAGGTAGTAAGGACAGGAGAAAAATTTTGAGAGTCCTTAAATATGTTTAAAATAAGCTCTTCATTACTATGGTCGTTAGGATGAATGATATCACATAGAATAACATGCATCACTGCATGAAGCGCGCTCAAGTAGAGCACATCACCACCCCAATGCTAGCTTAAGGCTCACTTTTGTACATTCTCTTCCTACAAATAGCACATTGACGATTTGTAATACATCAGATAGTTCGGATTTGCATGATATAAAATTCCGCATTGACATTATTGGCTGATGTGAATGCTATACACCTACCCATCTCAGCCAATTAGTAGTATATTGTTTTACACATCTATGCTTACTTTTTTGATTACCAATAATGGTGTTTATTAGATCACATATTGTGATGTAAATAATTTCAATTTCCAAAGGGGAACTGTGATGAAATTTCACCTCCTCGAACTGTACAAATAACAGATTGCGAATTTGACTTAAAATTCCACACATTTCATAAAAAACCAACCTTTTAGTTATATCTGACTTGTAGAATTATTTCATATGCCCACAATTATTGCCAAAATTTGAATTCGATTGTAATAACGTTGACAAATAAGTAATATTTTATGCAAAGATATTTCCCTACATAAACTTAAGTGGAGCATGGATAATAAGTAGCAATTATTTCCCATAAAATTAGGCAATAAATAGAAGAGGAAAGTTGTCATGTATCTGAACACTGTCATGTTCGATTAGATAACCAGAAATGAATTATTTATCATAAAATGACTGATGTATTAAATTAAATATGAAAAGGTGACACTGTGCACAGATAAATCATAACAAATAATGATCACAGTAATAATTATATGAAAAATGTAAACATTTTTATGCATAAAGTCAATTGGTGGGTGGTGACTAGCAGTGGAATCCAGGATAACGTGCATTTTGTCCTATTTGAGATTGGTCAACTAGTGGATGTACGCGCATTTCCCAATCAATGAGTGATGATGTTCCCACCGGGGCTCGAACCTAGCGCCCATACTTTCAAACACCAAATCGTTATCCACTAGACCACTCAAACCACAAGAGAGCCACCTCTTGTGCAACGGGATTTATTAATTAATCAATTAAAGTTTTAGATTTTCCCATCGATTGATTGGTCCGAAGTGCACAAGAGGTAGCTCTTATGGACCAAGTTGTCTAGGAGACAACGCTGTGGCGTTTAAGCCTCGGTGGTACATCCACTAGCTGATGAGTCCCAAATATGACTGGATTCCACTGCTAGTCACCATCCACCAATTGACTTCAGGTTACATAACCAGACGTCGTTGAAGCATCTGCATACAAGGAACTGACACGTCAACATGAGACCGAGCATTTCAGTCTAACCAATCGATGGGAAAATCCAAAAATTGAATTAAATTTCTATGTATGTTCCAATATCTCAAAAATAGATTGAACAGCGGATGAGACTTTAAACGTTCTACATGAATTGTTTAGAAATAATCTGTAAGCAAAGGGGTGTTAGATTACAAGTTTGATTACTAGATGACATCCATTACAGAATCATTGGAAAATCAGGGAAAAAGGGGTAGTTATTAAGTCTTATTTTTGAACTCTTAAGTAACACTTACTCACCACTAGGATTTGAATCCAGGACCCTTCAGTTTCAAAGCGACCAGTCCGTCAATGGAACTTGCTTTAGTAAGCCTTACTAACTCGTACCTATAAGTGCAAAAATGGGGTGCAGTGATTCCTGCTGACTGCTTTCAGGTAAATTACATTAACGAAATTCAAGTCTCTTTGATAACTGTCTGTAATGCACTGTTGGAAATAACCGAATTCCAGGTATAAAGATACTGACACACAAATGCTGGTGACTTATAAGTTTCTTCACAGTAGTGGGTACTCGTTTTTCTTCTATATCGTTCCTTTCGTCTAGCATTATATCGTGATTCGAATAAATTTTATCACTTGATCTTCTCATTGTAAGGCACTAATTTCTGCATAATTTTATTATAGTGCGTTTAAATGCTATTAAATCCAGCGGTTTTCTGACAAGGAGGGATTTTTTTGGAATAACTTTTTCTACTCAGCATGAAACATAACTCCAAGTCGTCTATTGATGCAATCCGCAGGTTTTTATTCAGTCACTTTGGTGAACTGCTGTGTCTGGAATTTACTAGATGCCGTCAGTTGATTATACATTTGTATAGGATTTATTAAGCAAATCTCTGTCTCTTCAGAGGAGTGCTGGTTTATTACTGGACAGTGTAATCTAAAAAATTACATCTCAATTAGCTGGCCTGCTCTAAAACTACCTAAAGAAGAAACTGATCTCACATAATTAAGAACACATTATTGAGAGAAGAGAACACTATACATAACTTCACTTAAGAGTTGTATATTTATTTAGGGGTTTATATATGTGTGCGTCAATGGCACAGCGGTTAGGACACTCGCCGATCAATGTACACCTGATATCGGTGGTCGGCCTGCTACATTTAGGCTACCGATATCGCATGCTGAAAATTCCATACTTGTACCAAAAGTACTATGTGGAATCAAGCTATAATCAAATAAAATAATATATATATATATGTAATGTTATTCAAGTGTTCATTTGTAGGAATTCGATTAGTTTTAGGATTTCATCATGAACTGACATCGGTTATAGGACCAATGGAAAACCAACTGGGAGTAATGGACACCCACTTCGTCCTAGCTTGGGACTTTTCATCTGTACGAGCCTGCCACCAGGGTTCGAACCCAGGACGTTTTGATTAAAAGGCTAGCTGATAAACCATTAAGTCACTGGGACCCCATCCAATGGCCAGTCCATGAATTCCAGCTCCTGCCAATTCATGATATTGCGCGAACACTAGCGAATGTCATCGGTAGTGAGTATTTGTCTTCAAACCCGACCTGTTGTACTCCACTGGTCATGACTTCACACCAGAAGACAAATAACTAGCTACCTGAAAATTGCCTGTTACTAGTAAACATCAGATTGATATTCAAGTGATGGTTTGCAGGGGTTTGATTCGCTTCAGGATTTCACCATGTTTTTCAAAGGGTCTCTGATCGATGTCAGTTCATGACGAGATCCTGAGATATAAAAATAACTGACAAGATAGATCAGAGATTAAGTTAATAACAAAGTGATCAAAGTATAAGACTTTTAACAATAATTGAAAGACACAAAGAGCGAAGAAAATTTTCTTTTCGACGATTCATTTTCATGAGCTGTACAATCGTAATTATAATTGACAACAACATCCTCAATCCCGTGATAAGTCAACCGCACTTATACAAGAGATACGTATATGATACGTTTATAATCTGTGGTGAAAACTGTGATTTAGATTCTCTCCTCAAAGCCTTCAACGGAGCGCATCCATCAATAAGTTTCACCTTAGAACGAGAATCGAACAACGCATTTCCATTCCTTGATGTACTACTCACCAGACGACAGGACTATACTATCCAAAAATCAATATACCGCAAGCTGACATGGACTGAACAGTTTATCAACTTCCAGAGCTTTATCCCACTAATCCGAAAGAGAAACCTGGTACGTACGTTGTGTTCAAGGATCAGAAAAATCTGCTCGGAAGACATGGTAGAGAAAGAATTAAATTTATTACGTAAAACCCTACTAGAGAATAGGTATCTACCAAGATTTATTGACAAAAACATGAAGGAGAAGCCTTCAATGTCAGACATCTCAACGGTTCCTAAGAAGACTCTCTTTATGAACCTAGAATTCAAAGGTGATGTCGCAGCGGAAATTCTCAGAAACCGCCTTTCTAAATGTCTGAAGAAGACATTTCCAACAGCCACTCTACGTATCACATTCTCCTGCAGACAGTGAATCCAGTCTAACGCTAAGGACAAGATACCGCTTTTGGCCACCTCAATGTGTATTTATCAATTTACTTGCTCGTGTGGAACAAAGTATATTGGCCGTACACAACGTCAAGCCCACAAACGTATTCTGGAACACTGCCCAGCTTGTTTGGCCAGAGGAGAAAAGAAGAATAGCAACAGCTCGATCCTCGAACACCTTGTCATCTCTGGACATCGAGTACCCCCACATGAATGGTTCACAGTGTTACACAGAGTCCCCCAATATCATACAAAGGGACTTCGGATTCGCCATCTGTACATAGCTGAAGCATTAGCTATTCGGGATCTGAAACTGGACCTCTGCATCCAAAAGCGATACATACATTCTCTTGCCTTACCATGGCCAGAGTAAAGTTCTCACCACAATTTTGCTTCTTTCCTTTATTATGTAAGTTCACTATTATTACTTTTATTATTTTATTTTATTAATACTTTTTATTATCATTATTGTTCCCATCATCCACACTTTATTACCACTCTATTACTGTTTATTAATAACATTGCTTTTCATACATATTTTATACAAAAACACTTTATAGCCTTTCCACTAGTTCCTGTCAATTTTACACGAGCTTATTGATTATTCATTATCTCACACTTATTACGTCATGCCAACTTCTGTCTCCTTTCTAGCTTACAATTAGTCATCCCTTCTTACACCTTACATTATGTAATACAATTTTCCAAGTACAAAATTCACCAGTATCTGATTGGTCTAAAGATTTCTTTGTTAATTATAATTACGATTGTACAGCTCATGAAAATGAATCGTCGAAAAGAAAATTTTCTTCGTTGTTTGTGCCTTTTCTTTTGACTCAAAATGGGAATGTTTGAAAGGGCTGTGGATGATATTACGCAACAGAGGGTATTGAAAACTAGATAAATGTGTGAAGATTAATAACCGTTTGTAGGCAATCGGTTAGCCACAATATAACAATGAATTGTAAATGGGTTGGAAAACATAAAATTTAGTAAGAGAAATTACACAGTGATTATTAAATTTCCATTTGGGAGAGTGAAAACTGACTTTAAGATTAGGGTAGAAACAGAGGCTTGATAAAACATTTGCAAACATAAATTTCAGGTATCTCTTAAGCGATAACCAAAGCTTGGGCTGAGTAAATAATATGTAGGCGAAATCGTTTTGAATGGATTGATCGTATTGTATAACTCTGAATGAAGTTTCTGATGATGATGATGCGTGGCCAGAGGGAATAATATTTTCCAGAATTAAGCTATTGACTGTTATGCATTCTCTTTTCAATAACCATACTGGTTATTGTCTATGTGAGCGTCTGGACAGTGTCCTGCTGGTAAGGCATATGTACTTCACCCCATTGGAGTAAGTGAATTGCTAATTCACACTGAATTTACAAATATTGGGATCTTGTCTTTGACGTTTTGGTAATCAAGAGCATGAATGGAAAAGGTGAGGCACAAAGATACAGCGAAGAACATCTCACGAATTTCTCTTGACAGAAAATTTGGAAGAACTTCACCACTTATATCTCTCCTGAATTTCTAATTCACAATTAGTTCCTACTTTGGCATACACGAGCTTTGCGGAGTATCTGTCCTTCTCTTGTTAGATGTCTTTAGATGCTTCTAGGTAAAAAGTAACAGGGGAGATAGACAATCGAAAATGTCTGCTGACTGAAAGTCTGTTGACCCTCCATTCGAAACCTAGTCAAAACATCATTGGTACTTCATGTTTACCACAAAGTCAATTTCCAAAAGCTTACCGGCCAGATTAAATAATCACTCCATGTTTTGTCTCACTGAATAATACGGTTATTTTCATTCATTAACTTGTCTGTTACACTCATTATTGTTTACCAAATTAGTAGTTGTTTGTTTATCATTTACTGGTAAAATGAATTATGTATGAGGAAAGGAGTATTATAATTTAATACAAGAATCCTGATGATTAAATATTGTTGACGTTTATGTTTTTATTTTTACGTTTATAGGCTATTTGTGAGGTTGCTAAGAAACTTTTAGTCACTCAGGTATGCAAAATAAATCACTTCCAGACTTGCTGATTACATGGATGGAATAACATATTTCACTTGTTCTTGTGCAGTTGTATGACAGTGCCACATGTCAAGTGATTCACAACGGAAAACTCTGCAAAGTGTTTAAAGAGAAGACAAGAGTAAGACAAGGCTGCCTATTACTGCCTAACTGTGATGATGTACTGGATTATGCGCTACACGGTGTGTGTAGGGAGACAGAAAACAGTAACACGCTGACCGATGAGCAGACTCAAGGAGATCGGAACTTCTCGAACGATCCGCATCTAATATCACACAAACTCAAAGGCTTACAAGAGGAAATCAACAAAATGGGGGAGACATCACGCAGCGAAGACACAACTTCAAGTAAACATTAAGAAGACAGAGTTGATAAAGATGCTCACCAACCAATAAACAACAAGCACTAAGCCCAATCAACTCAATAACTTTAAGTGAAGCTACTTCGATCAGTTATCCAGGAAGCATCATTTCAATGACAGGTGGCTCAAATGTGGATGAGGAAGGCACTACAGACCCTAATCACTTCGAAACCAGTTTGGAAAGCGGCTGCACTCAGAATAAAGAATACCATTCAGATCTTCAGCATCAATTTAATGTTGGTTCCTCTGTATGAGTCAGAAACTTTGCCAATGCGTCAAGAAATGCACTTCGAACAGGCTGCTGCAGACTTTTATTGACTTCTCCAATCGAATATTGAATCAATTAGGAATCTGTTGTCTGAAAAATATGCCGAAGACAATTAAGAAAGACTGATCACACGATGAGCAAATCGTTGATTGATGTCATGCGCTGAGTGGAACTGAAATGGTAAGTGATGATTTTGGGTTGGTCCAACGTTAACTTAGATGAGATCATGTGATCAGGGAGATGAAACCTATAGGTAATAGTGCAGCCAGTTGATGAGGACTGCAAAAGTCACATAGTTTTAGTTCACATTAAACTCCAGAACCAATAAACAGCACTCAGAAATTACACTTAGGTAGCTCATACATAGAAGGTTCAAGTTTCAACGAAAAATTAAATTTATAAGTGTTCGTTTGCAGAAATTTGACTGGTTACAGGATTGATCACGAGCTGACGTCAGTTAGAGAACCATTATTATTATTATTGTTCCTTTGGGTTCCCAGTGGAACATAGGGCTTCAACTGCACGTCTCCATTTGCTTCTGTCTTGTGCTATACTTTTCACGTGCATCCATGTTATTCCATACTGTTTCAGTTCCTGTTCACACGATCTCCTCCATGTCACCCTTGCACGACCCACTCGCCGCTTCAATTTCGGGTTCCGCTCGAGCTATGGCCTGACGTGTGATGCCATCCAGTGGCCTCCTCAGCGAGTGTCCAATCCACCTAAACTTTTTCCTACATATTTGTTGGGCGACTGGTTCTTGTTTTGTTCGTTCACATAGCTTCTTGTTGGTGATTCTTTCCGGCCATCTGATCTTCAGTATAGAACGAAGACAATTGTTGACAAAGGTCTGCAACAGGCTGTTGGAAATATTCTTTGTGACCCGCCAACTTTCTGATCCGTATAGAAAAACTGACTGACTTGACGTTTACATTGAAAATCCGAATTTTGTTGTTGATGCTGAGTGACGAAGATTTCCAGATTGGTTTCAGGTCGATGAATGTGTTTCTCGCCTTCCCGATTCTCGATTTGACATCCTCGTCCGTTCCGCCTGTATTTGAGGCAATGCTCCCTAGATAAGTGAATGAAGTAACATCTTTCAAATCCCTCCCGTTGATGGTGATTGGCGCTGGATGTTGCTGTTGTTGTTGTTGTTGGTTGGTTGGTTATTTTCACAACCTTCGTCTTGTCTATGTTCACCTGGAGTCCTGTCTTCTCCAGCTGCTTCTTCGACCAGTTTGTCGGTTTTCGCTTGTAAGTCTTCGATTTTGTGTGACATCAAGCATAAATCATCCACGAGCGAAATCCAGGTCTTCTAGGTTCTTCACGTCGGTCCAGGATATCCCTGTCTTCTTGTTTCCCACTGTCCGACGCATAATCCAGTCCATCACAATTAGGAATATCATTGGTGATAATAAGCACCCTTGTCTGACTCCTGTGTTTACTCCAAATGCCTCGCTGAGTTTTCCGTTGTGGATCACTTGACATGTGTCGTTGTCGTACAGCTGTTGAATAAGGTTGATGAATATTTGGGGTATGCCGTAGTACTTGAGTAGTTTCCAAATTACTTCGCGGTCAACGCTGTCGAAGGCCTTCTCAAAGTCTATGAAGGAAGTTGAGGTAGAGGTTCGATTTCCATTGCATGCTTTGTTCGATGATGATGCGTAGAGTTGCCGTTTGGTCAGAACATGATTTGCCTTTCCTGAATCCAGCTTGTTCTGGTCGGAGTTCTGTATCCAGAGCGTCTTTTATTCCCTCCAGGATGATGCGACTCAGAATTTTACTTGGCGTCGACAGGAGCATGATTCCTCGCCAGTTCTCGCAGAGTACTAAGTCGCCCTTCTTTGTGAGTTTCACAAGGTAACCTTTCTTCCAGTTAGTAGGCACCTTTCCCTCTTTCCAGATCTTTTGCAATAATGGAGTCAGCATATCTGCTGTTGGTATTTCTGGACGGGTTGCAGGTGGTGGTCGGTTCAAGAGTCCTTTGAAGTGGTCCGCCCATTGTTTAATCTGTCTCTCTTTTGTAATTGGGTTCCCTTGGCTGTCTTTTACAGGTTTCACTTGTGTTGATCTCTTCCCAGATAGAGACTTGGTTATCTGATATAGTGTCCTTATGTCCCTTTTGCCTGCTGCCTTCTCAGCTTCAGTAGCCAGGTTGTCGTAGAATTGTCTTTTGTCCTTCCTGGCACTCTTCTTCACTTCTTTGTCCAGTGCTGTGTCGCCTTGTGTATATCCCTGTGTTTGAACATACTGCCACCAATCACCAAATCATTAAAGGCACAGAAGTCTGAGAAGAGTTCACCATTTTCGTTCATTTCACCGAGGGCCTCGCGACCCATGATGAGTTCTCTTCCTGTATTGTCTCCTCCCAGTTTCGCATTCATGTCTCCCATCAGGATTTTGATATCGCTATTTGGGACGTTGTCCATTACTGCTTGTAGTTGACTGTAGAAATCCTCCTTCTTCTCATGTTCTGAGACGTTTGTAGGCGCATAGCATTGAATGATTGTAACCTATCTTCCTTTTGAGTTGAACCTGGCTGTCATTATCCTGGAGGAGATTTGGTTCCCACTGCATGAGAGCTTTAGCCGCTGTTGGTGACATCATGATGGCTACCCCCTCGGTGTGCTCGTGATTGTCCTCTGGGTGACCGGAGTAGATTATTGTCTTTCCAGTTGGCACCTTCCGCATCCGTTCCATCTGCTCTCGCAGATTCCGAACACTTCTATTTTATATCTCCTCATTTCTGCGGCTACCTGGGCAGCCTTTCCAGTTTCGTACATTGTACGAATATTCCACGTCCCCATCCTTATTTTCGCTTTCATCGAAAGAAGGCACGTCGGCTTACTGGCTTCCCGAAGGCTTTCACCAGCTCGCGTCATTTCACTTCCCCGATTCCAGCGAAAAATAAGGTCATTGCTTATATTTGTAGAATTTTTATTATATTTGTGCGTTGAAGTTTTAGTAGCAATTTGGTTAAGTTTTGGGGGTGGAGTTGCTAGCACCACGCCCCAACCCTCCATCTTTATCCGGGATTGGGACCGGCTAGAATACTAGTGACCTAGTAATCTAGGCGAGGTTTAGAGAACCATTAGGAATCCTGGGAGTACTGGCTATGATGGTACAGGAGTTGACTGATTTAGACAAGAGGTGAATAAGATGATTAGTGACTAATAAATTCAGTAACAGTGTGATAAGTTCCACTGAAATCATAGAAACGAAATACAAGCAAAACTACACTAAGGCGAAGTAGAAGAGGTCAAAGCTAAAGATAGTATTTTGTTAGACAACATGCTCTTTGTTGCAACCAGAGAACCACAGATATCCCTCTTATGTTATTTCTAACCGTGTTTACAAATTTATCTGTGTCTATAGAAGCAGTTGCATTGGTAGAACAAAAAGAAGAGTATACCTTTGATTTTTTGAGCATGTACACACGTTTTCTGCAGTGACACTGCTAAGCGTCGTGTCGATAAGCTTCGAAGCAATCGCTGTCAAACGCAATAGAAACCAAATTATGTATCCAGAAAGAGAACGTTATCGGTTCTTCTTTGCCCTGATAACTGGATACTTTTTCTCCCTCTTTCACTAGATCATGTAATGTTTGACTCTAACCTCTTCAGCTAACCCCAAGATTGTCCATTGTCTGTCATCTTCTCCTATTACACGTTCCTTCCTTGTCACCAATGGACCATAGCCCTACCTGTCATTTTCCATTTCGACTCCACTTTTCAGTCCGTTTGTAGTTTGACTTCATTCAGAGGTTTCTTCATGTTATGTCATGTCCATCCCCATTTTCTTCGATATTTTGTTGAGTAATGGGTTCTTAATTAGTTCGTCCCAGAGTTTCTTGTTACTTATTCTTTATGAATGGCCATCTGATCTTGACTACTGAGCCAACGAAGCCAGCTGTTGACAACAGTCTGCAGTTGACTGTTCGAAACAGAAGTGACTTAAAATTGGCGTTGAAAGTAGGAATCTTATTGTATGTGTTTGGGTGCGAAAGATTTCAAAATCGATTTCATGGTGATAAAGGTGTACGTCGCCTTTACGATTCTGGTTTCGACATCACTATATTTTCCATTTGCAGCTGAAGCAATGGTAGAATCTTATTTTGCGTAAACCGTTGTCCTTTTTTATTCAAATAAATAATCAGGAAAAAGATGGTATTTTATTACGCATAAATGTTTTAAAAATTTAATTCGAGTAAAAGTTTACTTAGATGCCAAAATGTCAGAAGTAAAATGAGTCTTCTTACGTTGGACCTTTAAGAAGACTCTAGAAGATCTGGATTTCGCAGATGATATATGTCTAATGTCACACAAAATCAAGAACTTGCAGGCGAAAACCAACAAACTGGCAGAAGTGGCAGGCAACAAAGACAGGACTGCAGGTGAACATAGAGAAGTCACAGGTTATGAAGATAAACAATTAGCATCAACAACAATAACCAGCACCGACCACCATCAACTGGAGAGATTTAACAGAGATTACCTCCTTCGCTTATCCGTCTAGGAACCGTCTTTTCAACTACAGGTGGATGACATGGATGAAGATGTCAAAGTCAGAATGAGAAAGGCCGCATACGCCTTCATCAACCAGAAACCAGGTTGGAAATTGTTTGCACTAACTCAGCATGAAGAAAAAGATTAAGATTTTCAACACAAACGTAAATTCAGTCATTCTGTGCTTCTAAATGGTTCAGAAACTTGCGAAACGAAAAGCATTTCCAACAGGTTACTTCAGATGTTTATCAACAACTGCCCCCTTAGCTTGCTCCACACTGAAGATCAAATGACCAATCAGCAATAACTAGTAAGAAGAATCTCTGGCTGGCTGAGAACAAACCAACGAGGAGCCGACTGCTCAAAGAATAATAAGAGAAAGCGGAAATGGATTATGCACACGCTGAGGAAGCCGTTGAATGGCATTGCGATCCAGACCACAGCTCAAGATGAATCCCAATGGGAAGGGACATGTGGGTCTTCATTGAGATGGTGGCATGAAGGAGATGAGAGATTATGGGCAGTAGTGGAGCTAGTTAGATGAAGAGGACAGCAGAAATGTAGGAGAAAGTGGAGATGTGTTGCTGAAGTGGTATGTTCCACTTGGAACCCAAGGGAATAATAATAAATGGAATTGGATGGAATGGTATTCCTTACGGTGATGAATTTAACGAAGACAAATTTACAGAAGAAAACACGACACCAGTTTATATACCCAAATCTCCTCATTTCAAAAATGCCTTGTAATAAGATAATGCCAAGAGAAGTAACAGTTTT
Source organism: Trichobilharzia szidati (assembly GCA_944472155.2). NCBI lineage: Eukaryota > Metazoa > Platyhelminthes > Trematoda > Strigeidida > Schistosomatidae > Trichobilharzia > Trichobilharzia szidati. Next base: position 41,489,527 of record OX235272.1, on the reverse strand, counting down.
AAAAAACTCATCGTAATTCATAAAATTCAAATCGTATCGAGAGAACAAACATCCTACATTGCAAATCTAAATTAATCTGAATTAAATATATCAGTGAAAAGTTTGTGCATTGTGGAATAAAGCGATTAATTATAATTAGACTACATTGGTTGCTTACACATAACGATAAGCTTTTTAGATTTTTAATGATATTTACACCGAAATAACTCCCTTTGATCACACCGACATTTACAACTTGATTCAGTGGTTGAATTTTTGACAACCACACACACAAACACACACGGTCCGAATTGGATTTGTGGTAGACACACTTCTAAACTCACTTGGACGTTAATAAGCCTAGTAAAGAGGCAAGATCGAGTATGAGGCTGAAAACTTTCCTCGCTCCTCGAAGAGTTAACGCTAGTGCAACTTCAGAGCTGAGACCTGAAGTCCTATGCTGTCCTGGCGACACACAAGATTGAAAAAAGCCACATAGGTAGTACGTCTGTTTTGTAATTAAACATTTTTTGTTTAAATTAAAAGCAATCAAAAAAGCTGGTGTGATCACGAGCAGTAAGTTTATTTGCAGTGATACTACAGTGAAAACAAACTTATCAATGTGTGAATAGTCATTGAAATATGAGTGTAATCATTTGTCAGTTAGTATGTTATCAAAAATTATAAATATGGGGCGGTTGTTGGCGGAGGGGATGGAGTTTAGAAAAATAAAAGAAATGGAGTAATTAATCAAATTATATATGACAGGCAAATGTGCAATATAGCGGGATTTTAAATCAATAAGTTGAAATCATCAGAAAGGTTGGGAGAAAGGATAACACGAATAAAGAGGAAAAGGACGCTAAATGTAAAATTTTCAAAGTTGTGAGAATTTGTCAAATCACCTTAACATGTTGGTGATCTGTGTTTGGCAAATTAAGCCCACAATTTCAGCGTATTAGATGGCTTGTAGTCATCAAACGTTTGACTATAGGCTTCTGGTGTACAAACTTTTCAGGACGCTGTTTTTCTCATAGCTTACGCTCAAAGGTTTTGACATTATATTAGACATCGTGTTGATTTTCTGTGATTTATTATTATTGTACCTTTGGATTCCGAGTGGAGCGTTGGGCTTCATCAACATATCTTCACTACGTCCTATTCTCCACCATTACCCTTAGCTATCCCCATGGTTTCCTGTTGTCTCTCATCTCCTCAACCCTCCCCCCGCACACACACGATCTCATCCATGTCACCCTCCAACAAATTCATAACAAGTTTATAGAAAATCAACTCACACAGATCAAATACTCAACTATACTAGCATGATCCAGTTACTCACAAACGAAACTGTGTGCAGACACTGTTTAAAAGAGTTCAGACACATTGTAGCACTCCAGAGCTGAAAAGAATGGAAGAAAAGTACCTACAAACGGTCTTCAAAAAGAATGGTTATCCACAAAATTTCATCTAAAAGTGTTTAAAGTCGAATCACAACACCGACAAGGAACCATCGTCAAAGACCACAAGAAAATTCATTCTACCATACATGAGGACTATCTCTGAAATAGCAGCCAGAATACTGAAACCGTTAGATGTAAATATAGCACACAAGCCAGTCAAATCGCTTAATTCGATATTATGCAAACCAAAAGATCTAACAGAAAAAGGGGATAAAATTAATACCATCTACAAAATAAATTGTATGAACTGTAACAAGCATTACATCGGCCAAAGTGGGCGTCCCCTGCGAGTCAGAATCCAAGAACATAAATCAGCCGTGAAAAGACATGATATGTATTCGTTAGTATCAATGCATGCAGACAACTATGGTCATCAGTTTGATTGGGATCACGTCAAAATCTTAAACAGACGAAACACGAAAAGTGCCAGAGAATTCCTAGAATCCTGGTACTCAAGCGAAAATGCGATTAACAAACAAGTTAATATAGATGAAATATACCAATTAATAAAAAGTAAATCAGGTGACCAAAAAGTTTAAAATCCTAGTCAATAGAAAGTGGGCAATACATATGTGAAGGCAGTAACCAGGAGACGCATGAAGAAATTTAAATCATTTCAATCTGTGCTAAATATGGCGCTGAAGATGTTGTCCGGAAGGACGACGAAAGCTTCGCGACTAAACCAACCAGCTCAGAGAACACTTTTAATTGCAAATCATCCACCTGAGCTACAAATCTTCTCTATTATTTCAAATTCCTAACTTATCGCTTCACATTTGGTTTACACTGGAGCGATAGCCTGGAGTGCGATGCCATTCTACGGTCTCCTCAGTGTGTACCCATTCTAACTCCATTTTCTGAATATTTGTTGAGCAGTCGGTTATTGGTTCTCAGAGATTTGGCTGCTAATTGTTTCTGACAGGTCATTTCGTCTTCAGTATCTAGTCAGCAAAGGCAGCTGTTGGAAATGCTTTCCGTGACGCGCAAAACGTCTGAGTATCTATCCTCAAGCTCAAACCTCCATCTTTTCCTGGGCTTATGAGTACTGGAAAACTGGCGAGTTACTAGCAATTCGATCACACGATTTATATTCATTCCACATAAAGCTTAAAAACAAACATCTCTGCATTATTATTATTACCTTGTGTTCCGTGTTGCTTCAGCTGCAGATCCTGATTTCACTTTGTTCTGTACAGCCGCTTTTAGCTGGTCGCACAATACTCCATAAGCTTTGGTTCCCTCTTCAAACGATCTCCTAAATTTCACCCTGCAACCTAAACCTGCCTAGTCGTTATAATGGAGGGAATGTCTAGCTTGTGATGTCACTCACCGGTGTTCTTAACGTGTACTTGATCAATTATTGTCAACTGTCTTCAGCATATTCCTTGGGCGATAGGTTCTTGGTTGGTTTGCGCCCAGAATTTCCCGTTGTTTATCCTCTCTAATCTTCAGTAAGGAGCTAGTGAAGACAGTTGTTGATAAAAATCTGAAGCCTTCTCAAAGTGTTTCGCATGACACTCTAAGTCTCCTAATCATATGGAAGTACCCACTGATTTTACATTAGGGTTGAAAATGCAAATCTTACTCTAAATTGTAAGCATAGCAGATTGCCAAATTGAGCTTCAGTCCCTCAGGCTGCTGTTCTTCCTCATTTTCCTTCTTCTTTCTTCTTACATGACTTACCTCTTTCGGATGAAATCATCTTCGTCAAATAAGCTGATAATCTGATTGTTTCAATACCAGTTACGTCCTGATCTAACTGTTTAGTAACTTTTTGTAGGAAATAATCTAGCGGTCTAAGCTAAATGGTCTTTTGTTAAATCCCTCTAAATATCAGACTGTTAACGTCACCTTTAGGCATAAACGTGATCTACAAGAACTGGTTCGTTCACATGATGCTTGCGGCATAGATGGCACTGAAATAGAAACTAAGCCAAGCATAAAATACCCTGGAATAGTTCTATCCTCTAACCTTTCTTGATCATCTCTTATCTTATTGATTTCCAAGAAAATGTTCTGACCAACATTTTACATAAGGAATTTAAGGATATCAGGTACCACTTAACCTCAACTTCTGCAATTTGTTAACTCCTACACCTTACCTGCTGTTCTTTATTTCTCTTCTTTATTCTTTCCGGAGCTACTCAAAAAGGACTATGTCATATTGCGAAGAGTATTAAAGGTTGTCAGCAGGGCAAGTGGTGTGCCATCAAGTCATTTCATTGCTACTGTAGTCAACAGACACCTGGATTCATGCGAGAAATGGTCTAAATCTATATTGCCTGAATGTCAACACCCCTTCCATTCCTAACTCTTCCCTTGCATCTCATCAGGTAGGACAAGAAGTCATTGTAAAAGTTCATATGCTCATACAGCTAAGTACAGAAACCCAAAGTTACCCTATTTGGTCTGCGTCCAATGTGGAACAGATACTGTTAAGCGTGAAACCCACTGCTTACTATGTTATTAGCAAAATAATTGGCCCTTTTATTGTTTCCAGTCCGTAATCTATGGTGACACTATCTCAATTAACTTATAAATTTAGCTATTAATATTGTTATCATTTAATAATTTTGTCCACTTTTGACTTTACTGTTACTGCTAATGCCGAAAAGCTTTTTTATCAATCCTGTAATATAACAATTTCTATTTTTATTTTTGCCGTTGTCCAGTAAATTAGATGCAACATTGTACCAAATGCTGAGAATTCTACATTGTATCATAAATACTTTTATGGAAGAATGCAAATTCCATATTAGTTTGTTTGTTAGGTGTATCACACAGTGAAACAGTATTATTTACTGGACGACGAATTTTCGAACACAATTTACTATTGTCCATAATCATATTAATTAAAATCACACGACTTCGAAACTTCAGTTTTATAGTTTTCATTGTCTTCTCCTATTTATCGTAGGGGTAGTAGTATTTTCCAGATATCTGGTAGAGGTGTTGAATCATTCCTATTGCACGTGTTTGCAGTTGATTCGATAAACAAAGCTTCCGTTATCAATCTCTCCCTCCAACCTGTCACATTAGATTTTAGAACTGCCATGTTATCTCATCCAACTTATTGTATGGTTGTGTGTAATTGGATGAAGTGAGTGGAATAGCTGAAATATTCTCTAGATTTCTTACCTTAATGGGGTCAACTAACCTAGATTTTGCTTGGCTTTTATTATTTTTTTTTGATTTACAGCTTGATTCCACACCGTATTTTCAGTACAAGTATGGAATTTTCAGCATGGATATCGGTTGCCCAAATTCAGGCATACCATAGATATCGGGTGTGCCCGGCAGGGGATCGAACCCTGGACCATGTGCATGGTCGGCGAGAGTCCTAACCCTGTGCTCCACTAGTCTGACTGCACCTGTTCTACTACTCTGACCTATGTATTTGACCTGACAATCATTGCAGACAGGGTATTAGATAAACTAAATTGTTTTGTTTTAAAGGCTCCACAGGATCCTTTAACTGACAAAGCTTGTTTCTAATTGATTTTGTGAGTTTGAATGCCATTTTTATTCCCGCCTTGTTAAGAATTCTGCGTAAGATTTTCGAGGTTCCTTCCTTGTATGTAAATACTACTGATGATTTAGATTCCTTATTGTTGGTGTTGTCTTGCGCACATTTGACATGCATGTCGTCATTAATATTATTATTATCACTATCACTACTGTCATTATTTATTTTATCTGTACATTTCCCTACATACTTTCTGACTAATTTATCAGGGTAATTATTAAGTTGCAAAGCTATTCTTATATGCCTCACTCCCTGTCTTAGATTTTCCTTGGTACTGCTTCTTTTTGTGCCCTATTACTTAAACATTTCAACAATCCTATTTTCACTGACATAGGATGGGATGATCGGAAGACCAAATATCTGCATGGAATTACTTACTGCCACAGTGCCCAAGTTGTACACACATATTAATAATAAAATTATTATTTAGATTGACGAATATCTGTCTTGTCTTCCTGCTGCTGATTGGCTTTCACATCCTCATCGGTTCCGTCTGTAATTGGAAGGATGCTGCCTAGATAGATGAAAGAATTGATCTCCTATAAATGTCTTCAGCTTATTTTGATTAAGGCTTATTTTTATCTTTGCTCGTTGAGTATCTTCATCACCTCTGTTGTCTCTAGGTTCACTTGAAGTCCAATCTCCGCTGCCTGTCTCTTCTAATAAATTGTTCGTTTTAGCCAGTTGAATAAACCTTACTTGCCTAATTTTATTCTCATAAAATCAGGCTAAAGAAACTTTTGGTTAGCCGATGGCTTTATCCTACTAACTTATACTGATATAAGCAGTAGGCTACAGGTGATCTTAAGAATACTTCTCATTTATCCTTCGCCAACATATCTATGCATTTTTATGTATCAGAATGGTATTTTATGACCTTTAACGCCTAAATTATTTTCCCCCTATATTCGTGAAAGAAAAACAAACTTAGGTGGTAAAGTTTAAATATCAATTTATCCAAAAACGAGTTTCATATTAGGTGAAATAAATCCCTTCCTAAATGTTAAAGTGTGTATTAACAAGTGAAAAAGCCATACAGTTGAAGAAAGGTTATTCATAAGTCACAAACTCTGAAATGAGCTATAGAGGAACGAAGAAGATAAAAATGAATGTTATTAACAGTCAAATAAGTTTTATATTTGTTTCAAGTACTGGATAACTGTTTCGTACATGTTTGGGACTCTTCACAGCAGTCACTTGTGACACCACCAAGGATGGAATCAGAAACCTTCAGGTTACGAATCAAGCTCATTGACCTGTAAGCCAATGGAATGGACACGAATGCTTACGAATTCTAACTTCTGTGGATTTGCCATTTTAGCGCCTCCGGACCTATAAGAAGACTGTAGAAGGCCTGAATTTCCCAGATGATTTATGTTAAACGTTATTTAAAATCGAAGAGCTATAGGCACAAACCTACAAACTGGCTGAAGAGGCAGCAAACATAAGACACCAGGTGAGTATTGATTATTTTATTTATTTATTTACTTTTTTTGATTACAGCTTGATTCCACACCGTATTTTCAGTACAAGTATGGAATTTTCAGCATGGATATCGGTAGCCCAAATTTACAGGCCGACCATAGATATCGGATGTGCGCCGGCAGGGGATCGAACCCCGGACCATGTGCATGGTCGGCGAGAGTCCTAACCACTGTGCCACCGACGCACCGACGCACCGAGCACGAACAAAGGTGATCAAACCATCCACGCTTCAACAACAACTAGCATCAATCACTGTCAACGTGGTTTATTTGGAAACGGTCACTTCCTTCACTATTTTAGGAAGGATCGTATCAACTACAGGCAGAATGGATGAAGTTGACAAAGCCAGAATCGCAAAGGCAGGAAACGCCTTCATCAAACTGAAACCAGTTTGTTAATCAGTTACACTATGTATATGGAACAGAATTCTGATTTTCAGCATCAATGTAAAGTACTTCCGTCTATATACATCAAAAACTTGCCCAGTACGTTATGAAATGCAGGCTACTGCGGACTTTTATAACCAGCTGCCTTTTCTGGCTAGATATTGAAGATGAGATGACCTGTCAGAAACAATAAGCAGCAAAATCTATGAGAACTAGCCAACCAATAACCGACTGCTCAACAAATATTCAGAAAATGGAGTTAGAATGGGTACACGCTGAGAACACCGTAGAATGGCATCGCGCACTAGGTCATCGCTCCAGTGTAAACCGAATGTGAAGTGACAAGTTGAGAATTTGTTGGAGGGTGACATGGATGAGATCGTGTGTGTGTGGTGGGGCAGATGAGAGACTATAGGCAACCGTGGAGACAGCTAAAGGGGATGGTGGACAATAGGACAAAGTGTAAATGTGTTGTTGATGCCCTATGTTTCGCTTGGAAACCAAGAAGCGGTATTAATAACAAGAGTTAATGTCACTGGCGAGTGTTTGTCCTCACACCTAATGTGGTCGGCTCCTCTGGTCATTCATTCTGTAGCCAGTCACCAGTGAGCAACAGATTAATTTTGAAGGGTTAGTTTGGAGGTTATGACTGGTTTCATATTTCACCATGGAATGAAGTCATCGAATACGAGGGTGTGCTGGACAGAGATGGATGCACTGGTTCAAAAACTAAATTTGTCGTCTCATTTTAATTATTCTATTAAGTATAAAATGATGACTGATAAGACTGCGAGTTTTCCTATTCTGCAAACTAGGAGGCAGATGCCGAGCGTTTAGATCCAAGTTTGACCATGGATTAATTTAAGCTAGTGCTGGAGTCGAAAATCGAGAGTCGGCAAAAGTTAGTTTTCATGGACTGTCTATTCAAATCCGTCCAAAAAGCTGAATAGTCAACGAGCTTTCCTCGTTGAAGGTCCTGGGTTCGATTCCTAGTCATGGGGTAATAGGTGTGTGTGTGTACTTCTCAAGGGTTCAAAACTAGGACGAAACTTCTGTCCAGTACTGCCTGATTCCGAAAACGTTCTCTAGCGGATATCGATCCGTGATCAAGCTAGGAATCAACCAAACCTCTGAAAGCTATGATTTGCCAATGATTATTTCTTTCCCACTTTTCATGCACACTTTCATCTGATTATAAACGACTTTGAAAACAAACATTCTCATTAACCGAAGAGTTCGACTATTTACTAGCTGATCTCTACGTTCATGCCATATTTTATGCTTCTGGATACTAGTTAATTCATTATCATTGTATCTCAGTAGTTTGCAGTTTAATGACTGACCGTTTCTATCACTGTGCCATGTACTATTTTCATAGTTATTTAGCTGTATTCATTGTGAATTTACAGTACTAATAATTCTGCTGAACACAAACTTCTGACTTTCGTCCCCTCCCTATTGACATCTGGTTTATCCCTGTTTGATCATTGACTGCTGATTACAATTACAAATAAACTTTACAGTTCAGATCTTCAAGTATGCCTGAAATCTGACCTTTAAACCACTTAATTTCTCAAATAAAATACGCAAATAAACATATAAATATTATTTACAAATAAATATGTAGTTCTTTTCAGGCGTTAGTTTGCTCGAATTTGATTGGCAACAGGTTTGATCGCAAATTTATATCAACCAGAGAATCCATTGGGAAGTCGTGACCAGTGGGGTACAGCAGGTCGAGTGCGAAAACAATTACTCGCCAGGAATGATATTGACTAGTGGTCGCGCCACATCATACATAGGCTGAAGCTGGAATCGAGTTGGATCGTCTTACAGTGGCCCAGTAATAGTCTGTAATCTCGCCGTTTAACCAGAAGATCCTGGGTTCGAACCTCAATGTGTAAAACTTATGATGAGTCTCAAGCGCTAGGACGAAACAGCTGTCCAGTACTCCCAGTTGGTTTTCCAATGGTTCCGTAACCGATGTAAGTTCATGAATAAATCTTAAAACCAATCAAACCCCTGCAAACCAACGCTTGAATGAGAGAACCATTGGAAAACTAGAGTAAACTACGCAGTTGTTTCGTCCTAGTTTGCAGGTCTTCATTAGTAAGAACCCACTGTAGTCCCAGCTAAGGACCTTCAGGTTACAGAACGATCTCTATACAATGGCCCATGAACTCCAACTTCCGCCAACTCGAAATATATGTAGCGCAACTACCAGCCGATATCACAGGCGAGTAACTAATCAAGTCCCTGCTAATCAACACCTAACAATTATTCTGTTGCTGACTGTTAAATGGCTTCAAGACATAGCTGACTGGACTTCTAGGAAGAAGTCATATAGATCTTTCTAAATGTATATAGCGAATTAGCAGAAGCTGAAACTGATGGGGCACTGGACTCCATCCGAATGGCTCAATGGTTTATTATTGGTTGTTTTCCTGCTGAAGGTTATTCTGTCATCTCTTTGTTGCCGTTTCTTAGACACTCCGTTGATATATCTGCTTATGGTATCCGCCCACGCTAAGTCTGCCGTGATTGGTTGTTGAATTCCTCAAGGTTAGTCTGTGATCTTGCTCTTTGTCATGACCAAGATTTGGGACGTAAACACTGACGTCAATTGTTGTCTCCCAATTTCGGCTAGCAGACAGCTCTCACCACACAATTAGTTTGTTTTATTTTTCAGTCAGTAGCAGTCTGTACTGAAAATGTCGGGAACAGTCACCTCAAGTATCTGGGTACGTTGCCACCTACTATTGTCCTTTTTTTCAAGTAGAAACTTGTTAATCAACAGGCTGTATACATTTTAAACAATCATGAGAATAAACAGTGCTATTGTGGGTCTTGATGTTGCTGTTGATGTTTTAATTTCGTCTTTAATACTAAATTATAAGATTTGCTTACCATACACAACTTTTTATGCCATAACTAGTATAAAACCTCACTCCAAAAATAATGAGAGTTCAGGAGGAATAGATGTCACCTTATCAGACTACCAAAGAAGATCGACTTAAGTGCTTGCAGAAACTAGCACGGAATTATGCTTCTGACCACGTCAGAGAAATATTACTTAGTGTCATCCTGGAGGGAAAGATAAATGGTTTGGATGCGAAACTCCTCCCCGAAGAAGTTGGACTCAGGAAATTCAGACAAATCATGTGTGAATTAATTTGCGACGCTACGCATCATCGTCGAACAGAGCACAGAATGATAGTCAAACCTCTACCTCAGTTTCATCAGCTAAGAGAAAACCTTCTCTAGCTCTGACCACGAAGAATTTGGAGACAACTGCAACACTATGGAGTGCCCCGAACTGTTGTAATGGAGTGTTAGTGATTTGGTTGGTAGTTGTTGGTGCTGAGTAGGATGAGCTTCCAGTCACGACACTGTAACCAACTGATCACTTAGAAATATTCTCCTAAAGTGAGATAAACAGGTTAAATTGCGAGAACTACTTTTATCATTCAAAATACAGATTAAATTTTTCTTTGTGCACCAACGAAAATTTGAAATGTAATTATTCAGTATCTGATTGTTTGAATCAACCATGAATTTACGGATAACGGAGATATGTTGTCTGTCCTAAGATAAACCTTTACCAACCTCTTTCAATATCTGCATGACAATGCCACAAATCAGGTGATACACAACTAAAAACTCAGAGATGCCTCTGAAATGAAGACAGAAATAAGACATGGCTGCCCTCTGACATTGATGATATTCCTGACTGTGCTGGATTCTATAATGCAACACAATATGGAGAGCAAGACGACAGAAATATTCTGGGCCGACAAGAAGACTGTAGAAGATTCGAACCCCGCGGATGATTCATGTCTAATGTTACACAAACTTTAAGATCTACAGACGAATACCGACAATATGTCAGAACAGGCAGGCAGAGAAGACTGAACTTTGAGTGAACATCGGGAAGACAGTGAAGATAAAGACACCTAGCCAATAACAAAGGTAATCACCAATTACTATCGCCGAGAAAACTTTGAAGGACGTTGCCTCATTTCACTTATAGTTTCAACTACAGGCTGCGCAGATGACGTTAGAGTTAGGCGGGGTCGATTTGCCATAGCAAGTCTTCATTACCCTTAAATCAGTGTGTAAATCTACCGAAGTCAACATAAGAAATAAGACTCGGATTTTAAGAACTAATATCGAGTGAGTCAGTCCTTCCATATGGTCAAGAGACTTGACAAATGTATCACAAAAGACGTTCCCAATAAGCTTGGGATTTTCATCAATAACTGCTTTGTCTGGCTGTATAGTGAATACCAGATGGCCGGCAAGAGAGCATTAGTAATAACAAACTCTGATAAGCAATGAATCAGCCAAAAATCTGTTAATCATAAATATTCCAAAAAACGGAGATAGATCATATACACGCTGAGGAAACCGTGGTGTGATATCTGGCATCAGCCCACAGCTAACGTGAAAAACGAATAAGAATATTAAGAAACCCGTGAAACGTGGTTCATTCAAAATATTGGTTAATCTTTAGTAAACATTCGTAAAATACATTTTATTTCAGTTATATATTCTATAATAAATAGCTGAAAAACGTAGCTTGATGTAGTTGTGTTCTCTGAACTGGATGGTTTATAGTTGCGAAGCTTTCATTGCCCCCTACTAGGCAACATCTTCAGTGCATGCTTCAATTCGTTGAAGTGAGTTTCCAGATTTCTCCATGAGTTTAGTTTATGAGTCATCATCTCTCCTGGTGACCTTCCACGTCATTGGTTGATTTCGTGTGTTTTCACACCCTCTAGACTAGTTGTATTAGTACTGATTGTTTCCTTGATCTTAAGTATGACCTGTTGTCTATGAGATTTCTTTCTTATTGATTGACGGATTTTGCCTATGTTGGTGAGTCTATTGATAGACGACTCACTGGAATGCCGCGCTTCTAAAACTTCTCTAGCATTCTTGTTGTTTCCTCTTTCTAATATTTGAACGTTGTCACAATCGAAATGATGTCTTTGGTTGTCGGTGTGCAATAAAATGGTGGAGTGGATATCGCACATTGACCAAATACTTGGTTACAACAGCTACAATCCAATAGCACACATAAGAAGTTGTACACAAACACCATTCAAGAACACCGGAACTCATTGCAGCACTCCCACCTTAAGGAAAATTGAAGAAAGATACCACATGAACGTCATTCAAAAGAATGGATATCCGTGGAACTTCCTCAAAAGACATCTACACCCAACACAACCTACTGAATAACAGGCCTTCAAGGAAAGCACAAGGAATATAGCCCTACCATATACATAGGGCATCTCAGAAATCACTGCGAGACTCTCCAAACCTTCGGGAATCGATGTCGTACACAAACCAATAAAATCACTTCACTCAGCTCTATGTCAACCGAAGAGACTCAGCACCGAGGGAATATAATACCAACAACATCTACAAAATGAACTGTGACGACTGCGAGAAAAAACTGCTACACTGGCCATCGTCTTCGTCTTCGCATCCATGAACATAAACTAGCCGTCAAAAGGAATGACATCCACTCCTCATATCGCTGCATACAGACAACCTCGGACATCGATTCGATTGTGACAACGTTCAAATATTAGACAGAGGAAACAACAAGAATGCTAGAGAAGTTTTAGAAGCGTGCCATTCCAGTGAGTCGTCTATCAATAGACTCACCGACATAGACAAAATTCATCAATCAATAAGAAAGAAATCTCATAGACAACAGGTCATACTTAAGATCAAGGAAACAATCAGTACTAATACAAGTAGTCTAGAGGGTGTGAAAACACGCAAAATCAACCAATCACGTGGAAGGTCACCAGGAGAGATGACTGATAAACTAAACTCGTGGAGAAATCTGAAAGCATGCACTTAAGATGTTGCCTAGTAGGGTAATGAAAGCTTCTCACAATAAAACATCCAGCTCAGAAAACACAATTACATCGAAATCATCCACCTGAGCTACAATTCTTCTCAATCATATCTAAAAACTTAAAGCATAAATTTATCCCTATACGGGCAATAACCTGCTGAATATGCCAACTTCTCAGAACTGATACCTTTTATCAGGTCTATAAATCAGCGTGAAAAGACTTAGTGTTATACATTAACCACCTTAATTTTAAATGGCATTTTGTTGTCCAGCTAAGTGAAATCGGTAGTATAATTCTTAAATATACTCTGCGTTTTATTAACAATACTGAACTAAAGTTGGGTAGAGTGATACAGTCATTTACGATTATTTTGCCGTAGCCTTTATACTGCCAGTAATACCAAATTATTTAATTTTTCTTTCATCTATGATGAGGGCATAATACAATCAAACAATCTCATCATTCCTATTTTGTAACAAAACTTTGGTTAAAAAAAATCAAGCTGAATAGAGACAGAAAAACGGCGTCCCCAGCCAGCATTTTGATATCTTTTGAAATAAAAACCGGATTATTAATTTTGTCACAGCAATCGAATAATGAAAATTCTCCATATAAACACGATTTTCAGAATACGTTTCAGTCTTTATTTATTACATAAAAAATGGTCATAAAATTTATCCCAGCTAAATCGCAACATAAAAGTGCAAGAGAATAATACATTGATTTGAAGACAAAGTAATAAAAATATTCTTAAATGCGCCTTGTGTAACGAATGCAACTCAGTTATTTCGCCTTGAAATCAAAAAGCCAATCAGTGCGTTCTTCTGTATGCCTCACTAAACTTTTACGCGTTACACACAGAGCTCAAAATTGTATTCCATCTATATCGAAATACAATGTGATGTGATGAAATCTGTGGGGCTGTTCAACAATAATAACTTATATATATATATAACTACTTCAACAATGCCGTCTGGCAGCTTTAAAGTCTTAAAGTTTGATGATATTAGATGTTTGGAGGCAATCGTTCGGCAGCTTTGGACCTAGGTTTCGTGCTAGTTGGCACTCACCAGTTAGCAAGGCGTATCTGCAACCTTGAAGGAATTCATGTCCCTCCTGGGATTTGAGCCCGTGTCACCCAGTGCCGCCTTCAATAAGAAGCGTTACCACTGAGCTATTCGGGCTAGCTTGGTTGACCTCCTGTAGGACTGTATTGGATACTTTGACTTGATACTAGTAACTAGTGTGATGTATCTAGTCCTTTGTTTAGTGCAGAGTGAATTCTTTCAGTCAGGTTTGCAATGTGGCCACCATTCTAGGTAGCTCGCCAACAAGGTGCATATTGATTTCATGAGATTAGATGATTGGTGGATGGATGGATGACGAGTGTCAGCTACCACGAAACCTAGGTCCAAGGCTTCCTGATGATTGCCTGCGACCATCTAATATCATCAAATCAATGTACACCGTGATGGTGAGCTATCTAGAATGGTGGCCACATTGCAAACTTGACTGATAGAATTCAGTCTGCACCAAAGAGAGGACTAGACACATCACATTAGTTACTAGTGTCCATTCAAATTCTAAGAGTTTCTCCGGTACGGAATGTTCACAGTACAAACAAAATTATTTGGCCAGTCGCAGTTACAGATTACTTGAGAATCAATGAGAATATTTCCATCAAGTTAGGATTAAGACTTTATCTGTAAGAATCCAACAGAAATAAATATTCCCTACGGGTAGTCAAGGGACAAACTGTTACCACGTGGGAGTAACTGCCGTCTGAACGCAGTAAACCGATCTTTCCTTTCTATTGTATAGCGAACTAAAACTTCTTTGAGTTACCCACAGTTACAAAATGCCCCAACTACGGCAAAAAGACAATTATCTACAATAAAATCTGTGGTACCATTTCACAATAATAACATATCTGAAACTCAGAAATCTGACTGTCCGAGGTCAGAATGACACTGACTCATTCACACAAATCGCAGTCGTATAAAAACACATTATCAATATCACCACACACCCACAAAGAGAAGTGTTAAAATTAGAGAATAAACACTAACAAAGACAGGTAATGAGGGTTTTTCAACAGATGCAAACGTCAGAACGGATAGAACAAACATTGGTGAAGTTTTCGTTTGTTCCACATGTGTTCAGAGGTTACATCCTTCACTTATCTGGGAAGCATGGTTTCAACTACAGGTGGAACGGATGAAGATGTCAAAGTCACAATCGGAAAGGCAAGATACACCTTCATCAACCTGAAACCAGTTTGGAAATCTTCTACACTCAGCATAAGGAACAAGATTCGCATTTTCAACACTAATGTAAAGTCATTCAATAGGTTCTTCTATACGGCTCAGAAACTTGGCCAGCGTGTCATGAAAAGGATTTTCATCAGTTTGCAGACTTTCATCAACAGCTGCCTTCGCTTCGCACTCAAGACTAAATGACCAGAAAGAATAAGCAACAAGAAACTCTGGGAACAAACCAACCATCGCTCAACAAATATGTAGGAGAGAATGGAGATGGACCGGGCATACACTGAGGAGGCTGTAGAATGACATTGCAGTCAATGCAGGCCATTGTTCGAGTGGAATCCGAATGGAAGCGACGAGTGGGTCGTCAGTGCGAGGGTGACATGGAGGAGATGAGAGATTGTGGGCAACCGTGGTCCAAGCTGGAGAGGATGGCAGAATATAGGACAAAATGTAGATGCATTGTTGAAGCCCTATGTTCCACTCGGAACCCAAGGGAATAATAATAACCTGTGTTCAAATTTATCAAGGGAAATTCGTGTATGAAGTTGTTAAAGAAACATCTCCCTACCAAATCGTTCAGGTTGCTGGATTATTTAGTGTCTGTAGGTTGTGGAATATCCTGAGGCGTTATTCGCTTGAAGTTTTATGATGCATGTTTACGCTCAGGCTGTCTAGCGCGCCAATTTGTCAGAAACCTTCGTTCTTTTAAACTTTTTCCTTTCCTTAAAAATCTTAGACGTATAATAAAGTCCCATATTCAGTCGACGAAGTTGCCAATCACAAAACTGAGGATTAGAGTTAGGCCATCCTACAAGAACGACAGTGATTTAAACATCGCATACAGAGTGAAATTCATAAATTTCACCCAAGATCCTCAATACAAAAATTGTCTAAACCTCTCCAAGACTTTGTCTAGGACACCAGGTAAAGAGCAGTTGTATGAAGGCTCTTCTGAAAACCCTGAAAAATACGTCATAAATCTATCACGTGTGAAGCTAAACCGCATCGAGTGTAAGGCACTCTCACTCGAATTCACTTTCCACGTCCTAAGAATTCCTGTGAGTACAACAGATACAAATGTTCAATTCGAGAATCTATTCAACCAGTTAACCGACTTACATTTCATCAATGATGACACAAAAGATTGTTTCAAATTGAGATTATTTGACATTCAGCGCATTTGTTCACTAACTTCAAATTTGAGTATCTTTTCTAAAGAATATCACAAAACAACAAAACATTCTATGAGGTATGAGGATGACATCATAATACAAACGGATAAAGGTTCAGACGTCGTAGTGATGAACGAGAATGACTGAATGAAGGAAATGGAATCCATTCTCAGGGACACATCGAAGTGCATGAGTGACAGCCAAAAGAAGATATGACAGATTCTACTGAAAAGACGAACTTAAGACTTCTAATCTGTCATATATGTATTGCCTTCCAAAGATATTTAAACGGGATTCTCCAGTGGGAATTCACACTTCCACAAAGTTGCTCGTTTGTTAACCAAAAAGCTGAGACCTGTTCGACATTGGCTGGATAAACATACTCTGGATGATTCGTTCTAATTCGCTGAAAACGTTAGCCAACTTAATGCCAGGAAAAAGTCATGGTCTCGTTAGATGTGACTGATTTTTACACACATTGGTTACGCTCCATGAAACTACGCCAATGTTTATTCTATCTCCGTTCAAATTTATAAAGGGGAACCTGTGTACGGAGTTCTTAAATAAGGATTAAGTCTAAGAGAGATATGTGAATGTTAGAACAATGAAATACAGCTCAGAGGATAAAGGGTAGTAATTACAAAGTTAGCCCAAAGCATCCAAATAAGTATTATTATTCTCGAACAGTTTAAAATCAACAGTCATTTTAGTCTTGAAATCAAATCGATTTGAAGATCCAGAGTGCTAAATTGTGGTGAGAGCTGGCTGCTAGCCAAAGTTGGCAGACAGTAATTGACGTCAATGTTTATGTCCCCAATATTGGTGGTGAGAAAATGAGAACAGTCTTTGCGTAGGCATATGGATGATCTGACACAGCCACAAAAAGATGCAAGGTTAACTTTCTGTGAGAAACAACCAATCAAAAGACTGTATTTTCTACTAACAATAATCTACAATAATGTACATTAAAATCTATAAACAAGTGTTGATTTTCCTTAATAAACGATCTGTTGCCTGACCCTTGTCTTCTGTTGTTACAAATAAATGAAATGATCCACTATAAACGTTTACACACAAGACAAAGTATCGAAATGTATAAAATGTGACTAGATCACATGCTGAAAAACAGAAAAATAAGTGTCAGTATGATCACAACATGAACTCGCTAATATTTCTCTGATCTCACTACTTCCACCTAAACTTTTATCTTGATTAATTTGCGAAGTAGCGTTTTAAAATAAATGTCAAAAAACAATCGGAAATGGAGGAACAATAGTTAAAATTTTCCTCTGAACTGGAAAGTTTACCCATGGGTCACTTCTGTCATTGGGTGATCTTTTGACAATTTCTGCACAGATGGTTTTCGAAATTAGGATTAAGTACTATTCAAGCTGCTTGGTTATAATTCCTATTGAATGCTATTTCTGCTTAGAAATCTACATGCTCCCATTCTTAAGTATTCCCTTACTTTGGCTGATAGAGTGAAGGAATGCATTTCAGGAATTCCGGTGGTTATCTGGAAAACTAGTTCTTAAAAACCTTGGAGGATCTAGGCGTATGAGAGACTTTTATGTAGCCCAGGTAAAATGCATACTCGGTGGGCGTACTAGTTCAAGGAGTGACAAATCTTATTATCTATCAGCTGAGTAACATTATGTAATGTACGATATGTATGTATGCATAATTTTATTCAGTAAGATATCGTCAATTCATGAAATTAGCAGACACCGAACTACGAGATTCTCAGCAGGTGCATTTATCTGCACTAAACGGTATCTAATTCGATAATGGCTTTGCACTTTATCCATATTCATCGTTAAGAAGGATAGAACCTAGATAATGGTAGGTGGAGGTGATTCGTTAGTAGAATACCCTCCAACTAACCCCGTGAACCTTGGTCCAAATCCAGGCCAACTCATTAATAAACCTCCCTTAGTGAATAGCAAGCCCAATAAAAATAGGAGGACTGTTCAACCTGTGGAAAACACTGCCGCTGAAACTTCAGAAATCAAGGTGTGATACCTAATTCCCACTCAAAACGCAAGGGAATAGAAAAATGCTGTTTCGTTAGCTTCGTTACGTTCTCATCTGTCGAAAAGCTGACCCAGTCACCTGCGATTTTTTCGGTTTTGCTTAACATACACTATTAACCACCTTGGTGTATTTAAATACATTTTAATTTTCTATGTGTCTCAACTCATGCCATTTGTACGTTTATTTGATTTCACCCAGCGAAAATTAGAAAAGTAAAATTCTTAAGTTTTAATAGCAATTTGGTTAAGTTTGCTACTAAAACTTAAGAATTTTACTTTTCTAATTTTCGGTCGGAAAGGCAAAACATGTTCTGACCAAATTGCAACTCTACGCATTATCATCGAACAAAGCATGGAATGGCAATCAAATCTCTACCTCAACTTTATAGACTTTGAGAAGGCCTTCGACAGCGTTGACCGCGAAGTAATTTGGAAACTACTCGAGTACTACGGCGTACCCCAAATATTCATCAACCTTATTCAACAGCTGTACGACAACGGCACATGTCAAGTGATCCACAACGGAAAACTCAGCGAGGCGTTTGGAGTAAACACAGGAGTCAGACAAAAGTGCTTATTATCACCAATGATATTCCTAATTGTGGTGGACTGGATTATGCGTCAGACAGTGGGAAACGAGAAGACAGGGATATCCTGGACCGACGTGAATAATCTAGAAGACCTGGATTTCGCGCGTGGATGATTTATGTTTGATGTCACACAAAATCGAAGACTCACAAGCGAAAACCGACAAACTGGTCGAAGAAGCAGCTGGAGAAGACAGGACTCCAGGTGAACATAGACAAGACGGAGGTTATGAAAATAACCAACCAACAACAACAACAGCAGCAACATCCAGCGCCAATCACCATCAACGGGAGGGATTTGAAAGAGGTTACTTCTTTCACTCACTTATCTAGGGAGCATTGTCTCAACTACAGGAGGAACGGACGAGGATGTCAAATCGAGAATCGGGAAGGCGAGAAACACATTCATCAACCTGAAACCAATCTGGAAATCTTCCGCTGTCACTCACCATCAACAACAAAATTAGGATTTTCAATAAAAACGTCAAGTCAGTTCTTCCATACGGATCAGAAACTTGGCGGGTCACAAAGAATATTTCCAACAGCCTGTTGCAGACCTTTATCAACAGCTGTCTTCATTCTATACTGAAGATCAGATGACCGGAAAGAATCACCAACAATAAACTATGGGAACAAACAAAACAAGAATTAATTGCTCAACAAATATGCAGGAGAAAGTGGAGGTGGATTAGACACTCGCTGAGGAGGCCGCTGGGTGACATCGCGCGTCAGGCCAGTGCTCGAGTGGAACCTGAGAGGGAAGCGGCGAGTGGGACGTCCAAGGGTGACATGGAGGAGATCGTGTGATGAGGAACTGAAACAGTATGGATTAACATGGATGCAAGTGAAAAGTACAGCAGAAGACAGAAGCAAGTGGAGGCGTGCAGTTGAAGCTCTATGTTCCACTAGGAACCCAAGGGAACAATAATAATAATATAAAATTCTTAAGTACAGTTGATGAGTAGTATACAACCGAGCAAAGAAAATCAAGTCCTTCTAAACAGTTTTTTTCGCATTCAAAACTTTGTTTTGGTCATAAATGTAGAGGCCAAACCATAAGCCTAACGAAATGTTCTGACTGTACAAAAATAATATTATTCTGCCTGTGGTGACTAACAGTGGAATTCAGAACTTTCGTTTTGTCCTAAATGACACTCGTAAGATGGATGTACCTAGATTACATATTCACAATTTTTACTATTTAATTGGACGTAGTGACAAAGGAGATTAATGATGATAGCAGTTTTCAAGCTAGAGAATATATCACTCTCAGTGTTACTGCAGGATAGGTCTCTTGCGGCCAAGCGATGTGAAGTACGAACTTCAGCAAATGACTACCTAAATGTGTATGTGTGTGTTGATTCATCTGCTCTTTTGGAGCTGGGTATATACGTTGTTCTATGTGGGTCTTATCAAAATGTGTTAGACAGCATTATCCAACATGGCTGCCAAGAGGAGGCACTGGTGCAGTCAGAAGCGCAATAAATGAACACCTTGCCAGCACCTGTTACAACATCTCAACTGACTGATCAGTTACAGTCTTTTACAAAATGAAGAAAAATCTACCAAAGACAGTATGTTTTAACTTTTTGGTACTGCAGAAAATTCCGTCATATGCATAAAAAAGCGGAACTATATTCTCGAAAGATGTTAGTCCAATCTGTACATTTATCATGGATATAGTTCTGATTGACCTCTTAGTTTTTGTTTGTTTTTTGGATCCCTTTATTTTTTTTTCATTTCAATTATAAGAATTACTGTTTCGATTTGTTTCCATACTCATCCAGTTCACGGCTGTATTCACTAAAAAACACTATTACGCAACTAAACCCCATGTTATCTATACTCACACCTTCATAATGTTCTGCCAAGCTGAAAATTAGTATCACCTGTAATCCCTTTCGTTTTCATGAGGAATCAATAGTTATGTATTGATATAAGTATAAAACATGAGCACTGTGGTAGAGCATAACTCCATTTGAAGTTAAAAATTTTTTTTGATAAATCACACAGTCTTATACAGTAATATTAACTGATGAAGTTTCAAGCACAAGCTATTGCTACTAATAATCATATCAAGTCACTCACACAACTTTTTTCCTTCATTTATATACATGTGTGGAATCGATTAGATATTGAAATATGATCAATATAAGGTAACGTTCATTCAGAAATAATAATATGAGTGTTATCAGTCAGATACAGTCAGATGGGAAATAAGATGTTTCTACAGTAACATAAATAAATAACTTGTTAGAACGTTGTAATGTATGTGAACTGAAATAGAATTTTAAGATTGCATGGAGGATTTCATCGTGAGCTGACATCAGTCAGAGAACCATTGGAAAACCTGGGAATACTGGACAGCTTGAAAATTTTAAGATTATTTATTATCCTCCTCTGATTTGACTGACTGGTGGTAATAATATCTTCCATGCATATCACTGGTATTTGCATTGAGTCATTTCTGTTGCATGTGTTGTGTTGAGTGTAGACTCAATGAACCAGCATTCACTAATCAACCTCTATCTCTCTCCACCTACCTAGATTACTTCTTAGAATTTTAACCCTCTCCCACCATGCTATTGTGTGGTTATGTGCTAAGGAATGCGGTGCAATTGCTGAGCATTTTTCTAAATTAATTATCTTCTCGGGATCAACCATTCTTACCTTAGCTAAATTCTTGTGTTCTGACAATCTGACCACACCAACCGGATCTACTAGTTTGACCCATGTAGTTGACCACAATCACAGTCATTACAAAGTTTTGAAAATTATATTACTTTGTCTAATTGGGTCAGCTGGGTCTCTTAACCTACAGAGAATGTCCCTAAGTGAGTTTGTAGGTTTAAATGCCACTCTAATTCCTGCTTTATTTAGAATCCTTCGTAGGGTCTCAGATATACCCTCCATATATGGTATAACAGTAAAAGCCTCATATTCTCTCTTATTTATGTTGTCATTATTAGTTTCA
This sequence comes from Trichobilharzia szidati, assembly GCA_944472155.2. NCBI lineage: Eukaryota > Metazoa > Platyhelminthes > Trematoda > Strigeidida > Schistosomatidae > Trichobilharzia > Trichobilharzia szidati. The sequence goes on along the minus strand of OX235272.1, from coordinate 41,467,779 downwards.
CCATTATTTTTATTTTGCGTTTTACCTTTTTTGATATTCCTAATGAATTCTTAAAGAATATTTGTTTAGCCTTAAAGCTTCTTCTTCTATCTGTTTCATTTCATCGTTTAGGTCTTATTTATGTGCTACTTAGTACTATTGCTCGGTTTCTTAGACAGACACTCAACTGAGTCAAGAAATTAATAACCTCTTCTAATGATTTTTTATATCACATTCTTGTTTCAATCATTATTATTATTGTTTAGCGTTGCCATGGTGTTTACCTCATTTTCATCAAAAACAAACTTTACGCAAAACACATATCATATATGATAGTACTTTAGGATAAAACTTGTTTTTCTTCAAAAAAATGTGATGTAACTCAATTCAATAATTTCAAAATCTTAGAAGACAGTTAGCTAGGCAAGTTGAAATCGGTCATGTTGTTACAATCAAAACGCTTAAAACACACTTATTTGTTTCAAATCTCACAACGTTCTTTATCTTTGAGGACAGTAGGAGAGTTCATTGTATGCTCACAAAAACAAAAAAAAAACATTGAAGCACTGGTTTTATTTAAGAAAAAAAAGAGGAAATTGAACATAATTACACAGGAGGATAATTTGAATAGTGTGAGGTCAGTATTAGTCTTAGATAAAATTGTTAATAATTGATATTGCTAGCTAGCTAGCTACTTGAAAGTGTTGAATGATAGTAAGAATAAATCGAAAGAAGACGTTAATGGAGAGTAATATTTCACTTTTGGATTGGTTCAGTGTCCTATGAATGTCATGAACACACTTGAGATTCTGACTGAAAAATACTGTAATGGTTTTATGTGGCAGGAGATACATGCTCATGCGTTGGTGGCATAGCGGTTAGGACGCTCGTCGACTATGCATATGGTCCGGGGTTCGATCCCCGGCAGCAGACGCACTCCTTTACTTCGCTAAGCCAGAAATATTGCTGGTGAAGAGGAAAGGTTGGGCATGAGACTAGCAACCCCATCCTGTAAAATAAACACTGCTACAGAATCTTCAAGCCACTAGATTGAAGCCCTATGTTCCACTGGGGAACGTGGAGGAAAAAAAGATACATGTTCATATTTTACTGGATCCCTAAATCTAGTATACTTAGGCTGCAGTTAATAATTTCTTGATCAGTGTTTACTTTGTTATATTTTTGACGTGTGAATATATAACTCTAGCATAATTGGATAGAGTATTCAACAGAACACCTCCATTTTGTCCAATTCTCTGAGGTCCTCTTTAGCTGGTTCCACGATTAACCATGGTCTCTTATCTTCTTCTCGCACAATGTCCTCCATTTCACTCTACGATAAACATCCAACATGTAGTTTCTCATTCACAGAATATACACACTGGATCATAGGAATAATTAGAAAGACGGTTGCAGCGAAGAAAATTTTCTTTTTGACAAAGTCAGCATCAACTAGACTGTACATTCGTGTATATAGAATAAATGGGTGGGAAGTTCCAGAATAATTTTGGTCAAGGGTGAAATGAATAAAATTACAATCAGGAATTAAAATGCCATAATAAACAGGGGGACGGATAAAACTCAAACAAAGTAGCACCATAATTACTATGAAGATTGATATATTGTGCAATTAGGGGATAGTTGGATAAAAAATCTAGTGGGATCACAACTAATGTAACGTATAATTGTTTATGTAGTTGGGGGTTAAATATGTAGAAATAAAACAAATGATAAAATAGACAGGAAGTTCGGATATGAAAATATGCTAGTGTAAATAGGGATTAAGAAAAACTTAAAAATAACATGAATAAACAGGAACTTTGGATAAGAAAGCCAATGAGATAGTCACTATTAGAAGAACTGCCTGTTTATGATGACCATACCAAGGACAAGGGTTGAAAGTATTTCTTTTGAATACATAGCGTGTGTTTGAGCTTTTGGATAGCTAATGCCTCCGCTATGTCCAGATGTCTTAATTTTACTCCCTTTGATAGCTTTGATCGAGTTTTGAAGGATTTTTTGAATGGTGCTGAATGTCCTGAATTGACCAGATTTTCTTTCACTGAATTATAAACACGTTTTTGTCCTCCTTTCACTAGCCAGGCTGAATAGTATTCACAAGCACGTTTTTCTAGTTTGCGCACGGTACGGCCGATGTACTCAGCTCCGCACAAGCGAGTAAACTGGTATATGCACGTTGAAGTGGCCCAATGCGACAGCTTGTCTTTCACCTTCTGGCTAAACAGTTTCTTGCAGCAAAAAGTCACTTGTAAGCTCACGAAGAGAAGTATGTTTTCCACAGAGATTTGGAGAGGCGTTTAAGAAGTATTTCTGCTTCAATGTCACCTTTGAATTCCATATAAAGCGAAATTATCTTCTTCGGGACGGATCGGACTTGTTCGGAAGTCTTCTTTGATTTGAGATTTTTGTCTATGAACTGAGTAAACCGTTTTCCATCCAGTTTCTTTGGAGTTTACGCAGTTCTTCGTCAATCACTTCCTCGCTGCATATCTTCCGAATCCTTGAGGAAAGAGCGTATATAAGGTTCCTGTTTCTGCTTAGGGGCACGAAGCTTGGAAAGTTGATGAATTGTCCATTCCATGTAGGCTTTTTTTATATGGACCTTCTCACAGAGTTTTCGGCGTTTCTTGTCGGTTGGACGTCGAGGAAGTGGAACATTCTGTTGGATTCAGCGTCAAGAGTAAAGTCGACGTTTTGGTGAGCATTGCTGAATGTTTGAAGTAAGTTTTCTAGGTCCAGGTTCTCATCACAAATGATGAAAGTATCATCAATATGTCTCCTGTAGAGATGGAGCTTGCCGATAGTTGATGATAAGGAGTTTTTGTCATGGCTATCCATAAAGCAGTTGACCAGGAGGGGTCCTTGGGGCGAACCCATTACTACTCCATCTACTTGCCTGTAAATTTCGTTGTTGAAACTAAAGTATAAGTTGAAGGTGCATCGTAGTAACAGTTCTTTTAGGTAATGGATCGATATACCGACATCGGTGCTACTAGATTGAATGTAGTCACAAAAGAACATACGGTTTCTGTCAACGGAACGTTGGTGAAGACAATGACAATATCCAAGGAGACCATTTTCTTATCTGCCACTGACATTCTTAAGTCAGTCAACAAAGTCGAATGTTTCTCATTCAGATTCCACTCGACGGTCTAGCGCGATGTTACTCGACAGTCTCTTCGATGTGTGTCCTATACGCCTTCATTTTCTTCGGCACATATGTTGAACAAGAGGTTCTTGATTCATTTGTTGTCAGAGCTCCTTGTTGCTAATCCTTTCTATCTAGGCAACCATCCGATCTTCAAGATGGAACTGGTGAAGGCAACTTTTGACAAATGTCGACAATCAGGTTGAACTGCTCTCCATGACTTGCCAAGTTTCTAACCCATACAGAAGAACTGATTGACTTAATACTGATATTGAAAATCCTATTCTTGTTGTTTAAGCTGAGTGCAGCAGATTGCCAAGCTGATTTTGGAGTGACAAAGGGCTGCCCTGCCTCTGGTTTAACAGAATAAAGTAAAATACAATAATTTCATTTGACAAAAAACTCAGTGATATAGCATTATTTACTAATGACACTTCAAGCACAATCTAAGATCTGACTGTGAGCAATAAATTGTGCTTGATTATTATGATCAGACCAGTAAATTGGGTATAATCATATTATCGGAATATCAAAATTTATCTGCGCGTAGAATGACTGATTCCATGAAGATGAATAGTTTAAAGAAAAACTTACCAGATGCAATGCACGCACTAACACACAATCGTAACATAGTACGCAATAGAAATAGAGTTCCGAAACCACAAAAAGTTAAGCAAAAAGAGTTTTATCATTGAATCATTTTCTCTTTTAAGGTACACCGAATAATTGCGATAGGAATGACGCAAAACTAAAAACGCAAGAGCCAAAAATATTATTAACAGTAAAATCAGGCATATGTAAAAAATTGTATTTGTAAAATACCAGCGAAATTGAAATAAGCAATTCCAACAATTCCTTTGTTCAGCAAACTGGTCGGAACTTATTCAGGGAAATTAATCGAAATTAAAATAACAGAGGTTTATGTATAAAAAGGATTCCGCTTTTATTTTTAAAAACTTTTTCCAATCATATGAGCCATGAAACAGTTATCAGAATATAAGCTGTGATAAAAATTCAACCTCAGACTTACAAATATTATTAAAACAATCAGTCCCTTTGATAAATTTGAATAAGGCATTTAGAAGACAAATTTCGCGAGATTATGGCATCATTTAGTAGTTTCCCTATAATCGCTTTACATCTAACATGGTTCATAATAATAAAATAAAACACATGACAACTACTCAGTCATAATAAAACAAAAGTGAATACTAAGGACCAGTCATGTTTAAATATTTGAAGTAGTCCATGGTAGGTGAAGGTTGAAGTCTATTGTTTTTTTGTACACATAGTTTAGGATGTATGTGATTAGTCTCCAAAGTGCTTCCATCACCTTCAATAACCAACCTTGAATTAGCATTATGTGAAATAATTGTGAGGCTATAGCCATTCATAAACTTAAGCCCCCCTTGTGTATTCAAAAACAGTTTGTTATTACTCTTAATCCACCTTGGTAATCCTTATTTGATTGGATTACCAAACGTTTGTGTTAATTATTCTTAATTCTTTTTTGTCACTTTGTTTAATTTAACTTTTCTATATATATTGACCTGACAAGTAAATGTGTGATCAGATTGTTCGAAATGTATAGCGCTAATACATCACATTTTTCAGATAATCTCCGTCTTCTAATAATGCTATCAAAATTGTGAAACAGTCATTAAGAGTGATTTTGTGACCTGACATTAATAACTGCTTTGCAATGGATGATGCCGGATTTCTATTCAGATTAATTGTGTAGGGATTTTCTACATAATTTAACAACCATTTTGGAACATGTTCTTTATAACATTCAAACATTCTATCGGTTCTACCTATATAAGTATCACCACAACTGCAGGTGAACTTGTAGATACAGTTTGAAGTAGAGTGCACAGAATTCCGTGGACAGCTGTTTCATCCTAGTTTGGGAATCATCGGCAGTAAGCACCCAAAACCTAAGCTTGGACCCAGGACCTTCTGGTTCCATGGTAAGCTCGTATACCTTTCAGCCGCTGGGACCCGATTCAATGACCATCCAATGAATTTTAACTTCTACCAAGTGGCGATTTTAGCGTAACCACCAACCGATGTCATCGGCTGGAAATCCATCCTCACTTCCAATGGTATACACCTCAGTCATCACGACTTCTTATATGTATATATATAGCTGTGAAAATGAAATAATCAAAAAGAGAATGTTTTCGTTGAATTGTTTGTTTCATGTCTCAGTGGGGATTAATAATTTAAGTAAACTAATTATATATAGGAGGATTGAAAGCTGTGTGCGCCTGATAGTTTGATAAGTCATTAATTGTGCTGGAAAGGACATCAGTGAATAATATTGTGTCACTGTGCTGAATAAACCTGCTCTATCATGAGGTGTCCCAAACCCTTGTTACTCTCATTCAAGAACTGCATGTTGAGGACACATGCCAAATGGTTCATAGCGGAAAGTTCAATGAGAACGTCGAAGTGAATAAGGGAGTGAGACAAGATCCTCTACTATCACCGTTGATATGTCTGATTGTGGTCTTCTGGATCATGCGACTGGTGATGGACAGCGAGAAGATGGGCATACTTTAAACCTGTGAACGTATTCCAGAAGATGACTTATTTCTAATGCCGAATAAACTCTAAGATCTATAGGTGAAAACTAACAAACTAGCAGAAAAGGTAGACAGTGAAGGCACGACTTCAGGTTTAAATAGAGAACAGTGAGGTGATGTAGACATCCATTGACATAAAACAGCAAGAATCAATGGCTATCAATGGGGGAAATCTAAAGGACTTCACATTTCGCTTTCCTAGGTAGCACCGTTTTGGGTGCAGATAGCACAGGTGATTTCATACATATCGAGGATCAAGAAAGCAAAACATTACTCTGAAGTCCTCGTGGAAATCTGCCAAAACGAGCTGCAGAGAACGAGAACAAGATTCGGATTTCCAACACTAATTTCAAGTGAGTCGGTTCTCCATTATGGTTCAAAAACCTGATTTGGGGCTTTCAAAATGCGTCTCCAATATCCCGCAGACTATTATTAAGAGCTGACTTCACTAGCTTGATACGGAGGATTAGATGGTCAGCCAGCCAGAAAGGATTAGCGAAAAAGATCTGGGAGAAGGGAAGAACCTCTTGTTCAAAATATATGCCGAAGAAAATGGGGATTATTCGGAGAGACGCTGAAGAGATCACTGAGTGACATTTTGCTCCAGTCCTTGAAGTGGAATCCAAATGGTGAACAAAGACTTAGACGTGAGCCAAGGATGACATGTAGGAGATCGTGTCAAGAGAAAATAAAAGCTGTTGGGTAATTGTGGATCCAAATGGAAAAGACTACATGGAACAAAGTGAGATGGTGATGAGGTGCTGAAGTTCTAGTTATGATAATGATCCGTGACATTTCCTCGTCAATCAATATTTAATGATAATTCATTCAAAGTTATACTGAGAATGTTACTTTTCCTTATTCTTTGAATTCCTGAGCCCAAAGTCATTGAATTTATTCACACAGAAAAAGCTTTCCAACATATTCCCTCTACCCTGGACGTAATCACGAATTCCATTTTTATCAGTATATTTTTGTAGTCGCAATAATTTTTTACCTTTTGGTATAACGACTATCAACATCATTACATCGACTACGCGTTTCTTTACTTCGTTTATGTATTACGTAACATATTGGATGTTTGGAGGCAATCGGCAGGAAGCCTTGCTTGACCTAGGTTTCGTGCCAGTTGGCACTCATCAGCAAGGCGCATCTGCAACCTTGAAGGAACTCATGTCCCTTCTGAGATTCGAACCCGCGTCACCCAGTGCTGCAGTCAGAGACGTTACCACTGAGCTAGTTATTCGGGCTCGCGACTGACCTGCTGTAGGACTGTGTTGGATATTTTTGATTGCGCACTAGTCGGTAACTAGTGTGAGGTGTCTAGTCCTATCTTCGGTGCAGACTGAATTCTATCAGTCATGTTTGCAATGTGGCCACCATGCTAGGTGGCTCACCATTACGGTGCAAACATGATTGATAGAATTCAGTCTGCACCGAAGATAGGACTAGACACCTCACACTAGTTACTGACTAGTGTGCAATCAAAAATATTACGTAACACAATTTGACACAAGTCCCTATGACCTTCATTTTACACCCAATTTTCTAAACAGGTTTTTCTTATTATACTACTTCTAGTCGAAACTCATATTCTGACTAACCTTCTATATGCTGTGATGATATGTGCCCACCGAGATCATCGAGAAGAATATCAAACCAAAAGTTCGGAAGAACGAAACATTACTTGTTCCAGAAAAAGAAATCAAACCTGGACGTCAAGGAAGACTTAACATGTGATATATTTAAGAAGAGGATTTCTGCATTCTTGAGAACATTCTACACAGCAACACTACACAATATAGTGTTCTCCAGTCGCCTATTGGTCGGCAGAATCCTTAAGCACAAGATCTCCCATCTAACCACTTCCTTTTCAAAAAGCACCTGCTTCAAAGTAATCTACAAAGTGAAGAATAACCTGCCAATGGTAACACGCTTTCACCCTCTTTGCATTTTTGAAGCTTTAGCCATTCAGTTACACATAAAAAAGAAAATTATTTCATCCACTTCTACTATCATGGTAACAACCATGTCGATTTCTACGGGATTGACTTTTATTTGCCTGTTTTTCTAATTTCTTACAACTCTTGCATTTCTTTAGAACTCTTACATAATTCTATATTTTCCTTCGTTTCTATTTCAATTCCCCAAAAACAGCCTCTTCGCTGAATTGCTTGTCTTGTTTTCACTGAAAAGTACATTTGATTGTATTTTTCTTGATATTTCATCACTTTTGGATTGATATTTATCTTTTTTTATTCCTTCACGTTCCCAGTGAAACATAGGGCTTCAAGCTAGAGGCTTGAAGTTTCTGTAGCAGTGTTTATTTAACAGGATGGGGTTGCTAGCCTCATGCCAAACCTTTCCTCTTCACCAGCTTTTAGTTCTGGCTTAGCAAGTTAAATTGGTGCGCCGGCCGGGGATCGAACCCCGGACCATGTGCATGGTCGGCGAGCGTCCTAACCGCTATGCCACCGATGCCATTTGCCTAATTCCCTTGTCGTTATTTTCAATAATCCCAAAATTTAAGTTTTCAAAAGAAAGCTTCACACCCATACAATTCAATTCACTGATTTGTAGTAGTTGTAAGCGTATAATGCATTATCAAGAAATTATTCGGAAATGAAAAGTGATTTAGGCATCTCTCTAACCAATCCGACAATGCCAGATACTTACTATTCGTTTATAATGTATTTTAACAGTTTAATAAAGATATAGTAAAAATCCAAAGATTTTTAATTTCCTTGTCTTCTTAATGTTTGTTGTAAAATGATCACTGTTTGTTTGCGGAAGTCAGCATTATAGACTGCTCTAGCATGCTGTTTTCACCAGTCTACAAAACAATCCATTTATTTGATAACCAAAAAATGTAGTTTCTTGCAACAGAACAAGCTGGATTCATACCGGATATTATAAGACGTGTAAAATCTGTTCGTTGGATAATTTCAATGCTTTTAGACACTACAATCTTATTAGGCTAATATCTCATTACAACACCGCAAATCAAGAATAAGAAACATTGGCTATTGTGTTTAAACAAAACACTATTATAAAGTCCTATCATGTCTCCATTTTTGAAAGCTTTGAAGAAACTTCTCTTGCTTCTTCCTAATTTCTGTTTAAAATGTTTCAGTGATGTGAAGCAGTCTGCTTATAAATGCGGTAAAAGCACTTTACATGCTATCGCTGTATTGAAACATAATACTGTTTCCTGTCTGGAGAGAGGTATAAGGTTTGTTCGATCCTCTTTTCCAAACAAGACTGCTGCTTACGATTCTATTCCTTCGGTGTTTTTGCTAAGCGGCCTAATTTCCTCAGGCACTGAGGCCTGGATCACAAGGTGGTTCTCCTCTTATTTTACAGGTAGGAGGTAATATACTGTTTTAGATGGGAGGCGCCGCACATCTTTGCTTACGTGCCTCAATGTGGAATACCTCCTCCATCTCGTTTCTCCTTATTTTTATGTGATCTACTGTATTCTTCTAAGGTTAATTTCATTAAATGTGCTGATAATCTAATAGTTTCTGTCCTAGTCACTTCAACTTTATTCAACAGCTGTCAAGTAGTTTGCAACAAAAAACTCAACTATGATTTCGAAGTGAATACAGGAGTAAGACAAAGCTTCCTGCCTACTATCACCAATGATATTCCTGATTAAGGTGAACTGGGTCATGCGACAAACCTCGTGAATTGATAAGAAATCCCCAGAGGATTTGTACTTCGTGTATGCTTTATTTCTAATGTCACACAAAGCTAAAGAACTACAGGCTATAACAAATAAGTTGATGGAAGAAGCAGCCAGTGAAGACAGAACTTCAAACGAACCTAGAGAAGACAGAGGTGATAAAGACGTCAAAGTCAAGACTGGGAAGGCAAAGCAAACCCTTACTGATGTGAATTCAATCTGGAAATCTGTTGCACCAAGTTTAAAGGGACAAGACCTGGACTTTCAACCATGTGTCGAACTAGTTGGTGTTTCTATTCAGTTCAGATATTTCGCTCATCGCAAAAATCATTTCCAACGGCTTACTGCAGACTTCTATCAACAACTGCCTTCGCTGTATACTGAAAATCAGATAGCCAGCTAGAGAATGTATGCGACGGGGGTCCCTGAGAACAAACAAGAAAAGAGCATACTGCCTAAAACGTATATAGGAGAGAATGGGGATAGATAGAACACAGGTCGAGGACACTGCTGAACAGCATCACACTCCGGGACATCAAGTGAAAGCCGAATGAGAAACGACGACTTGGGCATCCGAAGGTAACTTGAAAGAGATCTGTAAGGAGGAGATTTCAGCTTAAGGAAAACTGTGGAACCAGTTAAGATGACTGAACAAAAAGGAGGAAATGGAGGAAATACCTTTGATAAGTTTACTGAATGAATGCATAGATGTAACTTAATCGAAATATAGGATATCAAAATAAATAAATTGAAATTCAACCATAAAACATTGACCTTAATATAAATGCTAGTAATTTTAACAGATTTCCTGACAACTTCCTCCAAATGTTTACATGAAATGATTTTACTCAGTATATGGCAATATAAAAAATGAACCGAACATTCAGCGCAATAGTAAAATGTACAATTTACAGCAATAGAACAGATAAAGAGTTCAGTGTGTTTGCTAGCTTCGTCTCGTTTCTAGACAGCGACAATATACTTTGATTGTACACTAAGTTGAAATTAATGTCATGCAACTAGTCGTTGATGCTGGTGCAAACTGAATTCTATCAGTCCAGTTTGTAATACAGACACTTTGCTAGGTATCTCGCCATCACAGAGTACTCTGAATTTTTGTTATTAGATAGTTGGAGGCAGTTGGCAGGAATTCTTGGACCTACATCTCGTTCCTGTTGGCGCTTGTCAGAAAGGAGCACCTACGATTCCGGAAGGAATTCATTTTTCTGCTGAGATTCGGAACTGGGTCACAGTGCTCACGTGAGGCCAAGAAGCTCAGTGATAACTTCTATAACCACCGGAATGAGTGACTCCGATTCGAGTTTCATACCGGACATGGGCACCTTAGAGATTGCAGATTCACCTTCCTGACGAGTGTCAAGAAGCACGAAATCCAGGTCAAAGGGTTCCTGACGATTGCCTCCGACTATCTAATAAACAATAATGCAGATGTAAATTTTCTCAATACCTAGCTCCATTAAAGAATTATTTTATTTTATAAGACTTCTTCCTCTATCTAACCATTTCGCCATTTTGGAACTGTAGCTCTATCCCACCCTATTATGTGACTGTGCATCTTACACTACCACGAATTCCGAATTCTACTCTCATACAAATGAATGTGAAACTATTGGTTAAAATTAATAAGAGATAGCATTGTATTTTTAGGTCTCCTTCTCCTATCGGACATCTGAATTTTTGTAAGCCATTTTCGGCGAAAAACAAGACGTTTTATGTGTATTGGAATTTATGGTTTTTTGCCTCAGAATGATGGGATTTGAGGAAAGTGAATGAAAATTAATACTCCTAAAACAATAATAATAATAATTTCCGCAGAAATCCAGGCCTAAAACATCACTTTGAAAATTCAGTAAAACTATTCCGGTGAACGATCATGCATTACGGACATTCTATTGTGATTTAGACTGAAAACTACACGTTTAAAATTAATAACAAATATGACGGAAACGTTTTTAAGGGAAAAAATTTAATATTTCATACGAATCCTCCTAAAAGACTCATATTTTTTGGCAAACTTCATGCATTTATTCCCCTTGATGAATTTAAATAAAGCAAGAACAACAGCGGTTTGTGCAGAATAATATAGGTATCACCACCCTCAAAAGTTCATCAACAAGTATGGAAGATCTGAAGTCAAAAATGTAAAACAAATCACAGTGGAAAAAAAGCCAATCTTTTTTTCAGCTTGATTATAAAGGTGAAAACATTACAGCGATGATCAACAGAAGGCTGAGTACATCACTAGCTATAGCCTATCCTGCAGCCAAGATCGTTCCCGTCTATCAAACAACTTGCTCTTTGGTGCAATCAAAAATCGATAGATATCCCTCTCATGTGAACTCCAACTGCATATACAAATTTACATGCATCTGCGGGAGCAGTTACATTGGAAGGACAGAAAGAAGGGCATATCTACGATTTTCTGAACATGTACCAAAAAGCTCACGTCTAAAGGGAACAAATTCTTTAAACAGTGCCATCGCCAGGCATCTCCTCGACACGGGTCATGAGGTGGAAATTGAGAAATCCTTTAAAATTATCAATAGACAAAGGAGCTCAATTCTACTCAAGTTTGCCGAAGCAATTTCTATCAAACGCTTCAAACCAGATTTATGTGTTCAGAAAGAAGCAGTTATTAGTCTTTCCTTGCCATGGTAACTGGATGTCTTTATTCTCTAATCTGATTATGTAATCTTTGTCTTTAACCTCAACCCTCCTTTTTTTTGTTTTTTTGTTTTTAAAATCTGTAATATTGCTTGTCTCTTGTTTCTATGGCGTGATTTGAACTCAGTACATCGTTACAAAATTTATTAGTTACTCATCATCTTACTCACCTCTCGTCTTTATTACGTAACTCATTTTACCATTGTATGCATACATCTATTTTGTTTAAACTTGAACTGCCTGTGAAAAAAACTATATAAGCGCAATTTTCTGAGCACTGTTCACTTACTGTGGGACATTCTGTCAACTGACAACATGTAAAATTTGCAAGTATGTAAAAAACTTTTCTGTACGTAAACCTCACAATTTATTTAGGCTGTAAGCAGCTGATGAGAAGCCGACGGAATAAATGATGGTACCATATTATTCTACACAAACCGCTGTTGTTCTTGCTTTATTTTTTGGCAAAGTTAACTATGAAAATTTAATAGCAACTGCATTACTTTGTTCTTTTCATATAGGATACAGAAACCTTGGCAAAAGTTCAGAGATAGTCTATTTCTCCTTTAAACGAATTACAGATGGCTGCTTGAACCCCTGGGCTATCCAAATTTCTATCAATTATGATGCATAAACAACCTCTCCTATTTTACTAGTTCGTCAGTTTTATAGCCAGTCTGAAACGCAGGAAAAGAGGTAGGGTTGAGTGTGTAGCTAGCGATCCTACACCACAAAATTAATCAATCTTCTACAGAGACTTCAATACACAAGAAATATATCAAAAATACAAAAAAATATAAAAAACAAACTTATTCTTCGCTGGGATCGGAGAGGCGAAATGATGCGGGCTGGTGAATGTCTTCAGGAATCCAACAAGCCAGACGATGTATCTTCTTTCGATAAAAGCCAGAATAAGAAAGGGGACGTGGAATATACATGCACTTTAAGAGGCTGGTTGAGAAAGCTGCACAGGTAGCCAAAGAAATGCGAAGATATGGCCTAGAAGTACTAGGCATCCGCGAGAGCAGATAGAATGGTTGTGGATTGTCAAATTTGTCAACTGGAGAATCAGTAATATACTCCGGTCTGGTCACCCGGCCGGCAACCAGAAGCACACTGAGGCAGTGAATGGTTGTCATGATGTCACCAGTGGCAGTCAAAGCCCCTGTGCAATGGAAATCAGGATCATGATAGTAAAATTCAACTCAAAAGGAAGGAAGGTCACAATTATGCGATGCTATGCGCAATGCTACTAACAAGGAGGAACAAGAGAAGAAGGAAGAATTTTACAGAGAACTACAAATAGTAATGGAAAACATCCCAAATGGCAAACTGGGAGCAGACAATACAGGAAGAGAACTCATCATCGATCAAGAGGCTCTCAACTGGCGAAATGAATGAGAACGAGAACTATTCGCAGACTTCTGTGCACTCAGCAATTTGTTGATTGGAGGTGGAGTGTACAAGCGCAAAGATATACACAAAGCAGCATGGATTTCGCCTGACGGACACACCAAGAATCGGACAGACTTCATATGAATCTCAAGAAAGTGGAGTAGCAGTTTTCTGGAAACAAAGTGCTGAAGGGGGGCAGATATAGGCTTAGACCATTATCTAATCCAGTAATCTTTCAAGCTTAAGTTGAGAGCTTTCAAAGCAACCGGAGGTAGACCATAATTCAAGTTCAACACTTAGAAACTAAAGCATGCTGAAACCGTAGGTTCCACTTGGAACCCAAGGGAGTAGAAAATAAATAATGTATAAACTTCTTTCCTCTTCTGACTCTTTTAATCACCCTTTTATGCTTTTGGATTACTACATGAACTCGAAAACAGTTTAGTTTGTTGTCAAAGTAATTCAGAGCACTTCTAAAAAGAATTGAAGAAAACGTGTTGTAGAGGATTGGATATTACTTCAGGTGGAAGGACAAAACTTCACATTATTTATTGACGAACAATAATTTATTAGGAAGACGAAAAGCAGATATTTAGGAATTTAAATGCCCTGAAAACTCTTCATGGTATGCTAAGATATTGTCTAAAATAAAACTATTATTATCACTTTTATCATTATAATTAGATTGAAACTAAACTCTTCTGATGAAATACCAAAATTTACTGAAGCCATTTGATGTATTCATTTCTAAATGCCGAAAAGTGACGAATCAGGGAAACGTCAAAGTGAAACGATAAAAGTTTTAATATAGTCATAAGTAGATATAAAAAGAGAGAAATTATACACTGTGATAGAGTACAATCCCATTATAGAATAAATTTATCTGATAAAATCACAGAGATTTAACATATAAGGAGGGGAAATCTGGAACACCGCAAAGGATTCGTAGTAAAGTAATACTTAAAGCGGCATCTAAACCCGCAGACTCACTAAAAGAGCTATCTCTGTAAGCTAAAATGGACTAAATAATGTAATCTACAAAATACCTTGCAATGAATGTGACTGTAATCAATTGCATGTTTCATACCAACAGATAGGGATTAGTCAGGTTCTTTGAACATAGGGGTTAAGCTGTGCATAGAATGATTTTCCGCGCGAAGATGACTCGTTTAGGGAAAAAATCAGCAATCGCAATGCATTTACTAACACAGAATCAATATATGTGTAAAACTTGGGCACTGTGGTAGTAAGTAATTCCATATTAGTTTGTTTATTAGGTATTTCACACAGTGAAACAGTATTATTTACTGGATGACGTTTCGAACAAAATTTATTATTCATAATCATATCAATATCAACACAGAATCAAACAATATGGTGACAGAAAGCTACAATTCTAAAAAGAAATATAATTAAGTGGAGGGAGAGGCTGACCACCAAGTCCTTGTACACTGAAACTACACCTAACACATATAATAGAAGTGCCTCATCACCTATACCAGAGATATAGAAGCTATTGTCACATAAAATCATAGGGCAGGAAATAATGGAATTTTATAAAAGAAGTTTGAATAAGGTTATGTGAGTGTTTTCCTATAATTCTGAGTGATAAACTGTGCTTGAAACTTCATCAGTGAATAATGCTGTTCCACTGTGTGTTTCTTTCAAATAAGCTTAGTCTATCATGGAAGTAAATGATGGCATAAAAGGTTCAGGCTAAGTTTACACTTCATGCATGTGCATGTCTTTTAATTTAAATTTCTAAAGTCATCTGTCTATACACTTTTCGTCCAGCGTAGAACAATTTTCCGTCGATAAAATGAATTGATACAAGCGAATATGTTTAGATTTAATTGGTGGTTGGTGACTAGCAGTGGAATCCAGCATACGCATTTCGTCCTATTCGGGACTCGTCATCTGGATGTACCTGCATTTCGCAGTGTGTACCAATCGGTAGGAACGTCATCACTGACGTCGGAATGCAGGCACATCCAGATGACGAGTCCCAGATGGAACGAAATGCGCATCCTGGATTCCACTGCCAGTCACCATCCACCAGTTAACTTCTAATTACATGCCCAGATATCGTCGAAGCATCTGCACAAGAAGCCGACATGTCAACATGAGACCGAGCACCTCAGTCCAATCAGTCGACGGGAAAATCTAAAATTCAACTAAATAATGTTTAGATTTACTTTAATATATCGGCTATGTAAACGAACGGGTGGGTTTATAATAAGTAAAGCAGCTGATAGATTCTTACTGACGAATGCTTTGGAAACAGGACAAGAGTAAGATAACACCACCTGCTTTCAGCTGTCATATTCCGGACTTTGGTAGAATATATCATCCATCAGACATTGGAGAGAGATAAGACTGGAATAGATCAACAGTAAAATTCTTGTGCCTTAGTGGAACATTGATAAAATGCTCGCCAACCACGCCTCATGTGGTCCTGGATTTGAGCCTCGGCCACCGCCGCACTTATTTACTTTACTAAGCCATTAATAAAACTAGTAAAGAGGGAAGCTTGGGCATGAGACTAACCACTCCATCCTGTAAAAATAAACACCTCAGCTACCGAAACTTCAAACAATAAAAAACAGTAAAATTCTGGGAGATCTGAACTTCGTGGACGACTTATGTCTAATGTTCCACAAACTCGAGGGGACAAGCATCAAAGGAAGGAATTCAAATAAACACACAGGTAACAGAGTTGATGAAAATGAACAATCAACAACGTTGAGCACCAAACTCTATCAACTAGAGAAGTTCAAGAGAGGTCATTTCCTTCAGTTATCTAGACAGCATTGTTTCAGCCTCAGGTGGCATGGATGAGCATCGGAAAAGCAAGCTAAACCTTCATCAATGTGAAACAGGTGTAGAAATCTACTGCACTAAGGATCAAGAACAAGATTCGAATTTTCAACTTTGATATCAAGTCAGTTCTTCTTCAGTGCGGTTCAGAGAATCAGCGTGAGGGTTACTAAAACCATTTGGAACAGGCATAATTCTCACTGAAAATCTGATGGCTGGCCACAAAGGATAGGCCACAGTGAACTCTAGCACAAAAGCAGACAAACCAGCAACCCAATGTCAAACAAATTTACTGAAGAAAATGGAGATTGGCTGGGCACATTCCATTGATAAGACTGTCGAATGACGTCGTTTTCTAGGTCCCAGAGTGAAACCACAGCGGGAAACAACAACCTAAGGGTTAGTCCAAGGGTGACATGCTGGAAATAGTATGTAAAGAAGATGAATACTTAAGCAATGTTTTGAAGCCAACTAAAGAGTGCTGCAGGGAATAAGATGAAATGGAGATATTTAGAAAGGAAATGGAATGAACGAAGAAATATTTACCCTTCAATTATATGCTTATCTCTGGCTCTACTCTAGTATATATATATAGGATTTTGATACAATACAAAACAATTTACCAATCAAGTGACGATATGTTTGTTAAACATACTTTGTCAGTATCGACACGTCAGTGGGGTGATAATTAACAAAGAAATTCAATACACACAATGAAAGTGTAGAGAAGCTTACAACAAGTGGATTGCATAATGACTAATTTTAGAAAAAGAAGAGTAATTAAGGAATAAACAAGTGTCCAAGCTGATTGTGTAACAGATAATTAAAGAACCAGAGATGAGGATCTAATTGAAAAGTAAATATTTCTTGGCACAATGCTTATGCTTTCTAAATGTCTAAATGGGGATATTTTCTGACTCAGAACTCAAGAGAGTAGCAATAATAATAAGTTCTTATCGCCAATCTTAGTATGTTACATAGAAATTAAGCTTAAACGGAATTACATTTTCTTCCTCACATGTACAACGTGTTATGATCAGCTAAGGCAGCCGAATCTTTTTCTATTCCTTCACTTTCCCATTGCGACATAGAGTTTCAACCTAGAGGATTGAAGTTTCTGTAGTGGTGGTAATTATGTTTACAGGATTGGGTTGCTAGCCTCATGCCCAACCTTCCCTCTTTACCAGCATTTTTTATTACTGGCTTAGTGAGGTAAAGGAGTGCGTCTGTGGCCTGGGATCGAACGCCGGACTGTGTGCATGGTCGGCTAGCGTTCTAACCTCCATGCCATTGACGCAGACAGCCGAATCTATTCGTCTGTAATCCGCCTCTAGTTATAACAATCTGTTCTGCAAACTATAAAATGAACGATTAAAAAACAGACTTTATTTAGTTCTGTTTACTCCTGTTCTAAATTGCTTGTTAATCAACTTTCTTACTTAATTCATCATTTCTTAGCTTACAACTTAATTATTGACATTTTGTTAATTAAAACAACGTGTTAAACATCATCATCCTCATCATAATCTCCTGACCTAAACACTCTTTTGATAGTATGAGAATATAGTTTACAATCGAGAGTATAATCCTTCTCTTGTTCTACAACCAAAGCATAGGAAAAGGAAAACTTTATATATATACAATATAATGATATCGGAAAGTCAGGTCATACACCCTGGTTAACCTGATTATTAAGTCGTCTATCTCTTAAAGGAAATTAATATATCAGTGTAGGTCATATATATACATATGATAAGGATAAACAGACTACTGAAGTGATGACAGGATTAAAATATTAATCTGTTTTTAAGTTTTTCCCATATAATGATATGACTTTGAGTTTGACCAACTATGTGTGTTCCCTGTGATAATAAATTATACTTTATTCGCTATTGAACTCATCATTTTTCTGCTGGATTCTGGGGTAAATCGATGGTAGTGTGAATATTAGTCTGAAGGCAAATAATGTGCTGATCAAATTGCATCTTTACGCATCATGATCATCATCAAGGAACAAAGCATAGAATGGTAGTCAAACCTCTACCTCAACAGTTTCATCAACTTCAAAAGGGCCTTCGACAGACACCCCGTGACCAAGAAATAATTTGGAAACTACTTCAACACTAGAGCATGCAGTACCTAAGTCTTTATAAACTTCATTTAACTGATGGTTATATGAAAATGAGGCCATGTGTCAGGTGATCCACAACGGAACACTCAGTGAGGCGTTCGAAATGAATATAGGAGTGAGACAAGGCTGCCCATCGCCACCAACGATGATATTCCTCATTGTGGTGGACTGGATTATGTGTCAGACTGTGGGGAGGGAGGAGTCAGAAATACACTGGACAGATGAGAAAACCCTGAAATATCTAGATTTCACAGATAACATGTGTCTAATGTCACACAAACCCGGAAACTTACAGGCCAAAACCAACAAACCGGCTGAAGAAACAGGGCTCCAGGTGAACACAGGGAAGACGGAGGTAATGAAGATATCCACACAAATTACCTTCATTTATCTAGGAAGTACGGTTGCCGTCACAGGCGAAAACGATAAAGATATCAAAATTGGGAAGGCGGAATACTTCTTCACCAACCTAAAACCAGTTTAGAAATCTTCTGCACTAACTCAGCCAGCGAGCATAAAGAACAAGATTCGGATTTTCAACAACAATGTGACGTCACTCAGTCACTTCTTCTATACGCATCAGAAACTTAGCCAGTGTGTTTCGAAAATCATTTCCAACAATCCACTCCACACTTTTATCAGCAGCTGCCTACTTCGCTGCCTGGCTCCAAATTGAAGATCAAATGACCAGCAAGCCGACCATCCAGAAAGAATCAACAACAAGAAACTCTGGTTGGCTGGGAACAAACCACTAAGCATGAGCCAATCGATCAGCAAATATGTAGGAGAGAATATGGAGATGGATCGAGTGTATGTTGAGGAGGCCGTCAAGTGACATCGCGCTGAATGCAGGCCATCGTTTGAGTGGGATCCCAATGAGAAGTAATGGGTGGGTCGTTGGTAGAGAGTTAGGGTGACATGGAGGAGATTGTGTGAGTTGGAGGAGATGAGACATAATGGGCAGCCCCGGACCCACCTGAAGAGGACGTCGGAAAATAGAACAAAGTGGAGATGTGTTGTTGAAGCTCTATATCCCACTCGGAACCCAAGGGAATAATAATAATTAATGCCAGTAAAAAGTTTGAGCATTGTAGAATAGATCAAATAAAGTAATTATATTTCAATAGTTTACACACAATGATAAGTTTTGTTCTTGGCAAATTAAAAAACAAAACAATTTCAACAGTGGTGTGAAAACGGACAGTAATTTTACTATAAATATTATCAAGAACAAAACTTATCATTGTGTGTAAACCATTGAAATATAATTATAGTTTATTGAATAATAATATTCCCTGGAGTTTTAAGTGGAACTTATAGCTTAAACAGAACATCATCATTACATCCTGTTCTCTGCAGTCCAATTAAGCTGGCTGAATGTTTATCTCTAAACTCTTATCTCTATGTCACACCTGAACCTATGCACGATCCATCCTTTCCCATTCGGGTTCCAGTCCAAGGCGTGACGTCATTCAATGATCTTCTTAGCTTTTATCCAATATTCGATCAAATGTTCAAGGGTCGAGCTGCGGGGGCATCGGTTTTCTCCTTTATAAAACCATGAAAGTAAATGTTCGTTGACGCGTCTGGATAGCGAACGCTGAGTACTGCCGATATACCTGGCTCCACACGAGCAGGTGAATTGGTAGATGCACATTGATGAGGCCAACAGCGGTAGCTTATCCTTCACGTTCTTGCGAATCATCGGTTTCGTAGAGAACGTCAGTCGTAATTCAGCTGCAAAGAAGGTTTTCTTCAATGGGCGGGAGAGCCAGTTTCTCAGTATTTCTGTAGATTGGTCTCCATTGAACTGTAGGTTCATATAGAGAAGTTTTTTGGAACACTAGGTGTGGTCGGCTTCTCTGGTCTGGGTTTCATTGATTTTGTGATAAATCTTTCTGGATAGTGTTCATTTCATCTTCTATGGCGTCCAGGCCGCAAATTCTACGTATTCTGTGGCTTAATGAACGGATTAGGTTTCGTTTCGTATATAGAGGCACTCAACTGTGGAAGTAAGTGATCTCTCCGTTCCACTTTGGCTTTCTGTAGATGGATCTTTTTAATGTTCCGTCTTGTTGGCGTCTCGTTAGTTGAACACCAAGAAAAGATATCTTTGAGTTAGACTCTTTCTCTAATGTGAACTGAATCGCAGGGTGGCAGTTGTTGAAGAACTTCAAGATATCTTCTAACTTCTCTTCGTTGTTGCAGATGATGGTGTCGTCGACGTATCCCTTGTAGAGTTCAAAGTTGTCAATCATATTCTTTAGGCAAGTGTTTTCGAGTTTCGACATAAAGAAATCCGCAAGCAGAGGGCCTGGTGGTGAGCCCGTAGCTATACCATCCTTTTGACGATATATTTCATTGTTAAAGGAGAACTGGACGTTTAGGGTGCATCTCAGCAGAAGTTCTTTTAGGTAGTTGGCGGGTATGCCGATGTTTACTCCTTTTGAGTGGATGAGCTCGCATATGTGACAAATTGTTTCAGTTAGTGGAACATTTGTAAACAAAGAGACAGCATCTAGTGAGATCATCGTTTGATTAGAAACTTTGACGTTTTCGATGCAGTTGACGAATTCAAATGAATCTCGCACTGAGTGACGGGAGACCTGTTTTCTGATTGGCTCAAGTAAGTCTGCTAGCCATTGGGCAGTGCGGTGGTAAGGTGAATTAGTCATGTCGAGGATCGGTCGAAGTGGAGTGCCCATCTTGTGTACTTTAGGAAGTCCGTAGAGTTTTGGTATATTTGAACCAGATGGTCTCAGGGATTCAAACATATCGTTGGTAATGAATGACTCGTTCTTTAGTTTACGGAGGATGTCTGTTAGTTTTTGTTCAATCTGCTCCGTCATGTGTTTTTCGTTGGCCGGCTTGGTGAATTTAGATTCATCAGACAGAATGGTCAACATTTTACTGATATAATCCTTACGGTTCATGATTACGATTCCTCCACCTTTATCAGGACGTATCAGCATAATCTCTTCATTGTTCATCAATTCTTTCAGCTCTTTGTAGTGTTTCTTCTTTAGTACGATCCTTCCGTTTGGAGTGCCATTTATAAATTTGTGGTAGCAGTCGAGGACAGTTGATTTGAATTGTTGTAGGTTCTCATCAGACGTTGGTATCAAGTCATAGGTTTGATTTATCAGGTTTTCAAATTGAACCAGGCATTGAAGCTTGTGGACACTTCGTGGTTTTACGCAGAATTTCGGACCAAGAGATAACACCTCTAGTTGAGCTGTGGATAGTGTGATGTTTGAGAGGTTGAATACATACTTTTCTGGATTGCTTGGGAACGTACGTTCGGTATTAACTGAAGGCTTTAGGCTCTTAAGGAGGTCAGATTTGATGTTGTCGCATTGTTTCTCTGTGACTTCTTTTACATATTCTTCGAAGGGTTGGTGTAGTTCTGGATCTAAGTCTTCGAATACATGAGCACATGAGTAGACATTTAGTTCTGGCTCAGGAATGCGTGATTGAATGGAGTCGATGTTGTTTAGCGTGTGTCGTCTCAGCGTTTTGGTGTTCGGATGAATGTGGTTGCGTCTGAGTGATTTCTAGTACATCTTTGGGTATTCATGTTGATCTGTACACTCTCTTAAGAAGTTTACCTTAGTCTTCGCTACTGCAAAATTGACGGAGTAACGTAGGAAACCATCCAGCTCCTTCACCGTCAGTGGGTCCTTGCAACGTTTAAGTAACTTGAAAATCCGCATTCAGTCATATAAAAGAAAAGAAGGCGTTCAGCGAAGAGACTCTTTTCGGCAGGACTTCCTTATTGCTCATCCATTCTGATTGGCCATTTTATCTTCAGCATGAAGCCGGCGAAGGCAGCTGTTGATGAATTTCCGCAGTTGACTGTTGAAGATCTTTTTGACGCTCACATCAAGTTTCTGAATCATATGAAAGCAGTGGCTGACTTGAAATTACTATTGGAAATTCGATTCTTGTTCTTTGTGTTTAGCGTAGCAGATTTCCATACTGATTGCAGAATAATGAAGGTCTATCTGATTCTGGCTGGCTTTGACATAGTCATCCTTGCCCTCCACCTGAAGTTGAGATAATGTAGCGTGGATAAGCAAAAGTGATTAACTCCTTCAAATTTCTGCGACTGATTGCAATTGTTGCTTCTTGTTGTTGACTGTCTAGGCATCTTAATCATCTCTATCCTTTGTATATTCGTTTGAAGTGCCTTTGATGAATTAATTAAACGAAATTTTGTTCCAGGACGAAACCATCTAACTAGCAGGAAGTAACTCTATCACAACCGAAACATTTGATGACATCTTTTCAAGGAATTTCACTGTTTTACAGTTTACATCCCAAAACAGAGACCAAGGCCATCAGGTTGATGATTCTGCCATATAAGAAGAGAAGATTGATAGCTTTTCATTTTCGGTGCAAATATCAGTGGTTAAACATATCGACTGTTTGATACTACTTTTTATTACAAAGAAAGAATTATCATTTTGTCTGCCGACATCCTACTCTTGACACTTCACAATCTGATAGTATGTTTATCAGAAAGCCCACTTTTCACTTGGGCCGTATGAGAGAATACACCAATAACTTATCATTATCGTTTATTTAATAAAAACATTAACACCTATATATTTCAAACAGTAGTTATCCTCGTGGGTCAAACTTGTGTGGTTAAGAGTAGTTTTCAGCGAAAATAACACAAGATGAATAACCTTTGAAACAAACTTAATCCTAATTGTTTCAGGCTAGACCACAAATTGTTATCACTCAGAGAACTATTAAAAACCAAGTAGTACTGGATAGCTGTTTCGTCCCAAGCTGGGACTCATCATCAGTACTCCGTGGTTTTTAATGGTTCTCTAATTGATGTCAATCCGTGGTCTAACCTGATACAAATAGAATCCCTACAAATCAATTCCTGAAAATTAATCATAATTATCTATTTACGCTAGTTTCAATCTCTACTGATTAGCAGCGCTCATCAGAATCCAACGAATGACAGTTGAGACAAGTGCCTTCGTAAGTAAGACGATTTTAGTTTATGACAAAAAATAATCAAGCAGTTCTAAGCAATCTTCGCCATTATCTTCTCCACTCAGTCGCCTAACAACTCTCTTCCCATTCGGATCCACTTCATGGCCTGTCGTGGAATCTCACTCAGCAATACCATTGTAAGAACAGAAGACAAGGGCCAGGTAACAGATCGTTTATTAAGGAAAATCAACACATATTTATAGATTTTAATGTACATTATTGTAGATTATTGTTAGTATAAAATACAGTCTTTTGATTGGTTGTTTCTCATAGAAAGTTAACCTTGCATCTCTTTGTGGCTGTGTCAGATCATCCATATGCTAACTATATCCGCCTACGCAAAGTCTTTGTTCTCATTTTCTCACCACCAATATTGGGGACATAAACATTGACGTCAATTACTGTCTACCAACTTTGGCTAGCAGCCAGCTCTCACCACACAATAAGCGTATATCCAATTCATCTCCACTTCATTTCTCATATCTGTGGGGATTCGCTGTGTTATGACTGATACTGAACCGACCCATTGCCAATTTGTTATGACTGAAATGAGTAAATCCGTTACTAATTTGCTATGTCTGCGCCTGTTAGTTACTATAACGTTAATGAACTCGACTGATACGCTAATACGTCTATTTGTCCCCTGTACCTTCCGATTCACTGAGCCACGCAAATATCAAAAGACAAAGGTTGGCCTGTGACTGTAAGATATTGTATTTTATTATACTATACAGTTAAAGAAAGAACACATAATATATATACATTTTCTCCACCATAATAAAGTCAGCTCACAACCATATGAATGGATTATTCTTATTGGCTGGAAATGCCTATCCTGATTGGTTGACAATCCGACAAAGACCAAGGCGAGGCAAAAGACGATGAATTGATCACACACTAAATCACAGTATGCGTGAGAAATGATACATTCACATAGTAACTCTATTACAAGATAAATCACACGATTCGGGAGAAAGGATTATATACTATTTTATACTGGGTCCTATTACGCTGCTACAGTTTCTTGTTGCGTATCCTCTCCAGCCAGTCCCCTGGTTTTCCCTATTCACTGCTGGCAACCGTTGATGAGAGTCTGCAGTAGGCTACTGGAAATTCTTTCAGTGATTATGGGGTTATCATTAGATAACTAAACGATATGCATTTTTTAAAATATTCTGGTCACTCTAATTTTCTTTTATATAAGTGACTCATTAGTAGGATTCGAAAATGGCTTCTTTCTCTTGCTCCAATGTGACTTTGTGACATAAGGTCAGCAGATGCAGCTGTCTACTACTAATTGTGTCCGTGGACGAAGTATACAATGTGATCAGCAATGTAACTAACACAGGACTAATGCACAGTGGAGTCGACTATACTCCGATTTTAGACATACCCAAAAGTCATCCAAAAACGGCTTTCTACCCATTCACAAGTCGATAAATTTTCATAAGTGTTGGTTTGCTGGGATATGACTGATTACAGGCTTGTTCAGAAACTAAGATCATTTAGACAATTATCGAAAAAACCATGGAAAACCGAACAGCTGTTCCCTCCCAGCATGGAACATTTAAACATCATCCACCCAGCGGAGTTCGAACCATGGAATTGCCATTTACATTACGAGCTCGTTGATCACTCAGCCAATGGGAAATGACTCAAAATCCCATGAATTCTAACTTAGGTTTATTTGCTATGTATACAGAGCAAAACCCTACCAGTGTCATCGGCGAGTAACTGTTCTCACACCTAACTTGGTGAACCTAACTGGTGAAGACGTTTCACTAGAAGTCCAGGTAACTACCTGTATACAGCCAATCGCTAGTGGGTATCAGATTAATTTTTGCTTCTCTTTTACTTCGTATGTTTTATAGCTCCCACATCCATCATTTTCAGTATACTTACTACTTTACACCATATTTCAAGTAGGGTTCTAAACAGTGGTATAAACACATGTTTAAATAAATCAATTTGGCCTTTAAGATTCTTTTGTCCTGTTCAAAGTTCCACTTGTCTTTTGTATAATGGAACATTGAAAACAAAACACAAGCGTAGTTATTCACTAAAAGTACATCACAGAAGTGATTTTTAAGGTTAATTATATAAATGTGACACCCATATGGTATCTTGCTGAATACTTCTGTTATTATTATTACCTTGTGGCCAGTAGTAGTGTGACTTGATTTATCGTGTATACCCAGTTGTGTAAATTGTTTTGTCTAATACAACAAGACAACAAGCCCTGGAT
Organism: Trichobilharzia szidati; assembly: GCA_944472155.2. NCBI lineage: Eukaryota > Metazoa > Platyhelminthes > Trematoda > Strigeidida > Schistosomatidae > Trichobilharzia > Trichobilharzia szidati. The sequence goes on along the minus strand of OX235272.1, from coordinate 41,442,072 downwards.
GAAAAACGTGGACCGGAACAGGCTGGATTCAGGAGATACAAGTCATGCACTGATCAAACTGCAACACTGGGGATAATCACTGAACAGAGCTTTGAATGGCAGTCACCTCTCTATCTCAACTTCATCAACTTTGAAAAGGCCTTTGACAGCGTCGATCGAGAGGTGATTTGGAAACTACTTCGCTACTACGAGGTGCCACCGACAATTATACATCTCATCCAACAGCTGTACGACAATGCTGCATGCCAAGTAATCCACAACGGGAAGCTCACGGAATCCTTCGAAGTGAAGACAGGAGTAAGACAAGCTGGCTTCCTACTATCTCCAATGATTTTCTTGATTGCAGTAGACCGGATAACGCGACAGACGGCGGGCAATTAGGGAACAGGCACAAAATGGACTCACACAAAATACTTGGAGGATCTGAACTTCACCGATGATTTATTCTGATTTCCCACAAACTGGAAGATATGCAAGCGAAAAGCAACAAGTTGACAGAAGAGGCATCAAAGATAGGAATTCAGGTGAACATAGAGAAAACAGAGGTGATGAAGATTCCTGGAAAAGAACAACAAGGACAGACAACGATCAGCATAAATGGGAGGAACCTGAAAGAGACAACCTCTTTTACCTACCTGGGAAGCATCGTTTCAACTACAGGCGGAATTGATGAGGATATCAAAGCAAGGATCGAGAAAGCAACGCAAGCTTTCATTACTCTCAAGTCTGTGTGGAGGTCAACAGCACTCAACATGAAAATGAAAAATGAGATCCGGATTTTCAACTCCAGTCTGAAGTCAGGGCTACTTTACTGATCAGAGACTTGGCGCATCATAAAGAGCATCTCAAACACACTACAGACCTTCATTAACAGTTGTCTTCGCTCAATACTCAAGATCAGATGGCCAGAAAAGATCAGCAACAGAGATCTCTGGGAGCGAACCAACACAGCAGGAACCGACTGTGAAACAAATAGGCAGGAAGAAATGGAGATGGATTGGCTGGTCATACTCTGAGGAAACCATCAAGTGACATCACTAGACTTGCCCTCGAATGGAACCCGGAGGAGAGCGGCGAATTGGTCGTCTAAGGGTGACTTGGAGGAGGTCATGTGAAGAAGAGATGAAAGCATGTAGGCAGACTTGGAGCCAGGTGAAAACTTTAGCAGAGAACCGAATGCAATGGAGACGTGCGGCTGAAGCCCTATGTTCCCCTAGGAATTAAAGGAAATAATAAATAATAATAGTACAACAAGACAATATTTAAGTTTATCTTGTAGTGACTTTTTTAACTAGTGTGTCAGTATAAATGAATTTGAGAAGGCAAACCACGTAGTTCAGTGGAGAAGCTCGTCGTGGTGAGATCATTTGCTTCAGTGGTACAATCGTATATATGCATCCTGTTGTTCATAATAGTGGGTAGTAACAATAGTGATGGGTTGCCACAGTCGCATTTGTTAATGTCAATCACCTCATAGAAGACGTTACGTAGTAAGTTTGAAAATTTAATAAATAAATTCTAGTCAGCATGCATATATAAACCAAAAAAGTATAGAACTATGTAGGAGTTCTAAAGAAATACAAAAATTATAAGGAGTTAGAAAAAAAAACAAAAATCAATTCAGTAGAAATCAAGACGGTTGTTACCATGATACGAATAGTTGAATAATTTTATCTTGTGTGCATAGTTCTGGTTTTTCTAACTGAATGGTTAAGCATTAAGAAATGCCGAAAAGACGATAGCATATTGTCTTTTGCGGGTTGTTCTTCACACTGCAAAATTACTTTGAACGAGGAGGTATTTTCTGTGATGGAATGACCAGTGTGTTGACAAGGTGTTTGTTTTTCGCACTCCTTGTAGGGCCAATACCGTCACTGCTGTTCTGTCGAAGCCTTAAGGATCAGATCTCTAAGCTGACCACTTCTGTATGCATATATCACCTTGTCAACACTGGTCATCCCGTCTCAAACAAAGTAATCTACAAAGGGAAGAATAACCTGTCAAAGGCAGTACTCTTTCGTCTCCGATGTACTTTTGAAGATTCAGTCATTCGGGAAGAGAAACTGGAGCTTTACATAGAAAGGAAAATTATTCAACCACTTCTGCTATTGTGTTAACGACCTTGTTAATTTCTACTAGCTTGGTTTTTGTTCGTATGCTTTTCTGACTCCATATAACTGGTGTGTATTTTCCTTCATTTCTCTGTGCCTCCTAATCACGACTCATTCACTAAATAATTCACCTTATTATGTAACCCATCGCATGGCTGGATAACCTTGAGACTTAAACTGGAGAAACAGTTTTTGGATGACTAGTACTCTAGTTTGTTTCAAGTTTAACCAAAGGTTGATATCAGTTACACAACCCTTAATAACCAGAGAGTACTAGATAGCTGTTAAGTTCTAGTTTAGGACTCATGAGAGATGAACACCCACTGGGGTTTGAACCCCGGGACCTCCCAGTTACAGGTCAAGTTCATAGATCACTCAACCGCTGAGATCCGACACTGTCAGTGAGTTCCAGTTGGGGACAATATAACTGTGCAGTACTCCCTGGTTTCCAATGGTTGTCTAACAGATTTGAATCCATGGTCAAACGCAAAACTTGAATAAAACTAAAAGAATTATACCACTGGTGAATGATCCAGTCTTAAATTACTAGGTTAAGTCTTTGTCTCAGTTGCACTGAATGAACGGAATGTTAATTGGTGGGACTGCACATATAAAACCTTGAAGCAGACACCAACCTAATGCTGTAAGTTACATTAACAGTGTTTAGCTTCAAAAGTCTCCTCCATATCGCGTTACAGGCCATTCTAGTAACATGGATCTTTGACAGAGTTCACTTCATATCATTAACATTTTTAAAATAATACTAAGACATGACACTGTGTGTTGAAAATGCTTTAAGGAACTAAAATAAGCAGTTGGATTTATTTGAACTGCTCTACTTGCTATCCATATATTAAATAAATAATTATAGTTTGAAGTGGATAGCGAATTGCAACATCAACATCTTTGATGATGTCATGATAGTATATATACCCTATTTTTATCAAACACTTTTTTACCTTTGCATTTAAGAGAGGTGCGATGAGCAAGTGACGCCAGTGTAATCAGCGTCTTCCCTCTTTCCATAATATCTGTATCTACTATTTTGTTGTTGTGGCGTGTGCTACTGACAAAATATTTCAGTAGTATATGAAGTGAAGCTCATCGACACAGAGATTTCAAATAAGGAGGAGACAGATTTGACACCAAAGAGAGAATAGTGAACCAGTATTGCGGAGAAATATGGAATACACGGAAATAAGACGAATAATTACTATAGGAAGAGCAAAAGTAGCACAACGTGAAAGATCTGTGCGAATGACGATTTTAATGAATGATAAATATAATTTCATAGTATGTGTATATCAAACACTCCGTTGCATTCGATATCTCCACCTACAGACAATGAAGACCCTAAGGCCTATCGCTTTAGAAGAAGGAGACATCAAGGGCATCTCGTGGGACCTCGATGCTGTTACTAATTCAGCAGACACCAAGGATCAGACAGAGAATGCTGTCGTGTTGGGGACGCTGCTGAGAGGTCGGGCAAAGGCGGCATATAACAGTGCGTATTGGTCAGTCAATAAAAAGATCTGGAAGGTATTGGTTAAGTGAGTGGTGGCGGAGTTCGACGAACTTACAGGTGGCAGTATATTAGTTCCGTGTCACGGAGCGGTAACCTGAAGGATACCCAATAATGTTGACGGTGAAGCTAACGAATATACTACGTCGCTCATTCCCCACACTGGATGAAGAGACATAGTTGAATTTATTGACTCCCCAGTTCATCAGTAGTGTTCTAGACCACATTTATTAGCAACTGCAACTCATTAACTCTGCACAACCCATGAACATTGGTGAGCTAGCAAAGGTGACCAAACAGTTGTTTAACCCAAAGGTAGTCTCAATACAGACACCAAAAATGAATCGGTGGGAACGAGAAATCACAGATCTGTTGAAGGAAGTAGTGGTACTAGGACTGAGCGTTAGAAGAGACAAATGCTTTGAGCGTGGCAAAATGGAACATTGGGGGGGGTGAAATATTGCTCCGAAAAATGAAAAAGAAAACCCTTCAAACAATATAATGCGTGTTCTTTCTCTGCGATGAGAGTAGAAGTAACGATCAAGAGGGAGAAATGTATTCTAGGTTGAGAGTGAATGACCAAGATGTTGTATGTTTAATAGATGCGGAGGAGGCAGTGTCACATATAGACGTGAATCTATATCAGGATGTCAGACCGCGTTCATTGGCAGTCCAGACTGTAGGCAATCATGTGTTAAAAGTCACAGGCATGTCCAGCTGCAAAGTTCACAACAGTGATCGCATTCCTTAGTTACGACGAACAACCCTGTGCCTTAATTAACATGAAGGAAAGGAACATAATTACAGAATACGAACCTATCAACATGTATTAGAACAATGAGATATTAGGGGCAGAGAAGTTGAAAATGAAGAATATAAACATATCAATTAGAAAATAAGATAATCTATTCACGGAAGATGGAGAGTCATACGGTTAATATGACAAGATGAGGAGTGAAATCCTTTTGACTACTCCGGAAGTGACAACATTCACAACGCGAAGAGTTCCGTGCCATCTGGGAGGAGAAGTTGAGCAACACGTCAGTTCGATTTTAAAGAATCATCTTACTGAATTAGAAGACAACCAATAAAGCTTTCCAGTCTTTTAAGTGAAAAGAGCAATTGGGAAATATTGATTTTGCATCGATTTTTGAGCACGCAACAGCTCAATAGAACTGACATCCTAGTAGAGAAACAGAAACCTTGTTCACTTGGCCATTTCGAAACTTATAAATATTCTGACTAGCACACACCACAATGTTTTCAAGTGAATGACTAGCGGTTTTGTTAGCTGACTATAATTTTACTCGGAGAGATAACGTCTTGATCTCAGATGGAAAATGTTTTCCTAGGTTTGAAGGTATAGTGCATATTTAATTGCTGCTACCCAACAAACCTAGGTCCACGAGATCCTGCTGACTGAAAACTACCAATCCTCATTAAGCGATAGTCCATCACAGTTTCACTTATATACAGGTGATCTCCAAACTGTCTGAAGCATTAAATCAATAAAACCAAATTAATTGAAATCCCTACAAAACCCTACAATCTGAGTACCAACATCTAGTTCATCTATGGCTACTGGAACGATTTCTTGAAGCTCTTTTGAGTAGTTGTCACCAGTGGGGTCTACTAGGTCAATGTGAAGAGGATGCTCATTGAAGACATTAGTTGTAGGTAGCGATATATCACTATTTGACAAATTTCAACTTCACGAGTGACTGAATTCCCGCCCAAGAGGCTCAACTGTCAACTGAGCTTGGTTACAACCTAAAGGTTTGAGGTTTGATTCCTAGAGGGAGAGAGGAGTCAAGAACTAGCACGAAACAGCTATCCAGTGCTCCTTGTTTCGTTTTCAATAGTTCTCTAAACTTCTATTGGTTCGTAGCAAAATCTAACAACTGAAACACACTGTTTTAAAATGAGGGTTGGCATAAGTACACAATGAATATATAGAGAGATTTTAGAAACAGTTTTATGTCCCTAAAACAAGTCAAAAATCATTTACAAAAATTAATTCATTTCACAAGAATGATTTATTTGACCTCATTACTTAGTCATATACAGGTTTCACCAGTTAACTAGACCTAGAAATAATTAATGACCTGAGATCACATTAGTTCTCATTAATTTCCAGTTACCTCATAGTTGATTTTTACGGTATCACAATGAAATTCATTGCTTTTCTATAGAGTTAATATTATTTAATTTACTAAATACTACTCTACCCATATGATATTAATAATAACAACAACAGAGACTAAATCACACGGAACACATCCAAGTAAGCTATAGCGGCAATTAAACCAATGCGATAATTTATATAATGGATTTAGCCTGTAATGTGATTATGAGCAGTAATAAATTGTGCTCAAAACGTCATTGTGAGACTTTATCAAATAAACTTTTGCTATAATGGAATTATACATAACCACAGTGCCCAGGTTATGTTCTTATAACCAAAAAGGTTGGTTTTTTGGTGTTTTCATTTAACTAAAGCAGTGTAGGGTAGATCTACGATTTTCAGTGGTAGTAGCATATAAGTAGTATAGTGTCTTGTTAAGAAAAATATCTAATATATGATCACTTTTAAACATGAAAACAAAGAATTCAGCGACGAACATTCTCTTTTCGACAATTTCACTTTCACAGCTGTACAATCGTATATATATATATATATTTGAATTACAGTAGACAATAACAATCAGTTTTCGTATATGTGCGTGTGTGTTTTGAAGATTGACAGAAAGTGGAAATACTAAAGTGTGATAATGCTGGTTTATAAGATTATGGGTCATAATTGATTAGATATATGAATGAATAACTAAATAAATAAATACAGGTCATTTCAGTAGTTCGTTTGTAGGGATTAGATTTGTTTTGACGAGTCGATCATGGGTTGATATCAGTAAGTGGATGCGTACTTCCGATGATTCCCAAACAGCTGTCCAGTACTCATTGCTGATTTTCAATGGTTCTATGACTGATATCAATCCGTGATAAACTCATAAAAACAAATCTAATCCTTACAAACCAACTACTGAAAATTAATATGATGCTTGCTATTGGCTTGCTACAGGACGGAGTTTACTGCAGTTCTAGTGACAAGTCGTGAACAATGAGGTTCATTCAGTGAAGTGTGGGGATGGATGTCCCACCAATGACATTAGTTGGTGGTCGCGCTAAATTACGAATTGATAGAAGTCAGAATTCATGGCCTGGCCATTAAATCGGGTCCCAATGGCTGAATGGTATACAAGCTTGCCTTGCGACCAGAAGGTCATGGGTTCGAACCCCAGTGGGTGCGTACTGCTGATGATTCCCGAACTAGGATGAAATAGCTGTCGAGTATCCGAGTGCTGGTTTTCAATGGTTCTCTAACTGATTTCAATCCGTGATCAACTGGTCAAAATAGAGGTCAACCTGAAGCTCAATGAATGACATGTGTGAAATAGACGATCGGAAAATAAAGTGCATTCGGAAATGTGAATATGTGAATATAATATGATGGAGACGACATAAGATGACAGAAATTTTGTCAAAGCAGTAGACTAAATGTAATGATAGAATATGATAACATAAAGTGAGACGAAATAAAGCAGGAATCGAACATGGAATAAAGAAGGATAACAAAGTTGTTATGTGAATTACACAATAAAATCAAGACCGTGGTAACGAAAGAGATCGCACAAATTATTTTTGTACACAAAGTTCTGGCTAAATGTTATATATTGTCAAAGCCTCTGCTATACAAAGCAAATGCACTCGTGTCCCTTTCGGCAATTTTTGTTTAACTTTGTAGACTATATTGAACGATGTGTCAGATGCCTGCGTGGTCAGTATCTACAATATGTGATGCAATATCGATGAACTAATACCTCTGTGTTCTCCTTCGCTCAGCCAAACTGGGAGGTGCTCTCGAACGCTGAGGGATATGTTTCTCGACGAGCTTCCTAACTACTTAGCTCCACAAGAGCAGGTGGACTTATAAATACCCACGGAATTAGACAATCGAGGTAACATTTCTTTGACATTAATGTGCACCAGGGGACAGCTAGATTAGGTTATACATAAAGTGGCAGCAAAGAGCATTTTTCTCAATGAACCCGTCACACGATTTTTAAGTACTTCACTTGCAGTATCACCCCCTGAATTCTAAGTTTAGTTGAAGTACTTTTTGAGCTACCTTATCAATCTCTTTATTTCTTCCATGTACTTTGCTATCGGTCTCTACGAAACGTAGTGGATACCCGTTCCCTATAAAGTTTCTTTTAGTTGTTTGAGTTCATCATCAACACTGTATTCACTACACATTCTCCGGACCCGTGTTGAGAGAGGACGGATTAGATTCTTCTTTGTGTCTGTGGACACAAAACTGGAGAAATTGCCCATGTGTTCTGTCCACCTCAATTTTCTTTAAAACAGAACTTTTCAAAGACCAATCAGCTCTTCTTGTGAGTAACACATCAAGGAAAGATATTTTTCCTTCACTTTCTTTCTTTCTGGTGAGTTGGATATCAGGATGACTGTCACTGAATACTTTCCGGATTTCATTCAAGTCGCAGTTCTCATCGCATATAATAAAAGTGTCATCCACGTATCTTTTGCAGAAATTAAGCTCCCTAATAGCAGTTATGAGAGTACTGCTGTACATGCTAACCAAAAAAAGTTTGCTAGCAACGGAAAAAGTGGCTAGCCCATAGCTACCCCATCTCTCTGTCTTTAGATTTCATTGTAAAAAAGAAATTGAAATTTGAAAGTTCATTAAAGTATGAGCTCTTTTAGGTATGATGTGGACATTCCTACGCTTACAGCTTCGGAACTAGATTATATAACGAATTCCGATTAGGTGAAATTTAGAGAAATTAACCTCATTTTTATATGTGAGTGATTTTATATTGAAAACGAGTCACATGTGGGCAACAAGAATGGATTATTATTGATAATTTGGGAAAGAAGTGTCTTCTAAAGAATTTCAAACTCAGGTAAAATATCGATATTCAAACTCATATTTCGAGCTTAATTGTGAAATTTATCTCTCATTCTTCCTTCGTTTGTGCAGCAAACAGCTTTCATTAAAGACTCCACCAACAGGTTAACTGATATTGGAGTTAATTGCCTAGCTGAACAATTTTTTTATTTGAAACTCGCCTGTCTCCTACCTTGCAAATTGGGTTCATTTGGATTCAGCCAATATGGAAAGATAATTCTGCTACAAAATCCACTCTGTTTCCCCCTTAACGTCAAACTGCTGACATGAAGACAACGATCTGGTTATCTCTTATCCCTCTTTAATTCTTGATATCTCTGTTTTAAGTTAATTGTAAATGCGGTTAATACTTTTCTTACGCACGTGAGAATGGTCATCCAGTTTAAAATGAGACATTTAACGGACGATCAGTCGTAAACAATAGTCCTCATCCGCATAATACAGCCACCTAGGTTTGTCAAGACTGTAATGCCGCTGGATTCAACATTGGTTTGCCAGCGAATCATACAAGGTCTTTCTCCAGAAACATCCTAGAGACATCATTTCACATTTTGTTCTCAAAAAGAAATTAAATCCCTTCAGAGTGGTAGCTGTTTCGCGTTCTTATACAACTGCCTACTAAAAGCGTATTGGTGAGCATGCAAATATTCAAGGCCTAGTGGAAGCACTAATGGAAAGGGAGGTGCGAAAAATGTAAGACGCTTTAGTATATAAGCCACCTAAAAGTAAGTTTCTAACCGCCCTGAAATCCAAATAAAGCAAGAACAACAGTGGTTTGTGCAGAATATTATGGTACCATCAATTATTTCGTTGGCTTCTCATCAGTTGCTTTACAGCCCAAATAAATTGTGAGGTTTACGTACAGAAAAGTTTTAACATACTTGCAAATTTTTTTACATGTTGTCAGTTGACAGAAAGTTCCATAATCAGTGAAAAGTGTTCAGAAAATTGTGCTTATGTAGTTCTTACACAGACAGTTCAAGTCAAGATAAATGTATGCATACAATGGTAAAGGAGTTGCGTAATAAAGACGAGAGGTGAATAAGATGATGAGTAACTAATAAATTTGGTAAAGATGTACTGAGTTCAAATCACGTCATAGAAACAAGAGACAAGCAATATAACAGATTATAAAAAAGAGGGGAGAGGTTAAAGACAAAGATTACGTAATCAGAGTAGAGAATAAAGACATCCAGTTACCATGGCAAGGAAACACTAATAACTGCTTCTTTCTGAACACGTTAATATGGTTTGAGGCGTTTGATAGAAATTGCTTCGGCAAACTTGAGGAGAATGGAGCTCCTTTGTCTATTGATAATTTTGAAGGATTTCTCGATTTCCACCACATAACCCGTGTCGAGGATATGCCTGGCAATGGCACTGTTTAAAGAATTTGTTCTCTTTAGACGTAAGCTTTCTGGCACATGTTCAGAGAATCGTAGATATGCCCTTCTTTCTGTTCTTCCCATGTAACTGCTCCCGCAGATACATGTAAATTTGTATATACAGTTGGGGTTCACATGAGAAGGATATCTATCGATTTTTGATTGCACCAAAGAGCAAGTTGTTCGATAGACGGGAACGAGATTAGCTGCAGGATAGGCTCTAGCTAATGATGTACCCAGCCTTCTGTCGATCATCGCTCCAATGTTTTCACCTTTATCATCAAGCTGAAAGTAGATTGGCTTCCTTTCCACTGTGATTTGTTTTACATTTTTGACTTCAGATCTTCCATACTTGTTGATGAACCTCTGAGGGTACCCATTGCTCTTCAATGTCCTTTCAAGAAATTTTTCTGTACATAAACCTCACAATTTATTTAGGCTGTAAGCAGCTGATGAGAAGCCAACGAAATAATTGATGGTACCATATTATTCTGCACAAACCACTGTTGTTCTTGCTTTATTTAAATTCATTAAGGAGAATAAATGCATGATGCCCTGAAATCCTTCTCAGTTGGGACACTTTTGTTTGCTACGGCCTATAGAGGAGGAAACAGTAAATAGATAGAAGGACTGAATAATGCCAGATTTGGTGATGTCAACTATGATTTTACTGTAGGAATACAGACGTGGACATGTTTCAAGTACCAACTACAACGGCGTATGCTTCCTGACAAAAAATAAACAACAGCCAGCTTTAGACATACCACCCACTACTTCTCAGTGAGTAAGGGTATTGCAATTGAGATTCGAGTCCGTCATTCATCACTTCAAATGATAAATAAGTTATTCACTAGGCTACTGAGTAACGACAGACATCTGTTATTCTAGGGATATGAGTTAAACAACAGCTGGACGGCAATATAATCTAGCAGCTTACTTCAACCACTTTGCTCCCCTTATTTTCATCCAGCAAAGTTCTTCCGACTGTACCTTTGAATCACAATTTGCACCTGCTGCTGTGTACTTCATGAAGAGGAAATGTCGTAGAGGGCTGAGTTTTGTTCCAGACAGAATGAAATTACATCATTCAACGCACTGTGGATAAATACTTACTTGAAGATTCTATTTCATGGGAAATTAGGCTAAAAGCTCTCTATTGTGTAAAAAAAAATATTGTAGTATTATTATCATGTTTTCCTAAATATTACATTTTCGTTGTCACAAAGATATTCTCTTCATGCAATCAGCAAGTTTGAAAATGACGCATATTTCATAACTGAGTGGAGGTATCTTAGCAACCTGATGAAAACTCTGCAACCGTGATAACATACTGTAAACGTCAACAATATCCAAACATCAGGATTTTTGTACTAAATTATTTTCTCATGCATAATTCATTTTATCAGTTGGTGATAAACAAAGTGGCTTACCGATTTGGTAAACAGAAGCGGTTGTCTGTCACTGGACAGACATGTTTTTGAAAATAGACTTTGTAGTGAATATTTAACTTCCCTGCTGTTTTAACTACATTTAAAATGTGAGGTCAGCCTATTTCAGTCAACAGACTTTTAACATCTATGTTGACTTTTTCATCATAGTTCAGTATGACTGTCTAATAAGAAAATTTTATTTAGAAAACTACTGTATTTATTAAATAACTTTAATGGCTTGATCATATGAGACACTGAAAGATTCTGTAGATATGTGTGGAGCAGGTCAATTAATTAAGCATTGTGTCGCTTAAGTTGGCCAGTTTTACTGTGATATTTCACTGGGTATTAATCAGTGTCATGCGTCTAGTCCTCAGTGTTGGTGCAGGCTAAATTTTATCAGTCAAGTTTGCTTGTGGTCACCATACTACTAGATGACTTGCCGTTGCAGCGCAAACTGAGCTGGTGTTAGATGACTGGATGCGATCCAAAAGAAGTCATGCTTAGACCTAGGTCCTGTACCTGTTGACAACTGTCACGAAGGCCTATCTGAAGTCTTGAAAGAATTCATGTCCCCTCTGAGATTTGGACTCTGGTTACCCAGTGCTGGAGCCAGAGATGGTATCACTAGGCTTTTCGGACTCCTAAATGAGTTTAGGTCCCAGAATGGTAACCGCGTTTCAAACTTGACTGGTAGAATTAGGACTGAATTAAACCAAGGACTTAAAGAGTGACATTAGTTACTCCCCCCTGCCCTATCAAGTATGCAATACAGTTCTACAGGAGATCAACTATGAACGTAAATGGCTCAGTGGTAAAGTATCTAATTGAAGCACTGGTTGACGCTGGCTAAAATTTCAGAATGGAAATGAGTTTCTTCAAGACTGTAGGTATGCTTTGTTGAGGAGCGGCAACAAGCACGAGGCCAATGTACTGGCAATACTTCCTGCAGATTTTCTAAGATCATCTGACCAGTAATAAATCAGAAGTTCTCTTAGGATTTGGACATTTATGTTGACAACTCCTAAGCAAATATATACTCTTCAAAGGTCTCAATAGTGCTTTCACCAGCTGATGGAATTTAATAAATTCCAGTCACAATATTTCGCTAATATAACTACATAACAATGTATGCAGTGCATCAGTAGACGACTTGGAATTGTTAACAGAATTTTCATCATGAGCTGACATTAGTTAGAGAAGCATTGGAAAACCTGGGAGTACTGGACAGCTGTTTTGTCCCAGTTTGGGACTCTTCATCAGTACGCACCCACAAGGATTCGAACCCAGGACCTTCTGGTTTACAAGGCGAGCTCGTATACCATTAGGCCGCTGGGACCCGATCCAGTGGCCAGTCCATGGATTCTAACTTCTGCCAATTCACGACATAGCACGACCCCTAGCGACTTGGAATTGTGCTGCATACTAGGCAAAAAAGCTGTAACAAAAAGATTCCTCTTTGTTGGAAAATGACTATATTTTATCATACTATAATAAAACTGCTATGTTGAAATTATTACCTTTCTAAGAGGAGGCTAAGTGACAGAATTTATTCGAATCCCCATGTGATACTAGAAGAAAAGGATAATGTGGGAGGAAAAAGTATCAACTAGCGTGAAGAAATGCATAACTTACAAACATCTGTGTGTCTGTATCTCAACTTGAAATTCGCTTAGTTCCAACATTTCTGTCTAAACTTTACAGTCGTAGATTTATTGCAGCCAGCTTTCCTAGACATGTAATAAGATAATGGACAAAATTCTGTTAGTGTAAGACGGTTCAGTGCGATCAACAGGCAACTCTAGACCTTTGTTTTGTGCTTATTAGTACTAGGTTTACCTAGGACCCAAAATAGAATCCAAGGACCATTGGATCAGATCTCAGTGGTTGAATGGTCTACGAGCTGACCTTGTAACCGAAGTGAGTTCAAATCCCGGTGGGTGCGTATCCATGAAGAATCTCAAACTAGGACAAGACAGTTGTCTGGTAGTCTCTAGCTTTCTAACTTTCCATAACCGATGTCAGCTTGTGATCAAACCTCTCACCTCTAAGGAACTGATCACTCCTTCCTTGGAGATGCAAACCCACGTCAGAGGCGACTACTGCCAACCACTTAACATTATTTCAAAGTGTATCTATCTTGGTGACCATATTTCTAAACTTAACGGATTGTATTCAGTCATCACTGGCACTAAGGAGTGGGCAGATAACGCTGGTTAATGTCCGGTAACCAGGCAAAGTAATTTTATATTGGTCCATTGGAAAGAAGAGTACATAGACATATTTGTTTTACGACTGTTAGATATTTAATTATATTTCTGTTAATACCCTGATTTTTTTCCGCCCAAGAATAATTTAAAACTTAAAAAAGAGGAAATTGCATAAGTCTATTGTCTTTCCAGTAGATTCCGAATCAAATTAATCATATTTATATTTGTTTGAACAGCGATTACTTCTGTATTTAGATACAACAGACAATTTCGATGAAAAGATTAAGAAGGCAAAGAAATAAGGCATAATCAAGAAAAATGGTAGTCTTCCCACCTCAGTAGCGTCATACCATATGCTACTGCTGAGCCGATGGGCTGTACTTCAAATAAGAGAAAAGGGTGTCCTCCATTTGACCAGCGAACAATACAATTTAAAGTGAGTGTTTACCAACTACTCATATCAGTCAATCAGTAGTATATGGTATTGCACTGTTTTGCTTGTTTGTCATTTTTCAATGGCATTTACGGAATCAATGAAGATCACATATTATGACCAGAGTATTTTCGATTTTCGAAGGAAACTGTAGTAAAATTTCACCAAGATCTGCGTAATTCAAGTATTTGTTTGTAGGGATTTGATTGATTAGTTACAGGATTTCATCATGAGCTGACATCAGTGAGAGAACCATTAGAAAACCAACTGGGGGTGATGGACATATGTCTCGTCCTGGTTTGGGACTTCTCATCGGCATGCATCCAGCACCAAGGATAGAACCCAGGACCTTCTGGTTACAAGGAGAGCTAGCTCGTAGACCATTACGCCACTGGGACCCGATCCAATGGCCAGTGCATGAATTCCAACTTCTGCTAATTCACGATATAGCGCGACTGGCACTACCCAATGTCTTCACTGGCGAGTATTTTTCTTCACGCCCAACCCTACTGGTTACAACTTCTCATTAGAACCTCAGGTAACTACCTACCTGAATAGGGCCAGTCGCTAGTGAGCATAGGCTATTGGATCGGGTCCCGGTGGCTTATTGATTTACGATGTCGCCTTGTAACCAGAAGGTCCTGGGTTTGAACCCTGCGGTGGATGCGTACTGCTGAATAGTCCTAAACCAGGAAAAAACAGCTGTCCAGTACTCCCTGAAGGTTTTATAATGGTTCTCTAACCGACATCAGCTCATAATGAAATCCTGTAACCAATCTGTGTAATTTGCAAATGCAGGTTAGTTTCCTGTAGCTAACTTTGTGGTTTCAGTTTAGTATTTAGAGCTTCAAACGGTTTGTTACACCTGAAGTTTATAACAAATGTCAGGAGATAGTGTCGTGGCTTTCCGAATGGTTGTATTGCTTGTTATTTACTGGATGATTCCTTGGTTGAAAAGACTGAAAATAACTGATACTAGTTAGGCTATTGGTCTTATCGGTGATAGCCGACTGATGGCTGTTCAAGAAAAATTGTATCATGCTAAGAAATTTCCATTGAACTGACGTTAGAATATACATATACACATATTATTTTCTTTCTTTGTGTGCCAAGTGGAACACAGGGTCTCAAACTCTGAAGTTTCAGTAGAGACGGTGTTGCCCTTTTTATGGGGCGGGGTCAGTGGCCTCGCAGCCAACCTACCCTATTTTCCGGTCTTATTACGAGCTAGTAAAATAGCCAAGGTTTAGGAGTGCGTCGGTGGGAAATCAAACGAGGAACTCCCGTATAGAGGAGGCGAGCATTCTACCATTAAAATACCACCAGACGTTTGTGATAATTCGGATGATAGTTAAGCTTCAATACTTTCTAACACATTACATAACTTTTAATTGATATTTATTTACATTAAAAATAAGCCTTAGACATTTTAGATGTCAGCTGTTTAGAAGGCAATAATTCTTCAAATATGTGTAATTCAAAAGACTATTAGACAGCCCTAGAATGCCTGTCATTAGAAGCTAGGCTCTTCCTTCTTAAGCCGGTGTCCGTCAGGGTGCTGTTCTCTCTCTCCTTTTTTCTTTCTTCCTATATGACTTGCCTCTTTCGAGAGAAATCAGCTTTGCGAAATACACTGATGATCGGACCGTCTCATGGGCAGTTACTTCGAGATCTGACTGTTCCAAGACTGAATAGCTTTTTGTCAGACATCAGCCAGTGATCCAAATTAAATGATCTGACGTCAAATCCCTCCAATCACCATCAAACATGAATGTGGTTTAAACAAACTGGTTCATTCAGATGATGCTTGTAGTATAGAGAGCACTGAAATAGAAACTAAGTCAAGAATTAAATAACTTGGAATAAGTCTTTCCTCTGAACTTTCTTGGTCATCCCATATCTTGTTGATTTCTAGGAATATATTTCGTCTAACCTACTACATTCAGAAGTTGAGACAGTCAGATATCACTCAACCTCGACTTCTACAGTTTGTTAACACTTGTTTCTTACCCATTCTACCTTACTGCTCTCCTCCCTTAGTCTTCCCTGGGCTACTCAAAAAAGACTATGTCATATTGTGAAGGGTACTGAAGTTTGTCAGTAGGGCGAGGCGTGTGCCACTAAATCAGTTCGTTATTAATGTAGTCAACAGACACTTGAACTCATGCGAGAAATAAGCTAAGTCCTCTCTCTCTATTCACAACTCTCCACTTGCATTTCATCAGGTAGGACTAGAAGTCATTATAAAAGATTATTTGCTCTCACAGCTAAGTCCAGAAACACAACGATACAGTATTCGTTGTGAAAGCTACAATTTACTATGTTAATAACAAAATAATTGGCTCGTCTGTCTTCTAATTGTAATTTATAGTGACAAACTATTTCAATTATCTAATAATTTTGGATTACTATTATTGTTCCCTTGGGTTCCTACTGGAAAATAGGGCTTCAACTGTATGCACATCTCCACTTGCTTCTATCTTCTGCTGTACTTTTCACTTGCATCCAGGTTAGTCCGTACTGTTCCAACTCCTCTCCACACGATCTTCTCCATGTCACTCTTGGACGTCCAACTCGCCACTTCTCTTTCGGGTTCCACTCGAGGGCTTGACGCGCGATGTCACTCAACGGCCTCCTCAGCGAGTGAGTGTCCAATCCATCTCCACTTTCTCCCGCATATATGTAAGGCGATTGGTTCTTGTTTAGTTTGTCCCCATAGTTTCTTGTTGGTGATTGTTTCCGACCATCTAATCTTCAGTATAGAACGAAGACAGTTGTTGATAAATGTCTGCAACCTGTTAGAAATATTCTTTGTGACCCGCCAAGTTTCTGATCTGTATAGAAGAACTGAGTTGACGTTTGTATTGAAAATCCGAATTTTGTTGTTGATGCTGAGTGACAGTGGAAGATTTCCAGATTGCTTTCAGGTTGATGAATGTGTTTCTCGCCTTCCCGATTCTCGATTTGGCGTCCTCGTCCGCTCCTCCTGTAGTTGAGACAATGCTCCCTAGATAAGTGAGTGAATGAAGTAACCTCTTTCAAATCCCTCCCATTGATGGTGATTGGCGCTGGATGTTGCTGTTGTTGTAGTAGTTATTGGTCGGTTGGTTATTTTCATAACCTTCGTCTTGTCTATGTTCACCTGGAGTCCTGTCTTCTCCAGCTGCTTCTTCGACCAGTTTGTCGGTTTTCGCTTGTAAGTCTTCGATTTTGTGTGACATCAAACATAAATCATCCGCAAAATCCAGGTCTCCTAGATTCTTCACGTCGGTCCAGAATATCCCTGTCTTATCGTTTCCCACTGTCTGACGCATAATCCAGTCCACCACAATTACGAATATCATTGGTGATAATAAGCGCCCTTGTCTGATTCCTGTGTTTACGCCAAACGCTTCGCTGAGTTTTCCGTTGTGGATGGATCACTTGACATGTGCCGTTGTCGTACAGTTGTTGAATAAGGTTAATGAATAATGGGGTTCGCTGTAGTACTTGAGTAGTTACCAAATTACTTCGCGGTCAACGCTGTCGAAGGCCTTCTCAAAGTCTATGAAGTTGAGGTAGAGATTTGATTGCCATTCCATGCTTTGTTCGATGATGATGCGTAGAGTTGCAATTTGGTCAGAACATGATTTGCCTTTCCTGAATGCAGCTTGTTCTGGTAGGAGTTCTGTATGCAGTGCATCCTTTATTCTCTCCAGGATGATGCAACTCAGGATTTTACTTGGCGTCGACAGGAGCATGATTCCTCGCCAGTTCTTGCAGAGTTCTAAGTCGCCCTTCTTTGGTAGTTTCATAATTTTGGATACTAACATTATCATTATTATTATTATCATCTTACCCTTTCTGTACATTTCTGGATTTACTGTTACTGCTAGTGCCAAAAAGTTACTATTATCAATTCTTCTTACCCATAACCTGTAGTGCTTTTTCGTTATTGAATAAATTAGATGCAATACTGTACTAAATGCTAAGAATTCCACGTTTTATCTAAAGTACTGTTTCGCGAATAAAGCAAATCTCTATTGCCATTATTATTTTTTTCTCTTTACATTTACAAAAACACTAAGGTTTACATTTGACATCTCTTTTGGTTTGTTCTTTGCATAACATTTGCTGAAAATATACATTAACTTGGAACTTAAATAGTTGGTAGTTTGACCTCATAAATCTCATCAATCTTTCGTTGTAAATACCAAATTTTTTGACATAAAGGCATAACTGTTTTTAGGTTGACTTTTGTTAACTTCGAGGTGGTTAGAATTTGCATGCATGAGCTACCTTTCATACTAGTTGTAGTGAATGTAGTCTTCTTTCTTCGGCTTCTCTGATCAATCAATGAAAATGCTTACCTTCTTAAATTATCGAACAAAAATGGCTAAATTTGAACTATGCATAATTTTGTACATCTAACTAAAATTATTCTACACTTATTCTGAGATGTTGGATTAGTTGATAATCACTCTTACTGTCTATTATTCTGAAGTAGAAGAGGAGATTTTCAGTCCAGGTGGACGTCCTAGCTGTCTCTGTGTTTACTAAGTCGGATGGCTTATAGTTCAAGCATTCACCGTCTTTCTCGACGACATCTTCAGTGTTAACTGCTGTTTGAATCCAACCCTAAGAACTCTTCATGGATAAAATATTTGTCTTTCCAAGTGATTCGGACCATCACTAGTTGTTTCTTTAGGTTTCCGATGAATTCGACATACTCTAGGAAGATATGTAAGTGACCTTACAAGCCAGCTTGTCAAGTGAGACTCAAATGGGAATCGGCAGGTTTGGCGCCCCAAGGTGACATGGAGAACATCATGTGCTGTGGAAGTAAGCTTATGGATAGTCATGGAGTCAGCTAAAAAAGACAACGCACAATCGAATGGAATGGACATATTCCTCTTATATCTAGTGTTTTACACAGGACGCAGGCTACTTTGATGGCTTTCAGCTTGGTCTTGAACTTTCCCTAGGTAGCGATCTGAACCTGCATCTATTCTTTTTCTATCTTCCTTCATTAAGCTGCATCTTCACTTTCTCCAGAATGAGATGAAACCTATCTGATTTCTAACGTGTTCATTTGATGAAATCCACGTAACCTTATTGATATCCCTGCACTCCAATCCCTCAAATTATTAAATTCACAGAAGTCTGCGAAGAATCCTGTTTTTTTGACTCACTTCCCCATGAGCCTGCAGATCGATAAGGAGCTCTATTCTTGCGTAGTCTCCTCCTATATTCTCGAAAATATTTTGCTGTCTTCACCCAACTGAGGTCTTATCCATTAATTTTTGAAGCTGTCTGTAGAAACTGTTTTTCTCTACTGGTCTGAGTTACTTATGGATACGTGCGTAGCATCGTCAAGTCGTGGCTTTCCTTCTTTTTCAGTTGAGTTTCAGTGTCCTCGTCTTGATAAACACTGACCCCTAAAACATTCTATAGTGTTGGTGAAATCATGACTGTCACATCATCATCAGTGTGTTCTCTGTAGTCGTCTGGTCTGGGAAATCGGATTAGATTACTGACTCTTCAGTACCATGGTACCAATATTCCATCTCCCAGTGCTTACTTTTCTTCTCATCTGATGAAGATATACCGGTCAACTGGCTTCCCTAAGGCTTTTACTCTCCTGTGTCATCCATCCTCTAAATGAGGATTCCTCCCGATTCCGCAAAGACAGCGGTATCCTTCACTGTGTGAGGTCACTAGCCTCTCTTTTATGAGCTTAGGACAGACTAGTAAAATCGACCTGTAAGTCACTCTTATTCATAAGTTAACTGATAGATAAACTTAACTCTTACCTTTAAACAGACTAGACAACCTTCCTATTCACGGAAAGTGTACCTCTTCAAGCAGATTTTAGATAGTACAGATGAAGCACATCATCGTTCAATGTTTTCTTTGTTCCCTTTATAATATGTGTTACATGATAACCTCAATTTATACCATAATCGCTTCTTCCTGTGGTAAATAACTCTATAGTTTATACAAACTGTCATTCACACATACTTTCGTGTCATATTTAAAATATGTGTGTACATTTATCGATTATTGTAGTAATATTTGGTAAATAGAATAGCTTAAGCATTTCTTTCATAGTGTTAACCTTAATCTGTCATTTTTAGATTCACCAAGTTATTTCTTATCTCAGAAACTTCTTTCACTTTTCTGGTCAGATAACTTGTAAAGATAATTTTCTTACGGTACCAGGTTGAAAAGTAATAAGAGTTTATTTTTTTCCAACGAATACAGAATTAAGAAGTGAAATAAACACATACTTTTTATATTACCCATCTTTCGGCGAATATATATATGTATATGAGATGGATAGAAGGAATCAGCGGGAAGTCTTGGAATCTGATGTCAAGTTTGTCAGCATTTATCAGTGGAGGCATATCTGTGAGATTGTAGGAGCTCCTGTTCCCTCTCAGCTTTGAACCCACGTCACCGAGTGTTGCAGTCAGTGGAGTTACCACTGAGGTATTCAGGCTGTCGTCTGACTTTCTGTAAAACTGTTAAGGAGACATTGAAAGATCACCCGACTGAGAGAATTCAGTCAGCACTAACATTTAGGAGACCAGTTACCTTCTAGTGACTGATCAATATGCTTATGTATGATCAAATCATATCACCTCTGGCTTATAGACATCTGAAAATAAAACCATAAGGTCGCTTTCACAAGACGCTGAATCCTCTTCAAAATTGTGTTTAAAAAGAACCAGTGAAGAAACTAATTCTGTAAAATTTGTAAGCACTCTCAAGTGGAACTAATTAAAATGGATTACAACTTTCTTAATTTCAGCTGAAAGTTCAAAATTAAAGTCCATTATGCAAACTTCTAGTATCATCAGCAGGATATATATGCTCAGCATTTTCATGCAGTTCATTTAATTGAATTTATGCTATGTTTGTGAGAATAACAGATAGTCGAAACACTGATCTAGGAATTATGCCTGAGTGACAATAACTTCGTAAGAACAAGCCAAGTAGATTGATTACAATCCTGTCTAGTCTACTAGTTCATCACTTTACTAACCGGTTCAGGAAAAGTGGAGGGATCGGCTGTGGCTCTAAATACCCTACCCCTGAAAACCAACTTAGGACCTACAAAGACTTCAACGCACAAAAGAAGTATAAAATCTGAAAATCTGAATCTTGTTCCACATGCTGAGTTAGTGCAGAAGATTTCCAAACTGGTTGTAGGTTGATGAGGGCGTATCTTGCCTTTCAGATTCTGACTTTGATATCTTCATCCGTTCCGCCTTTAGCTGAAACGATGCTTCGTAGATAAGTGAAGGAGGTAACCTCTTTTAAATTTCTCCCACTGATACTCCTTGGTACTGGCTGTTGTTTCTGCTGGTGCGTGGGTATCTTCATCATCTCCATATTCTCTGTGTTCACCTTAGGTCTTGTCGTTGCTACGAGTTTGTTGGTTTTCGCCTGCAAGTCTTCGAGTTTTTGTGAAATTAAACATAAATCATCCACGTGCAAAATCCAGATCTTTTAGATGGAGTCATATTATCGGTCAGTGCAGTGTATTCCTGTCACTCCCATGCACAGTCTGATGCACATTCCAGTCCGCCACAATCACTGGTGATAGCAAGTAGGTAGCTTTATCTTACTCCTGTATTCACTCTAGCCTCTTCGATGAACTCTTTGTTGTGGATCACCTGACACGTGGCATCGTCATATAGCCAGCTGTTGAATAAGGTTGACAAAGACTTGAGGTACGCCGTAGTGTTGCAGTAGTTTCCAAATTACGTCTTGGTCAACGCTGTCTGTGGAAGGTCTTTTCAAAGTCGATGAAGCTGTTGAGGTAGAGGTTTGACTACTATTCTATGCTTTGTTCTGTGATGGTGATGCATAGAGTTGCAATTTGATCAGCACATGATTTGCCTTCCGTGAATCCAGCTTTTTCCGGTGGGTGATGGACTTCTGTATTCAGTGCATCTTTTATTCTCTCCAGGATGATGCGACTTAGTATTTTACTTGGCGTGGACAAGAGCATTATTCCATGCCAGTTCTTGCACAGGCCTAAGTCGTCATTCTTTGGCAGCTTGACAAGGTAGTCAACCTTTCTTCCAATCAGTAGGTAACTTTCCTTCTTTCCAAAGCTTTTGCAACAACGCTGCAACCCCTGGGTCTGTTTTCAGTGCTTCATGAGGAATTCCGTCTGGTCCTGCTGCCTTCACGGACGGTGTTCTGTAACTTGATCGCATTTAGGATCTCTGCTTTCGTCGGAGGATTGGTATCCACAGTCAGGCAGTTCTGTGCGTGCTGTCAATGGTGGTGGTATTTCTGAGCGAGTTGCAGATGAGGATGGTAGATTCAAGAGTCCTTTAAAGTGATCAACCCATTGTTTGATTTGTTTCTCCTCCTTGGTAATCAGGTTCCCTCGAACATCTTTTATTGGTTTCATCATCTGGGTTGATCTCTTTCCGGATAGAGACCTGGTTATCTGACATAATATCCCGAGGTCTCTTTTACCAACGGCCTGCCTGTTCTGCTTCACCTGCCAGCCAGTGTATCGTGGAATTGTCTCTCGTCTCTCCAAGCACTCTTCTTCACTTCTTTCTTGATTCAGTGCAGTGAACACTGAACTCAGCTTCTCCTTCTGTTGTCCATCTTTGCATTGAGTCATCTTCTCTTTCACCATCCTCCTCTCCTCGATCAGCTTCCAGGTAGGTATCCGTTGACAGATATTCCTTGTCTTGTCTCTTCTTTCTTCCTAGAACAGTTGTACACGTTTCCTTAAATATCGCTTCCAGAGAGTTCCAATATTCTTCCACACAGGTTTCCTCAGTGATGCCACGTAGTGTGTCCGACTTTGCTCTGATCTGATCTGTAGTGAAGGCATCCCTTGTAGTTTTGTCCTTCAGCTTCTTAATACTGAACTTGAATTGTGGTCTGTCTTCATTTGTTTTCACGGATTTTAGCTTCACCTTGAGGGTCCCTTGAACTAGTTGATGGTCTGAGCCCACATCTAATCCGCTTCTCGACTTTGTGTCCAGCAGCATTGAGATGAAATCTATCTGGTTCGTGGTGTGTCCATCAGGCGATATCCATGTTGCTTTGTGTATATTTTTGTTTTTGTACACTCTACCTGCAATCACCAAATGATTGAAAGCGGAGAATTCTGCGAATAATTCTCCGTTCTCATTCATTTCTCCAAGCACCAGCCTCTCGACTCATGATCAGTTCTCTTCCGAGTTTGACATTCATATATAAGGAGTTTCATGTCACCATTTGAGATGTCGTCCATTCATGTTTGTAGTTGTCTGTAAAAATCTTCCTTCTTCTCTTTTTCCGCGTTGTTTGTAGTTACGTAGCATTGGATAATTGTTACCTTCTTTCTTTTGGAGTTGAATCTTGCTGTCATGATCCTGGATGAAATTGGTTTTCATAGCATAGGAGCTTTGGCTGTCACTGGTGACATGATGATAGCCACTCACTCCCTCAGTGCACTCGTGGTTGTCGTCTGGGTGGCCAGACTGGAATAGATTACTGACTCTCCAGTTGACAATTTTAACAGTCCACATCCATTCCATCTGCTCTCGCAAATTCCGAGCATTTCTTTGGATATTCAGGCAACCTTCTTAGCCTGGTACATTGTACGAACATTCCACGTCCCTACTTCTATTTTTGCTTTCATCGAAAGAATAAGACTCACAGACTGACTGGCTTCCCGAAGGCTTTCACAAGCCCTCTGTGTCGTTTCGCCTGTTCGATTCGAGCGAAGAATAAGTTTTTTTATACTTTTTGTATTTTTGATATGTCTTGTGCACTGAGGTTTTTGTAGCAGTTTGATTAATTTCGTGGTGTAGGGTCGCCAGCCTGACGCCCAATCCTCCCTCTTTTCCGGGGCTTGGGATTGGCTATAAAACCAGCAACCTAGTTAACTAGGCGAGGTTAACAAGGGAGAGGTCTCTCGAGTGATTGTGCTGCAAGATGATATCGTATGCTGGTGTCATCTAACAAGAGGCAGGGATAGGTGTTTTCGGTTCTCTTGAAAACCAATATCTAATCAATGTGTGTATCATTATGTGTCGAAAATTGTGTGGCCAAATAAGACGACAGTAAAGACACTCAGTCAACAGGTCGAATAAACGCAGATTACTGCTTCTGCATGAACACATAAATCATGTTTTGGGCATTTGATAGCTGCTGCTTCAGCAAAGTTGAGAATAACTGAACTATTTGGTCTATTAACGATTTTAAAGGATTTTTATGGTGTGCACCTCAAAAATCGTAAAGAGAGAAACAAGTATATCATTCGTGAAGGATTCGTGAAGTCTACGTTGAATATCTGCAAATAAACCATCCAGCCGAAGGGAATTCATAACTGAATTTAATTAACAATAAACACGGTTAGTTTCATTTTCATTCCATGAATTCTTCAAAAAAACTAAAAAGAAACTGATATGCACTAGTACACAATTATTTCTGTGAATAATTTTCACTGAAGGGAGACAAAAAATCACTTGTAACAAAAAGTTATGCAACAGTCTACATAATCTAAACACATAGTGTTGTTCAATTTTCAATTTCAATTTCAATGTTCAACAAAATAAAACAAAAACCAAATACTGACTAGAAATAAAAGTTAGAATGACTACTACTCATCGACCTATAAAACATTATTAAAAAAAACATTTATTTTTTCTACCTCCTGTCTAAATCAAAACACAAGTTAACTAGTGGATTAAATGTTGACAATAAATGTATGTGGTGGTGATAGTTTTATGCATTTCATTCCTTTCTCATTCAATATTCATGGATAATGGTGAGTGAGTGAGTGAGTGTAGTTGTTATCGCCTGGTAAACAAATTCACGCATGAAGAAATATGATAAATCTAAACTGTACATACATACTTACATAATCATGAAATGGTAGCTTGGAGAAGGCAATCATTTATGACTGAGTGATACATAAGTGTGTTTTGTGGACTTCTGTCACTATAGTAAAGCATGCATTCTCTACATAGATCAGAAGTTAGACCAAAAAAGTTTTTAAAAAAAACACATAAAATGGGGGAAAACACGACAACCGTGTATTTTGATTTAAAAATTTGTGAACCTTGAAACGAAACGTAATGAGGAAATGAATGAGAGAAAAAAAGAAAGATGGAAGAATAATCATGTGGAAGTTTAACAAAGTTTTATACAAGTTTTGAAAGTATTAATAGTTATTATCAAGTGTTATTTTGCAGAGATTTGATTGGTTAGAGGTTTGATTACGAGCTGACGTCAGTTATTATTATTATTATTGTTTCCTTTAAATCCTAGGGCTTCAGCCGCACGTCTTCACTGCGTTCATTTCTCTGCCAACGTTTTCACCTGGCTCCATGCCTGCCCGCATGCTTCCATCTCCCCTCGCACTGAGGATCAACTCCCCGCCTCCTATTCGGGTTCCACTCGAGCGATGTCCTGGCGTGTGATGTCAGTTGATGGTTTGTTTTCTTAGAGTATGACCAATCCAACTCCATTTCTTCCTGCATATTTGTTGCACAATGGGTTCCTGCTGGGTTGGTTCGTTCCCAGAGATCCCTCCCTGTTGCTGATATGTCTGGCCATCTGATCTTGAGCGAAGTATTGAGCGAAGACAACTGTTGACGAAGGTCTGCAGTTTGTTTGAAGGAGCCTTCGTGACGCGCCAATTATCTGATCCGTATAGTAGCCTGACTTCACATTGGAGTTGATAATCCGGATCTTATTTTTCATGCTGAGTGCTGTTGATCTCCACACAGACTTGAGAGTATTGAAAGCTTGTCTTGCTTTCCCGATGATCTTCACTTTGATATCCTCATCAGTTTCGTCGGCCTGTAGTTGAAACGATGCTTCCCAGGTAGGTGGGTAAAGGAGGTTGCTTCTTTCAGATTTCTTCCATTTATAGCAGATTGTTGTCCGTTGTTGCTGCTGTTGCTGTTGGCCAGGAATCTTCATCACCTCTGTCTTCTCTATGTTCACCTGAAGTGCTATCTTCTTTGGATGCTTCTTCTGCCAACTTGTTGCCTTTCACTTGCCTATCTTGCAGTTTGTGAGAAATAAGACATATATCATCGGCGAAGTCCAGATCCTCCAAGTATTTTGTGTGTGTCTATTTTATGCCTGTCTCCTCGCTTTCCACCGCTGTCTGTCGCATTATCCAGACTACCTCAATCAGGAGAATTAGTGGAGACAGTAGGCAGACAGCTTGTCTTACTCCCGTCTTCACTTCGAAGGAATCCGTGAATTTCCCGTTGTGGATAACTCGGTATGCAGCATTATCATACAACTGTTGGATGATTTGTATAATTGTTGGCGGCACCTGATAGTAGCGAAGAAGCTATTATAAGCCAGGTAGACTAAAGAGGCTTTCAATTCTATATTATTTCCATCATTTTTACTGCTAATCTTAGTTTCTCTATAGTCCTTCATATATTTTTGAATAAATTCTGGTGTGTAGTGTGTTATTCACAAGTAATGTTATTTGTTTAATTTCATCATTTAAATCTTCTGACTTACTAGTTAGGCTCCTAGCCTGACTATGTAGACATTTAACTAAACCTATCTTTACTGATTCTAGATGGGATGAATTGTAGTCTAAGTATCTATTAGAGTGTGTCGGTTTCCTAGAAATGCTAGTATCTAACCCACGCGCCATCCTGTTTTCGTTTTATTCAACAGTCTAGCATGGCCAACTCACCCTGTTCGTTTTCTAACTCAGAGGTGAATTGAAGACCGTCTACTGTTAAGTTTTTATATGTGTGACAAAATGAGCTGTATGTTCAGATTTCGACGCAGTGATGGGGTGTGTCATCCACATATCTCCATCATAACCTAGGAGGAGCAGGATTAAACGTTCTAAGAGCTTTATGTTCCCAACTATCTATAAATATGTCTGCCACTATTTAGGATATTGGTGATACCATTGCCACCCCATTCGTTTGATTATATAGTAGTTTATTTTGAAATTCGAATACAGTGGAGGTAAGACATAACTGAAAACCTAATATTATTTCATCAACTAAGAGCTTATTCCTACTGCTGAACTCAGGATCAATATTCAGTTAATTCCTAACTCCCTCTACAGCTGCACTAATGGGAATATGAGTATATAAACTGGTTGCGTCAAAACTGATCACTTTTTCATCTTTTTCTAATTGAAATTCCTCTAGTTTCTGTTTCGTTACTTAGGAATTAGTTAGCCTAGGATTTGATCTGTCCCTAACGGGACTCAACAATGATGGTAAATACCTAAATAAATCCTATGTCGGGGTGTTCCAAAAGTCAACTACTGGTCCGATAGCGTATCCTGTTTTTTGAAATAGGACCAGGTCCACTCAGTTAGATAGAAGAGCAGCTACTCGTCTATGATGTGCGTCGGTAGCACAGCGGTTAGGACGCTAGCCGACCATGCACAAGGTCCGGAGTTCGATCCCGGGCCACCGACGCACTCCTTTACTTCACTAAGCTAGGAATAAAAGCTGGTAAAAAGGAAAGCTTAGACATGAGGCTAGCAACCAAATCCTGTAAAAAATAATCACCACTGCTACAGAAACTTAAAGCCCTATCTTCCACTGGAAACGTGAAAGAATAAAAAAAACTCGTCTATGACACTGGCTTGCAGTTGCACCACTATATATCATGAATTGGCAGAATTTGGAATTCATGGGCTAGCTATTGGATCGGATCCTAGGGGGTGACTGGTCTACACACCCTCTTATTCCAGACTCCACAGGTGTTCCAGTCACGTTGATCTGGCTAGCAAGTGTTACTGGTTGATGTAAGTGATATACAACTAGCTAATCACATCAGTCAATCAGTAGTAGATAGTTTTATGCAACTATGCTTGCTTTCTTGATCACCATTCAGGATACCGAGCAGATCAAATTGTGTGACCTGAGTAAATTTAAGTTCCAAAGGAAACTGTGGTGAAATTCCCCCTCCTTCACTCATGGAAATTGTATATTAGGGAATTCCATTTGATGGTTCACCTAAATAGCTAGCAAGGAGTTGGGTGGTTTGAACTAATTCAGCTGTCTGAGTGGAGTAAAACACCGGCTACATCTCTGATGAATTTGACCCTAAACGGGCAAAATGTTCATCAAACGCTGTTTAGATATCAGTTCGATCTAGCTACCTAGTTAGCTAGTTAGCAGGCACTACTGATTGATCTGAGTGGTACACAATTACTTATGTCAGTTAACCAGGAGTATACCAGTTTCGTTAACATGCATCTTTTTATCGGCTTGAAACCGATAACTAGAATGCTGCCTATGTGATGCGAAAACATGCAGTTTCTGGAGGTTAAAAAGTGCATAATAAGCACTGAAAGTTAACTATACTTTCTACATCATTACACTATATGGAAGGATATGAATAGACGGTCAAACATGTAAGTCCTAATTGCAAGTATATGCGTCTCTTATTCAGTAAGTAATGTCTGAAAAAATTAGCGAACAGCATGAACAGTGAATTAAAAATAGAATTAATTGAATCTTTCTTTTATATCCTAGCATCAGAATTTTATTTATGGTATATTCTTTTTTGAAAAAAATACCTAAATATGTTAATTTATTGATCAAAAGTTTAAAAGGAATACTGAACAGTTAGATGAATCATTTTAGAGCATTTTGAAGAAATGGTGCTTTGATTAGTCCCTAGATAGTAACCAATGTCATGCGCCTGCCCCCTGGTTTCAGTGTAGACTGGAGGTTTGTATCATTAGCTGTCTGAATTAAAACCAGTTGATGACAAAAAACAAAGTTGGTTTACATCTCGACATCTTACTACTGCTAACCAATACATCACATCACTAAATGCAAAAGCTGAAGTTTTATCGAAATATCACTTAACATTAATAAGAAACCTACCTCACAATGAGTTCAAGTGTTGGTTTGCAGGGATTTGATTTATTGGTTACAGGATTCCATAGTGAGCTGACTTTGGTTAGAGAACTATTGAAAAAAACCTGCAGTGAGTACTGGACAGCTGTTTCTTCTTAGTTTGGGATTCTTCAGCAGTACTAACCCATTGCGGTTCCAACCTAGGATCTTCTGGCTACAAAGCGAGCGCTTAAACCATTTAGTCTAACTACTTTGGCAAAGTTACCTGGGTTCTAGTAAGGATTCTTAACCAGTTGGGTACAGCAGTTCGGGTGTGAGGACAAATTACTGGGCACCGATGACATTACCTAGTGATCACTCTATATCGTGAATTGGCAGAAGTTGGAATTCATGCACAAACCATTGGATCGCGTCCCAGTGGCTGAGTGGTAAACGAGCTGACGTCGTAATCAGAAGGTCCTGGGTTCGAAAGCCAACCATCATGTGTGTGTAATGCTAAAGAATCCCAAAAGAGGGCGAACCAGCTGTACAATACTCCCAGTTGGTTTTCCAATGGTTCTCTAACCAATGTCAACTCATGATAAAATCACAATGAGTTCAAAGTTATTCTCCAACCTGACAAAGGATGAGACGTTGCTATAATAGATAATAATAAGATGCAGACAGAACGCTGCCCTCAAAAGAACATATCCAGTCGCCAAGCTTGTCTGTGTTTATCACACGACCAGTTGTTTAACACAGTAAAAAGTGGACAGACTCTCACCTCATGTTAACTTCAACTGTATCCACCAAATTTACTTGCACATACACTGGGAGAACAGAGAGAAGGGTTATTGTCTTCATCTGTGAATATATACCAGTGAACCTGAGAATAGAGAGCCCACAAGTGTTAAACAGTGCGACTGCTTGCAATCTACTGGGCGCTGGCCATGTTGTGGACAATCTGAAGGCGTTCAAAATAATCGACAGCCAAAAGAAACCTAGCGTGTTTCGCTTAGTTGAGGCAATTGTCATCAAATGATTAAAATCAAATCTATGTACGTAGAAAGAGACAGTGGTGAATCTTGTACCGCTTTGGTGACAACAAAACAAACAAATTTCACCACATTACCTTCTGTCCTGTTTATAAACCTTGACTTTTTCCTCTGAACATGACTCATGCTCCCTGTCAAGGAACTTAGCCCTAAGTTCCTATTCTAGTGAAGACGTTTTCGTTTTGAACCGATAAATACTATATATATATATATCTCAACTTTAAATCCAAAACACCAGTATTCCTTGAACGAAATTATATTGTTTGGCAACTAAAGCGAGACAAAATACAAAGTCTGCAAACAAATGTTAAGTACAAATGAAGTTATAAGGTACTTTTATTCGTGTTCTTTCCACCTTCTCCCAACTTGCAAGCGATCGTTCCATTTGCGCCTTCAATTGGCCACCAATGGT
Organism: Trichobilharzia szidati; assembly: GCA_944472155.2. Classification (NCBI taxonomy): domain Eukaryota; kingdom Metazoa; phylum Platyhelminthes; class Trematoda; order Strigeidida; family Schistosomatidae; genus Trichobilharzia; species Trichobilharzia szidati. The sequence goes on along the minus strand of OX235272.1, from coordinate 41,411,726 downwards.
TGCCAGTTCCAATAAAACAAACGTTCAATGTTCACGTCCATTGACACCCCCTTCCCCCTTTTTGTCTATTTCATAAAAACGTATTTTTTTGTGGTTACGTCACCTATTACTTTTTATACTCTTTGTATTTAAACTTTGTTTCTACCAACAAAATATTCGTTGAACTCTGTCCTTTTGTTTCCGAGCACAGTTGTCTAGATTTTCCATACATAGTCAGTCTTTTTCAATCTTAACTGTTTGACAACTGACATCATCCTGCACTTATGTTACTCTTAACTCTTATTATTTACTAATATATATATATATATATATATATATATATATATATATAGAATAACACGATGAGAATAGAGATGAGGTATAAAGTATACAAGGAGTTAAAAAAGAAATAAAATGAAATTCCTACAAGTTCAGGTGATGGAGTTAGTACAAACCAAGGCAGTATCAGGAAGTTAGTAACAGTTTCCTTATTGCTCAAATAATTCGGTTAGAAGTCTTTGTATGGTCACAGCTTCAGTAATTCGAAGTAGTTGCAAAGTGCTTTGTCTACTTACCAACTTGAAAGACTCTACTTTGTTGACTTGTTTTCTTGTATCAGCCAGGTAACGGGCTGTGGCTCTGTTAAAAATGATGCTGAAACTCTAAGACTGAGATACTTAGCACATGCTGAACAATCCTTGTAGACAACCGTCTCTAAGTTCTTTCAATGTAATTGCTGCTGCATATAGATGTGAGTTCATAAACAAAGTTAGGGTTAACTGGGGCCGGAAACTGGTCTAGTTTGGACTTCTTAACTGAAAAGATGGCTTTATACAAGAAGACGAGTTTTGAGGCTTGATACGTTGTTGGTATTGCGTCTTTTGTATGCCTAGTAATTCTTTTTTTAAGTGCATAACCTTAAAATCACAGTTTAAGGAATTCTGATCTCTTCTCAATAGTACTGTACCCTGCCTTCTTCATGTCACGCTTATTGATGAAGAGCTTCAAACCAGGACGAAACGGCTGTCCAGTACTTCCTGGTGATCAAACCTGTAACTGGTTTCAGTTAGAGAATCTCTTAAATCCATGTGATACCAGAAAGCTATTTCATACTAATTTGGGAATTCTCACTCACGATCTCATCAGAGATCAATTTCAGAACCTTAAAGTTTACCATCCAGCCACGGTATCCAAAAGTGCATAAATTCTAATTTCTGCCAATTAGTAATGTGTAGCACAACCTCCAATCAATGTCATCAGCTAGTATTTGTCCTAACGTCCACATTGGTGGATCTCATTGGTCTGGACTTCTCAGCAGAACTTCAGATTACTTCATTCTGTAGTCAGTCACTAGCAAGCACTAGTTCGATCAAGCTTGAAATCAATCAGATCCATTTAAATCAACACTAGAAAGTTAACTGTTCAGTGGATTAATCGCAATTCTTGCGTTAAAATGCTTTATACCTCAGCTTATCTGGGTTTAAGTTACTCTGAAGCACCTCAAAATATTTACATCTACAACTGTAATACTGAAGGTATAAGTGCTTCTATTTAAAAGGGGAATAAACAACATGAACACCACTGTAAATACCTTTTCTATCACGGACTGATGTCAGAGAACCAGTGAAAACCACAGAATACTGGATGGCTGTTTTCTCCTAGTTTGGGACCCCTAGGCAGTGATGGGCAACAGGTTGAAGAAAGCTATAGTTCCAGTTGTGACCACTGGGGCTTGGTTCAGGTTAGGTGCGAGGATAGATACTCACTCCGATGACATTGGCTGGTGGTTGCGCTAAAATAACGAGTGGGCAGAGGTTTGAATTCAAGGGCCAACGGATCGAGCTTCAGTGGCTGAATGATCCACTAGCTCACCTTGTAACCGGAAGGTTCTGGGTTCAAGCCCTGGTGGGTGGGGACTGATGAAGAGTCCCAAACTAGAGGGAAGCAGGTATCAAGTACTTCCTGTGGGTTATCAACAGTTCTCTTAATGATATCGAAATCTTGAAACAAATCAAATCCCTACAAATTAAATCTTGAAAAATACTTCTGTTACCTTATTTTGTAAATTTTCACCATTATTTGTCTGTACTTATTGTAAATATATTTTTCAAATAACTGCATTGGAAATATGAATTTATGGCTTCTCGTATCACCCTCTTGTCGTCTGTTTTATCGAGGATTCGGTCAGTGTTAATTACAATTACAAACAATTATCACAAAAAAGAGGATAGAATCTAGCTAATAAATGTGATGTATTTTCTCAATACATTTCAGACACGCTGACCACTCACTTACTTGTTAAATCATACCACTTGTCTAATCATACCACTGAGCGTAGTGTTGCTTCCTTAACCAATTGAAGAAATGAAGAAACTGTTGACGTTATTTACAAAAGATGTACAATTTCCTTTGAACAACCAACCTTATAGATAGAGTGAAAAGTCCTTTAAGATCTATCATTGCTGGTGTATTCATAGGATATCGGGAAATAAATGAAATGAAATCTGCAAACGAAGTAAAAATTAGTTTCGACACAAAGTATGTGGATGACACTGGGTCCTTTGGCAAACTGTTCCGAAATTTCTATAATGTGCATCGGAACATTCGTTTCACAATAGGATATGAACGTGGCAGTCAAATTCGCGTCTTGGACTTACGAATTAAAAGAAAAACTGATAGCACAGTCAAAAGATCACACCTAAACAGGACAGCATTTAAGCTGTTCTAGCTGTTCTATCCAATAAAATACAAACAAGAGTTTGTCAGAACGCTGTTCGATAAAATGCGTAAAGTTTGCTCTAAAGACAATTTACATGAAGAGTTTGACTTCCTTGGAAAGCAACTGTCTGGAAATGGGCTTCTAGAGAAATTCATAAGATTCATGGATAATCCCCATCCAGGCATTAATGAAAACAAAACACGTAGATCAGCGAAGAGTCTCTTTTCGGCGAATTCATCTTCTTAGCTGTACAATCGCAAATATATATGCATTGTTTTGTTTGTATGTGTACATTAAGTTTGTCAAACAAAGTTACAATTGGTTAAGGTTAATTTTAACTAAACAAGTGAAGGTTGGTAATACAGGTCAAGAAAACTAGGGTAGTAACAAAGGTGATGAGATGTCAGAAACAGTTGTAATAATAATAGTGAGTTTTACTCAGGATGCACATAGAAACAAAGTAGAAATTATGTAAGAGGTCTAAGTGGATACAAGAATTACAATTGCTTAAGGTTATTTTAACTAAACAGGTAAAGGTTGGTAATATAAGTCAAGGCAATTAAGTGCTAGGATAGTAACAAAAGTGATGAGTTGTCACAAACAGTTGTTAAAAGAGGTTATGCAATAATAGTATGAATATTTTGATGAGTGAGTTTTACTCAGGATGCACATAGAAACAAAGTAGATAATACGAAACTATGTAAGAGATCTAAGTGAATACAAGAATTATAAGCAACTAAGGAACAGAATTCGCCGAAAAGAGACTCTTCGCTGATCTACGTGTTTTGTTTTCATTAAATTCATAAGACGCTGTGAATTGCAGCAATGACGAAAAACTTTGTTACAGTGGAGAAGAAATCTAAATTCACCCAGATAACCTTTATAGGAGATCATTTATCACACCGTATAAACAAGGGACTAAAATTTAGTTGTGCTTGCTACAACTTATCCGGCAGCTAGACTTATTCCTGCATACAGCACTAGTCGTGCACTTTCTTGCTCGAAATTGGACTGGCATCCATTTGATGACATTTCCCAGTGTGCTCACAAGTCCACATTTAAGCGTCCCGGCAATTATATTGAGAGAGACAGGAAGGCAGATTTCAATTCGCTTCTCTGAACACATTCCAAAAAGACCCAAGACCCGAAGATCCCTAGTTAATTATCAGAGCCACTAGCCATCATCTGATTGAATTGGTAAATAACTTAGATATTCAAACTGCATTTCATTATAACAATAAGCAAATAAATCCAAATTTATTACGGTTTTCTGAATCTGTTATCATCAAACAACTCAAACCAAACGTGTTTACAGAAAGAAACAGTGATTATTCTTACTTTACCCTGGTAACGATGTTTTCCATTATTACATAATCAGGTATTCTATTTGGTGGTGAATCTTGCACTGCCCTGGTGACAACAAAAAATATATACAACAGCTTGTTGTTGTTTCCAAGCCTAATTGCCTAATTATTCTATAAATATTTATAAACTGTCAAATATTGATCACAGTTCATTTGAATTATTCTATAAATAGTCAGTGTTTGTAACTCTTAATTAGTTAAATCATTCCGAACTAATGTTACTTTTACTTCCTACCAATTACTCCTTGTGATCGTGGAAAAGTATGTTCAAATCTTTAATGTAATGTAATTCATATTTTTCACCGTTCAGGTTGTAACCAGTTGAGAAGAATCCTCGAAATAATAAAAAATGAGCTCATATTATCCTCGTACATTTGTTGTTCTTGCTTTGTTCAAGAAATTTGTCAGTTGTCCATTCCATGCTGCTTTTCTCTGGATAGATCATTTTGGAGTTCCATAGTCTCTTCTTGTCAATTCGACGTTCAGGAGTGGATTCTTTGATTCATTTTCAAATTTCATTGTGAATTTAATTGAAGGATGGCAGTTAATAAACTCCTGATAGTCTATAAAAGTGTCATCGACGTATCTTTTGTACAGCAGCAATTCATCCATTGTTGATTTTAAGATGCCATTTTCCAGGCTGGCCATGAAGAAGTAGGCCAAAAGCGAAACTAATTATCACCTTTTATTCGCCATTAAAATTATTTCTCCAGTTATCAAATATTAATTTTACATACGTTGCAACTGTTTTCTAATCCAATACAATCTTTTCTCCGAGCCCCTTGTAATCTATATTCGTACCTTCAGACTTTCATATCAAGTTGAAAATTATTATCACCTTCGTTACTTTGTGAAATTAAATAAATAACAATTGTATCCATGTAAACTAAGGTGTATATAAATGCGATTGTAGAGCTTTTGAGAATGAAATCGCGGAAAAGATATCCTTGTTGAACTTCTTATTCTATTCCCTCTAATGCGCCGATGAGTATTTCCCACGATTTGACATTAAATAACCGCTTCCTTTTCTTGTTATTTTTAAATCATTACGCCATCACAGTTTACCCGTTGCCGTCTGCGTAAACTAATATCTTCATACCAAACTTGTGCTAACAGATTAAACTATAATGTATGTTCATACTTTGTTAATACTATGTGTACAATTTAGGCATGATGTATGTAGTTGAAGAAAAGCTTTGGAACAAAAATACGAACTTTTTATAGTGGGAATTTTGTTCGTCTTTCTATGACAAAGATTAATTATTGTCCATCTTATTTTTTAGATTTCTTGTCATTCTGCTTATTTTAAGTGGTCTTTCATTCTTTTATTCATTTCCAACATAATGTTACCAGGTTTATTGATAAACTCCTTCTTCTAATAACGCTATCCAAGTATACTGAAAACACGAAGTTGATTTTAGATTTTTGACAAGAAGACTCCTCCCCCATTGCATAAGCATCTGGAAAAGTGAAAATGAGATTTTGTAAATGATTTTTTTAATTTCATTTTTGATTACAGCTTGATTCTACACCGTATTTTCGGTACAAGTATGGAATTTTCAGCATGTGATATCGGTAGCCCAAATTTTTCACACCGACCACTGATATCAGATGTGCGTCTTTCCAATCACACATTTGCAAAAACACTTTACTAATCTTTTGGATTCTCTGAATTATAACCGACGATTTGAAACCTTATTCGTTTTACACAATCTCACATTGACAGTTTTAATGTGTTCAATGGTTTGAAAAATGTTTTTTATATAAAAGAAAAGAAGGCGTTCAGCGAAGAGATTCTTTTCCGCGAATTCATTCACTGAGCTGTACAATCGCATATTTATACAATTTTGTTTGTGCGTGGGTACATTAGATTTATAAAGTTTAGATAATTGTGTAATATAAGTATTTTTTGGCTTGGGAACAAACGTTAAGATGGAAAATAAAATAGAAATGATTAAGTGAGTAGAATTCAGATTAGGTCAGGTTGGCAACAGTGTTAATGAGTGGTGTTTAAAATCAAAGAAGGGTGGGGTTAGTGAATAATACAGTTGAAAATAAGTAAGTTAATCGGATGACATAACGCAGTTGACTAGAAATTGGACGTGGGTCAAGTTAGTAACATTGTTAATGAGGGTAGAGATTACAAAAGGGTGGGGTAGAGAATAATATAAGCGAAGATGTGAAATAATAAAATGCAGGAGACAAAATAATACAATTAGTAAGACTGAAATTAAGAAAGATTATGTCCATTGTAGATTTAATGAATGAACAAATTTCTTTTGTATGCAGAGTTCAGGTTTTATCAGATGAATTGCCATTGCTTCTGCGATGTGGAGAAGTTTGATCCGTACACTTTTAGCAAGATTGCCTTGTATTCTGTAGATAACTTTGAAGTTTATTTCTGGTTTTACTTGGTGTCCAGAGTCGATCAAATGTTCAAGGATCGAGCTGCGGGGGCATCGGTTTTCTCCTTTATAAAACCATGAAGGTAAATGTTCGTTGACGCGTCTGGATAGCGAACGCTGAGTACGGCCGATACACCTGGCTCCACACGAGCAGATGAATTGACAGGGCTGTCCATTCTCAGTATTTATATGCATCCCATTAGGCCGTGTACTTGTATTACGCAAATTAATTTCGATTTGCTTCAATTTAACTAATGCTGAACACCAGGAAAATCTTTCTTGTATTCAGTCATTCATGTTCAGTGTCAGAATATGTGGACCAGTCATCAAAGAAAGCAATTTGAAACTTTATCGATATTCTTTTCTTTGATACAGTTCGTTCACGAAGACAGGCAGATATGTAAAATCAGTCAACGTTAGTTTTTATGAGTCTGAAACACACATCATCATAACTCAGCCTCTGTATACAAAAGGATAGTGTGATAAACCTCTCTCTCCCCTGGTAACGGTATGTGATAGCTTCGTCTTTTATGAAACTGATCTGGACAAAAAAGAAATCATCTCTCAGTTCACTGAAGTACATCCACCTATCAAATTCACGCGTAAAGAAGAATCCCAAAGTAAAATTACCTTCTCAGACGTCCTACTCACAAAATGGCCGGACAGTAGCATAGGAAGGAATTTTCAAAAGAAAACTACTTGGACCGGTCAATATTTACATTTTCACAGCTTTGTTCCTGTCCAGTATAAAAATAAACTTGGTGAAGAGCTATTTAGTCACAAGATGCGACTGAAGTCGAACCTAAGGTTATTTATGACATGTTAAATGAAAACAGCTACCACGAAAAGTTCATTCCTAAACATTTTCTGTACCTGTTAGCAGGTAGCCTCTATATATACGACTACAATTCAAATGTGATATACCAAGTGAAATCATAACCAGCAAGTTAAGAAAATGGATTCAAAGAACATATGATGCAGGCAAGCTGAAACTCACATTTTCCACACAACCGGTTGTCTGATTCCTGAAACCTAGGCTAGCCACCTCTAATTGTATCTATCCGTTTAACTGCTCCTGTGAGGCCAGTTATATTGACTGTTGCACAATAGGAATTTAAGTTTTCGTGCTCAGCAATACCTACCAATGCGGCTGAATAAAGATGTACTGAAAACCATCAACAATTCGATATTAGATCACCTGGTACAAACCGGTCATAAAGCTAGCAGTGAAGAATCTTTCTTTATCATCTATCGGATACCAAGTAAACCGCCAAAAGCTTCCAGGTACCAAATACTCCAAACAGTAGAGGCTACTGCGATCCTCTCTAAACAGCCAGTGCTCTGTGCACAAAAGAAACAGGTCTGGCTAATATTGTCTGCCCTGGCCTGCTGTGGAATCTAGAAATTAATAAATTGTGTATTACTTTCCTTAATTTATTTGATATTTTATTCAGCACTACGTTTTTATGCATATGATCATTCACAGGTGCCTTCGAACTGTAATCTGTCGATGTTATTGATTCAATGTTATTTAAAACAATAATGTTATTAATAACAATAACTCTTTCATTATAATGATGATTCTAATGTGGAACTTCATGACGAAATTATCGAACAGAATATTCTCTGTTTTGTTATTCAGTCTTTTAAATTGTTTAATGAACACCTTTAATCGATTAAAACTGTAATTATTTTGTTGTTTTTTTCAGGTGTTTTTGTGTTTAGTTCTGTCGAATAACATTCCGCTTGATTTTGATCTTAACTTACTGAGTTGAACTCACCGTTAAGTCCCCAATTTTACTTAATTCTCTTGTCTATTTCATAATTTTACATTCACTTTTCACTCTCACCATTTTGAACTCTCAATCATTATTATGTATGCATTCAAATGGGTTTTTCAACCCTGTAATGTGTCTCTAGTTAATCCTTGTTTCTAAACCAAATCTGAATTTTGTCTTACAGCTGTCTTGTTTAATTATACTGTAATTCGTTAGCCCTTCAACACTGAATTGTTTTTCTACGTACATCATTTCGGACTTATGTCGTCTATGCTCGACGTCCCTGTGAGGAAAGTTTGTTCAGTCAGATCTTTTGTATTTTATACATCGATACTGTTCAGGATGTACGCAGTTGAGAAGCATCCACGATTTGAAATGAACGCTAGTATTATTCTGCAAATGTTTTCGTTCTTTTTTTGTTCAAGAACTAATCAAGAGAACCGGTTGTATGAAATTACAATCATCCTCCACTAGTTTTAATACCACATCTACTCAGTAACATTCCCCGTTGACAAGAATAGAGGGAGAGCAAATTCAGTGCCTGTTGATAAGGCTATTTGAGATAACTGCTCATTTCCTGTATATTTCAAATCTTTTGGTATGGGTCCTTATGAAAATTTAATTAACTCTTTAATTGAAAAAGACTTATTGCTGGACACTAAATTTTCTTCTAGATAACTTCTTTTTCTTCAGGCTGTACAGTTGTATATGCGTAATAATTAAAGAATTGCTTTTACGAGTTTAACCACGGATTTATATCAGTTAAAGAACCATTGAAAGACAGCTAGGAGTACTGGACAGCTGCTTCCTCCATCCTAGTTTGAGAATCATCATCAGTACGCAGCAATTCGCGATCTTAATGCAACCACCACCGAAAGTAGAAGTTAGAATTCATGGGCTGGTCAGTGAGTAGGGTTTCAGCGGCTGAATTATGTACGAGCTCGACTTGTAACCGGAAGGTCCTCGGTTCGAACTCTGGCAGTGGATGCGCACTACCGATGACTCCCATCCTAGGACGGACGAAACAGCTGTCCACTACTCCCAGCTGGTTTTCAATGGTTCCCTGACTGTTACCAATCCGTGGTCAAATTTGTAAAAACAAATCTAATCCTACAAACCAACTCTTAAAGAATTTTTGTTAATGACAAGACTAGTGTTTTTAAGATTTCATCATGAGCTCACATAGGTTAGACAATCATTGCAAAACCAGCGATGAGTACTGAACAGCTGTTCCTTCCTATTCTGGGATTCCTCAGCAGTAAGCACCCACCGCCAGGGTTCGAAATGAGGTCCTACTCGTAGAGCATTAAGCGAGGGGGACTTAATCTACTGGCCAGTGCATGAAAAGCGAATTCCACCAATTCATGATATAGCGTGACCACTAGCCAATGTCATCGTTGGTGAGTGTTTCTCCTCGCACCCGACTTGCTCTACTGTTTTCAAAGAACATCGAATCACTGATATCAAAATTCAAAAAGCTATATGCAAACGTTAATAGATCATAATCCGAAATATATGTATGCGGTAATATGCACAAAGTGAACACCAGTATTCCAAAGTAAATAATCATGAACAACAATGAATACATAGTAATGAGTGCTTATGACTAATGTGCATACTGAATTCTGTTCATACTATGGTGGTGTGATACAGACAATGTGTACCAACGGAACATAATTCTCACATATTCCCACAGTTCCATACTTCGTTAGCTACAGGATACTATATATATTTGTACATTCTATTTCATGTCGTTTAATATAAAGCAAAATCACACGCTCAGTGATTGGTTAACAAATATAAACTGTACAGGTATAAGTAGCGGTTTGATCAGTTGAAAATATACCTTGGCTTCCGTGTCTTGCTTTCCAATGTTACAATACTGTTTATAAACCTCATATGGATGAGTGATCATATCAAAAACACGGGGAGAAAATGGGGATAAAGGTTATATATGCAGGTGTGTTAGTGTGTAGGCTAATCAAACAGGCGTTTTATGCATACAGAATGAAAGTCTTTCCTAAAAGGCTGAAGTAATGCAGTAATTATGAATTTCTAGGTTCTAAAGTAGGCCAGAGTAGGTAATAATGGCCGGATCTGTTTCTTTTGCACACTGAGCTATGGTTGTTTTAGGTGAATGGCGATAGCCTATGATGTACGAAGTTTTGATATCCACACGCCTTTAGTAATTTATTTTCGGTACCTGACAAATGACAGAGTTCTTTTTTTATTCTTTTACGTTCCCAGTGAAACATAGGGCTTCAAACTAGAGGATTGAAGTTTCTATAGCAGTGTTTGTTTTTACAAGATGGGGTTGCTAGCCTCATGCCCAACCTTTCCTCTTTACCAGCTTTTATTTCTGGCTAAGCGAGGTAAAGAAGTGAATCGGTGGCCAGGGATCGAACGCCTAACCATGTGCATGGTCGGTGAGCGTCCTAACCGCTGCGCCACCGATGCAAATGAATGATAGAGTAGGGGTCTTCAATGCTAGATTTATGACCGGTTTGGACGAGGTGATCCAATATCGATTTGTTGTTAGTTTTCACGACATATTATTCAGCCATTACACTGGTAGGTGTTTCTGATCACAAAAAATAAGTTTCGTAGCGAAACCAATGGCCAATGTGTTTGGCTCCACAGTAGCAGCTGAACAGATTAATACAATTAGAGGTGGCTAGCCTAGGCACCTCAGCTTTCATTTAAGGAATCACAACTAGTCGTGTAGAAAGTATGACCTCCAGTTTACCATCACTAAACGTTCATTGAATCGGCTTTCTTAACCTTTTGGTAATTATTTCACTCCATAAAGCACATTTGAATTTCAGCCGTATATACAAAGGCTTCTTGTTTACAGATAGTGAACAGTTCTTTTCTATTTTCTTGGCCACCTGTTTCATCATGAACTTTTCTTGATAGGTATTTTCAGTTGCATCCTGTCCCTATTAAATTTGTTTTATACTGAAGAAGAACAAGGTTGTGAATATATGTATATTATCCTATCCATTTAATTATTTTATTCATATTTCTCTTTATACAACCATCTGGTTTTCTTGTGAGGAAGACATCTAAGATGGCAGTTCTTCTTAGAGTTACTACTTCACATCTGGATGGATTCCATTGAATTGAGACATTTTCTCAATGGATGAACGTATCACTTATATATTGCCAAAAGAATGTGAGTTATTTTTACGAGTTGATCACGGATTGATATCAGATTGAGAGTGCTCGTCAAACACTAACGCGGTCCTGGGTTTGACCTACAGACGATGCACTTCTAAACTTCGCCCATTTCGCTATCTGATAGTAAACTCAGAAGGACGGAGTCAGGCTAGCAACCATATCTTTAAAAAACAACCAGATTCATCGCTATCGCAACTTTGAAGTTTCCAACTTGAAGCCCTATGTTCCACTCGGGACTCAGAGGAAGCCTTTAAAAATCGAAGTAAGCTGGTTGTTTGATGAGTCCACATAAACTCGAACGGTTGTTTGAATTCAAAATAAGTTCTAATTAAAGCGAATCTCAAACTACAGATTTTAGCTAACACTTTAAATGAAGTAAAATGAGCATTCCAAGAAATTTCATCGAATTCCCGAAACTGCAATTCAATGGGAACATGGCTAGTAAAGTCCTATATCAAAGATCACCTACAAGCATAAAAGAGACTTATACTGCCACCACCCTTTGTTTGTCATTTTCCAGGCGACTAACTATAGTTGCTCAAGCAGAATACAAGTCGTCACTGGTTGCGCTACTTCTATGTGCATTTACATATATAATTGCTCCTGTGGAGAAATCCACATAGTACGAATAACTAGACAGCTCAACACACGTGTTAATGAGCATCTTCCTTCAAGGTTCTGAAACAGCCAGGTGAAATCTATAAGAAGTTCTATTTTGGTTCATTTGATTGACAGCGGTCATCAAGTGGACAGAAATAGTGCCTTCAAAGTCATCTATCGCATTCCATCGAGTCTTTCGAAAGGAATTTTACACACAGACGAATCTGTGGGAATTACTTCAAGAGAACAAGCCTAGTCTTTGCATATGAAAGAAGTTTGTTCCACCATTGTCTCTCCCTTGCTTGCCTAGGTGAATTCTAATCAAGACCCCCCAGCCCTTTCTTATTTTCCATTTCCTTCGTACTTTTATCATATTTATTTAAACTCTGATTATCTGTCCACTTCACCTTTAGTATTACGTAATTTTTAAGATTTGACCTAATTTATCTATTGAATTGTCTACATATACACACATATTACTACCTTTGTTATTCTTATCGCCACCTGCATAAACCTTATTGTCAATATTTTGTTATCATTATAATCATCGTTATTAACTACGTTCAAAACATTTACCACATTACTATTATTATTAGTATTTGATCCACAAAATCACCGTCATTAGTTAAGGCTTTCTATGTATATAAATCTATGTAAATTAGAGTAAAGCCTGAAGAAGATCTAACTGAAAGCAACAATACTGTTTGCCAATGTATCTTGTTCTAATATTAATAATGGGATTATTTCAAAAATATTCGATCTTTTTATTAACGACAATAATAATAATTTGCTTAATTCTAACACACTACTTATTATACACACAGTGTGGAATTTTCAGCATATTGTACAATATTGCATATAATTCACTGAGGAAGAACAACAACAACTACATCACAAGGTACGCTTAACAAAACCTCATAACAGTAATTTTTGATATTAGCAGAAACAGTGGGGTCAAAATGATGTACATATATGAAGTAGTAATAATAATAGCATTAATGACACGAAATTATAAGATAATGGGGATAGTGTCACCATAAAATTACAATTATGAGAGAATAACTGATGTTAATTACCCATTAATTCGTAAATTTCACGTTTAAAACTAACTTTATCACATTAAAGGCGCGCTAAATGGAATATCATTGAGATTTTATATTTGATTGGAAGGATTTCATCATGAGCTGACATCAGTTATAGAACCACTGAAAAACCAGCTAGAAGTACTGGACAGCTGTTTCGTCAACTTAGTTTGGGACTCTTCATCGGTACGCACCTACCGGGGCTCGAACCCAGGACTTTCTGGTTAAAAGGCGAGCTCGTTTTCCAATGGTTCTCTAACTGATGTCAGCTCATGATGATATCCTTCATCCAATCAAACAAAATCCCTACAAAACCAATACTTGAAAATAAAATTTTTTATCATGACTTCTACTCCTACATTCTGAGGTGCTATGGGAGAGTTCTGAATAAAGAGGGTGATGAGTGTCAGAAAATATGGATTTAGACCATTTCTCAAATGCGTTTAAGTCTCTGTCGACTAACATAGTAACGAGCTGACTAAGTGGCACACAAGTTACCTTACTAACAACCTTTAGTACCCTTCACAATATAAAATGAGTAGTCTAGGAAAGTCTAAGGGGGAACAATAAAGAATAATAGATAAGATGAAAGAGTTAACAAATTGTAAAATTTACGGTTGCTTGATTCCTGATTGTTGTAACTTTTTAATGAAGTAGGTTACATGGGCCATTTTCTTAGAAATTGACAAGATATGGGATAACTAAGAAACGTCGAGGGATAGATAGATATTCTCTATATTGGTACGCTCTAAGCTACCAGCACTGTGTAATCTAATGAGCTCATTAAGATCACGTTTATTCCTGAAAGCGGAATTAACTATGTGACATTTGGAGGGATTTAGCGTTACACCATTAAGCTTAGACCACTGACTAATGTCGCACAGAAAGCTATTCCTTTTGGAATAGTAAGCTCGGGAATTAATTGGCAACGAGACAGTAAGGTCGTCAAGCATATTTAACAAAGTCGATTTCTTCCGAACAAGACAAGTCAGGCGAGAAAAAAGAGAACAGAACCTCGAGAGACACCGGTTCTAGTAAGCGAGGAAGAGGGAGATTTACCTTTATATACAGTGTGCTGTACTCTGTTAGAGAAATGAGAGTGCAACCAGTTAACCGTCCTGGAAGGAGTCAGTTGGTGTTATGGAAAGCTTATCTAACAAAAGACATCTGGGAACAGAGTCAAAAGTGGATGTGTAGTTGAGGAAAGAACATCGAACATATATATATACATATATTTAACTCCTTTGTCTAAGCAGGATCTAAAGTACATATACTCTTGCTTTATATACGAACTATTTAGGGTCAATTTGTATTCTACTCCCCACAAAATGGTAACATTGTAACATTTAAATGCGTCTTATTTGCATAAAATGCAAGTTATGTAATAGGTATTACAACATAAAACAGTAAATAAAAAGAATTTGAAAACACTTTTTGTCCTTCTAAACTACATGACTTCCTAATCGATTTTTATTGATCTTCAAAGTCAAATGAACAACAACAAAATATTGCAGTTAAAGACAGGTATTTTATCACATGATGAGATTTCCCTATCGGCAAATCAGTAGGATTTGTGTGTGCAAATGGATGTGTGTGTAAGTCATTTCACGGTAATTTACATCCCAAGAATGAATACTGCCTTTTTAGGGGAACATTTGATTGGTGCATTCAGTGTGCCATTTTGTTTTTTCACTAGTTTTCCCAAATTTACGTCGTTTGTTCATTGTGTATATGCACCTATGGCATGTGTTTGAGAGTGAAAGCGCACGCCCATACAGTTCCAGTGGGTGTGCGTGTAGGAAACTAGATTCCACACACACACATAACAATCAATAAGATTGTGCGTATTCAGGAGGCGTATAACAATTTTCCTCACAGAAAACGATTATATCCAATAATATATATTTGACGATCAATTGAATGTTGAATAAATGTTGACATTTTCTTTTGTTTTATAGAAATGCAATGTAGGCAGGAGTTTCGAAATTTTTATTTTTACTTTTCTTTTATTTCAATAGTCATTCAGTAATTTCGAATTTCTGATTATTAAAAGGCGAAAAAAAAATAAAATGTCGATTTTTAATTACCTTCTAATTTGTCAGTCGAATAATATTTCATACAACAATCTTGTTTCACCATAAAATTGGATATTAAACCTTTCGAACTTCATTTCTAAGCAAATTCAATCCATAAATTATGACGTATGTAGAGAAACGATTGATTTTACGCAATGGACCACCATGGGGATTTCGTTTGTATGAAGATTTTATGGAGGGATTAATCGTTGCCAAGGTGAGTGCTAATTATTATTACTCTTTTTCTTTTCACTTCGTCTGAGTTCCGTGTGAAGCATATGGCTTTCCTCTTCACTGGGGTAACTAACGCTTAGGTGAGGTTTAGGAGAGGTTCATTGACAGAGATGGTTGGTGAACATCCTACCCTTCCGAACCACCAGCGCATGAGTAGTAGTAGTAGTAACAGCAATGGTATTTTTGTCTAAATTATTACGCATAGTTGTTTTTTTACCTCCTTCTACATGGAAAGGAAACGAGAACATCCATCGCAGAACTCCAGGGGGGCACACTAGTTTTATTCCTAATTATTGACTAACTGCGAATGCAGAGTATTGTAAATCTTATTTGTTTGATACTGAGTGGCTAAGTATAACATGAAGGACACTTTCGAATTCGTTGAAAAAAACCGAGAAAAATAGGGAGACCAGCAGTGAAACAATGGTCTGTATAGATGTCACTTCTGTGTTCACTAGCATCCTTTATTAGAGATCACCAAGTTCTTCTGAGACGGCTACTGTGTTCTATCACGAATTTGAATTTTCACTTTAACAGCGAATTCTATTGTCAAGTGGCGGGCGTAGCAATCGGACGCCACCTCTGGGCCGATTTATTCATGACAAAATCAGACGGCAGTCCACTTAAAAATGTAATCAGCAAACTCTCGTTCTACTGCATATATATGGACGATACTTTTATCTTGCATAAGAATAAAATCAATGCCAATGTCTTTCTCAAACCATCCACTATGGTTCATCCGCAAATATAGTTCACATACGAAACAGGGGAAGACAATACTTTATTATTTCCTGATATCCTGCTAACAGGAAGTCTAGATAACAGTTTAAAACAGGGTATTTTCCCGAAAAAATCATGGGTTGGCTAATGCACCCATTTCAGGTCTTTTATTCCACTTGCCTAGAGACAAAATCTCATCGCTACCTGGATGTTTAATATGAGAAACTATCTCCACAACTGACGATCTGGATGGTGATATAATAGAAAATAGAAAACTTATTATGCCAGAACAGGTATCCAGAAAGAGTTATTAGAGTCTCTGTAATGAGAACAGATAGAGAAATATGCCTACGGACGGTCAAAAGACTTTATCCAGAGAAATAATATCTAAAACATTCATTACCTACAACTAAGTGTTTAATATTCCCCAATCGTTGTATAATTCCAATGCAGATGAAGGATAAGCCATTGATTCTGACCACTTCAGTTTGTATTTACAGGCTTAACTGTTCTTGTGGAGACAGTTACATAAGTAGAACGATTCGCCAAGCCCACCGTCACCTCCTTGAGCATTTTGCAGTTTGGTTAAGAATAGGAATCGTGAACTCGAACAGGAGCTTCATTCTGGAACAAGATGGATAAAAAACGGATCCTTTACAATTAATTCTACATCAGGTGCCACCTCTATTCCCGAGGTTTGTATGCTTTCGACTGCAAAACATAGATGGGGCAGATACCATAAAAACGATTTCTAAGTCGTAGCCTACAAGGACCCAACCTAGAACAGTTATCTCTTCCAAATAAATAAATAAAACTTTTATTTGTACTGCTAACTTTATTATCAACACCATACTGTGCTATAGTTCCACAACTTAACCTTATTATTACTTCATTTATTTTAAGTGCTCTTTTATTCCTCCTACAAACTGATTTGATAAGTAAATGTTTGATCAGACTTATGTGAAAGTTACATTTGCAAAATCTCAGCGAAATTGAAGTGAGTAATTTCAACATTTTCCACGTTCAGTAAAGTGGTCAGAGCTTATTCAAGGAAATTAATCGAAATTAAAATAATAGATATTTATATATAAAAAGGACATTATTTTGTTTTTAAAAGCTTTGTCAAATCATATGCATCATGAAACGGGCATCAAAATGTAATAAACGAAATTGCATGAACTATGATCACAACTTGACCTCAGACTGTAATCAGTGTGTACTTTTGCATCAGATTTTTAGTGATTGTGTTTGACTAAAATTTATGGCCGGAGATAACTGAATATGGAAAAATATATTTTTTTCCAAGAATTAGTTTGTAGGGATTCTATTCATTTCCAGCTAGATCACGGAATGATATCAGTTAGAGAACCATTGAAAACCAGAAAGTACCTGGCAGCTGTTTCATCCTTGTTTGGGACTCCTCTGCAGCACGATTCCAAACTCAGTGAGTGTGTTTTGAAGAGGAGTCCCAAACAAGGATGAAACAGCTGCCAGGTACTTTCTGGTTTTCAATGGTCCTCTAACTGATATCATTCCGTGGCCTAGCCGGATATCAATAAAATCCCTACAAAAACCAATTCTTGAAAATTAATCTGATGCTTTTTAGTGACTGGTTGCAGTACGCAGTTGCCTGGAGTCCTGGTGAAAGTCATGGCCAGTGAGGTCCATCCATTTGGGAGTGAGCATGGAGTTCCCGCCGATGATATTGGCTGGTGGTCACGCTAAAATTATGAATTGATAGAAGCTAGAATTCATGAACCATAGTATTGACTCCGAGTGGCTGAGTGGTTAACCAGCTTGCCTTGTAACCGGAAGGTGCTGGGTTGGAAACCCAGTATGTGTGCTGAGGATGAGTCCCAAACTAGGATAAAACAGCTGTCTAGTACTCCCAGCTGGTTTTCAATGTTTCTCTAACCGATATCAATCCGTGGTCTAACCTGACAAAATGTGTGTGAATGCGTTATACAATAGTGTGTGTATATGCATGAGGGGACAATTTAAAATCATTCGTTAGCCTCTCCATAAAGATATATAGACAATCGGGAATTTAGATCAATAATGATTAAATAATGATACATATGCATTTTTATTTATTAATCAGGACACGCCATGTATCAGCTAACGTCACTCCATCAGTAAGGTTCAAACTGTTGGTATTCAGCCATATATGCGATGCTTCTTCCTTTATACGAACCAAAACCTTTCTGTAGAATCGTAGTTCTATCAAAGTCAATTTTGTGTCCCATTTCTAGCAAGTGCAGTGCAATCACCGATCTGTTTTCTACCTTGTTGATCTCTGTGGAGGTCTTTGGAGCCTCCTTTAGACATTGTTTATCCTCCTTCACCCTTACACTTACCTGTCTGGAAGTTTCTCCTACATATACGGCGTCACAGTCCCCATATTTGATCTGGTATACACACAATTCTGTTGGTTGTCTCCTTCTATTTTATGCTTAAGCTTCACCAGTGATGAGTGTAAGATGTCAGTTGCACGAAAATACACTCTTATATCATGATTGTTAAGGATTCGTTTTATCTCATTGGATGTTCGAAATGCACAATTGACTATATATAGTTAAATTATGTACACCTTATCTTCAAAGCACCATTTGCACAGATCTTCCGTGTTGTGGTACCTCTCACCATCAAATTTTGTTTCTTTGTGTTCCTTTTGCGTCTCCCATGTATTTCCACAATGCTGTATCATTTGCTTTCTCTGACAAGAAACGTATCTCCCTGCTATTTGATATGTTTTGTGTCAATGAATGTCTCTTTGTATACTACTGATAAATCTTATCAGTGGCACACGCCATATGACGATATCTACCAATCGAAATTAAATTAATCCGATTCCCTACAAATTCCACGATCTAAATATGAACCACATCCTGTTATACGATTTTATAATTACACACCAAATTTAATCATGTGTGCATCGGTGGCACAGTGGTCAGGACTCTCGGCGACCATGCACATGGTCCAGGGTTCGATTCCCTACCGACGCACACCTGATATCAATGGTCGGCCTGCAAAATTTTGGCGACCGATATCACATGCTGAAAATTCCATACTTGTACCGAAAATAAGGTGTGGAATCAAGCTACAATCAAAATAAAATATAAAATAAATCACCGTCACACGATAGGTTACACTAAGCGTAGTAGTGACAAACTTGCTGACTTTATTATTCACATTTATGTATTCCTGTTCATACTATTTGTACTGAAGTCAGATACTAGACATGATAATATTGAAGTGCTTCATCAAGTAGCCTATATATCAAAATGAAGCCGATCAAATCGGTGCAGATTTATCAACGGGGGTTCTTCCATACAGGTCCTCTCAGTGGTGTTAAGTAATGTCTTCTCCACTTTCTGGGCGTCGAACTTGAATTGTGGTCTATCTCCAGCTGCTTTGAAGGTCTACAATTCTACTAAGAAGGTCCTTCGCACTAGGGAATGATCTGAGTTCACACCTGCTGTTCTTCTCGATGTTGTATCTGAGTAGGCTTTGTCCTTGTTTTCTTGAGATTGAGATGAAGTCTGTTTAATTTTTGTTGTCCATGTGGTGAAACCCACGCTGCCTTACGTACATTCTTGAGCCCGCATATGCGACCTCCATTCATTTGCTGAGTTGTTGAAGGCCCAGAAGACTGTGAAGAGTTCTTCGTTCTCATTCATTTCTCCAATAGATTCCCGACCCATGATGAGTTCTCTTCCTGTACTGTCTGATGCCAATCAACCTTGTATTCAGATCACCTAATAGGAATTTTATCTTGCACTCCACCCCAGGTTTCGTCCATTACTGTTCTTAGTTGTTTGTATAACTCTTCCTTCTTCTCTTGAAATCATAATATCCACTCCTTCCATATGCTGGTGGTTTTCATCTGGGTAACCGAAGTGGGTTATTCACACTTCAGTTACCTATTTGAGGAGTCCACTTCACTTCCATCTGCTCCCACTGAGAACTTCTACATCGTTTCTTCTCATATCTTTGCATTCCAAGCAGCCTTCTTTACCACTTTCGAAAACTGTATGAACATTACATATTCCTATATTTATTTTTACTTTTATTAAATGAAGTACGTCCACTGACTGGCTTCCAGAAGGCCTTCACTAGGTTGCGTCATTTTGTTTCTCTGAATAAAGCGAATAAAAGACTTATTTTTAATACATTTTTTCTGTAGTATTTGGGTTTTTTTTCCAGAGTAGGGTTGCTAGCCCTACGCCCAACCTTCCTTCTTATCGCCCGGGTAATACAAGCTAGTAAACTAGTAAACTATGGAGGGTATGAGAATTTCTGGGCTCTCATGGAGACAATTACTGGCGACTTCAGAAGACAAGATAACATGGAGATAAGCTATTGAAGCCTTTTTTTCCACCTGGAACCTAAGGTACCAACAATAATCATAGCAATGTTAAAATTGATTCCGACGGGAAATCATAAATGTGAATAAATGATTTCAAATTCCACCTGTTGTACAAGAGGTGATGCTTACGACTCAGTAGCTTATTAGATTAAACTTTGGAGTTTGAGGCCAGGGGTGCTTGGACAAAGTTTCATTAGGATTCCACTTCTGGTAACCATCAAGGTAGTAATTTTAAGCTACTGATGGGCATAAAATCCGATTATTTAATCAATGATTCACTATTAATCAGTCGAATAATGCCCTGAATGACTAATCTTCAGATTTAATTTAAAATGATATTTTCTCTGACGCTTTTACCCTTAAATATATGCATAAGTGGTTATAGTCGTAATGTGCTGTTACAGTTGTACTTGTGTACTAAGATAATGCAAAGAAACAGACTTGATAACAAATTTATCAGAGTTTATTATTCACTAATGTCTGTCTTACTTTCTTTTTCATAGACTGTGATGTTGTTTTGTTTAAATGATTTTGGTGATTCATCCACGTTAATCACATTATTCTTAAAGTCTATTTATGGTCTATAGACATCCTATCCAGCTGCTACCTTTTTTATTCTACCCAACTTATTGATTAATGAACACCTGTGAAATCTAAGTGGAATTATATACTACTAACAGTAGTCAACCGGCAAAATACTGGAGCAGTTTTAAATCTGCAAACTTATATTTTTAAACGTCCCGCAGACATGCTACAGTTGTATCGTTTTTGAACAATTTTATAAAGTTCAAGAGTTTAATGTTATCAGTGGAGGAAGGCTATCCGAAGAAGTCTAGAAAAGCACTCTTGTCTGTCACATCTTGGGATTTCAACTAGAAATCAGTTGGAAGTATTCGCTATTTAAGCTTCAACTCGTTAGACTGATTTATACATTGTATGCCTTCATGATACTCCAGACAGGTCCCACAAAAGCACCAAAGGGTCGATCTTAGAGCTTCTTTCTAAAATATCAATTTGTAGGAAGAAAGTAATGTGTGACTCAAACATTTACCAAGTTTCAACACACTTGAGAGTCTGTGGATAATTGACAATTTAACTGGTAATATGGGAATTAGACATTAGTTACAGACTTACATACAAGCTAAAACAAAGTCTTATCTAGAGGCAGGTTTATTCACGCTAGATTTCTCTAAGTATTTGGTAATGGAGATATTGAAATAAGAATAAACAGTTCAGCGAAGAGTCACTTTCTGACGAATCCATTCTCTTAGCTGCACAATCGCAATTATATATAACTGCATTGAATGTTTGCGTGCATTCAGTCTGTCAAACAAGAATAAAAATATTTAATTGAATTTTAGACTTTCCCGTCGACTGATTGGACCGAAGTGCTCGGACTCAGGCTGACATGTGGGCTTCTTCTGCAGATGCTTCGACAATTTCTGGGCAAGTAATTAGAATTTAATTGGTGTATGGTGACTAACAGTGGAATCCAGTATGCGCATTTCGTCCTATTTGGGACTCGTCAGTCCAGACATCTTTGAAACCTCTGCACAAGAAGCCAACATGTCAGCCTGAGACCGAGCACTTCGGTCCAATCAATCGATGGGAAAATTTAAGAATTCAATTAAATAATTAATATGACACGTTGCACAAGAGGTGGCTCTCGTGGCTCAAGCGGTTTAGTATATAGCACTTTGGCGTTTGAAGCTATGGGCACTGGGTTCGAGTCTCGTGGGAACATCATCGCTTACTGGGGAATCCAGGTACATCCAGATGACGAGTACCAAACAGGACGAAATGTACATCCTGGATTCCACTGCTAGTCACCATCCACCAATTAAATTCTAAGATAAAAATAGTTTGGAGTATTGTTCACGTTATCGAAATACTTTGAAACAGTGATGAATAATCAAACTGTAACTAGACTAATGCTGTGTAGCGTGAACAATCTTCAGAAAAATTGGATGTTAATAAAAGAGCATGGGGACAAGTATCAAAATAAATTATGTACCGGGGGAAAAGAGTGAACAAAAGCCTAGTTAAGAAAATGGTGATATTCACTGTCATACGAAAAATGAACCGAGTAGTACTAATTACACCCAAAGTAAAAGGAGAATTTGGAGGAGTTTCTTCTGTGTACATAAATGGCAATTTTTCATCCGAATCGCTAAGGCCTTGAGCAATGTAAAGTATACAAAAGCTAGTCATTTTCAGTAGGCTTCTTTTGACTTTGGAGATGAAATTGAAAAAACTCTTCTTGTATACAGAGTGACTAGTGTCGAATACACGTTCAATTATAGCACTCCTTATTGATCTGGTGTTACCCTTCTTTAGCCAAACGGGATAATGCTATTTTACTCTTCAGGATAAAACACGCATCGAACTACCTATAGATCTCGCTCCACATGACAAATTAAATTGCTAGATACTCATAGAAGTGATTAAATGTGACAGTTTATCTTTAGAGTTGTTGAAAGACATTGGATGACAAGAGAATACTGGTTGTAATGTAGCAGCAAAGAATGTTCTTTCCACAATGCTTAATGTTCTCTTCTCTATAATTTTGGCCAAAAGGTCACCTTTGGACACGCTACATTATTATTCTGCTGCATTCCAAGCAAATATCTTTATCGTTGTACTCCATGTTACCCTCATACCCACACCCAACTCATTGCTTCCCATCTGGGTTCTACGCATCTCCCTTTTTCTCAGCGTATTTGTTGTTCAACGGACTCTTGGATGGTTTGCCGTCGTACCAAACTTCCGTATTGCTTATCCTTCATGACCAGCTATCTGATCATAAGTATGCAGAGATGAAGGTAGTTATTGATAAAAGTCTGAATCGATCTCTAGGGAATACTTTTGGTGAAGTAGACGCCAAGTCTCTGAACCATAGAGAAGAACACTGGCGTTGAAAATCTCGGTCTTGTTCCCTATACTGAGTGCAGTAGCTATCCATTCTGATTTCAGAGTAATAAAGACCTGTTGGTTAGTATGAGGGATTGGAGATAACTCACGTTAACCATTAGTATTAGCTACTAGTTATCCAAAATTCTAAGGATCTTTAATACTCTGAATCCATCTTGTGTTCCAGTGTTCTCTGAAGTCGATCAGCTAACTGCTAAATATCTGTTATCATTTTAAACTAGACCCCCTGAGCCCAATGGTAAAACAAAGAAACGTTTTATACTGAATTGTTGCCATATTTATCTCAGGTCTTGGTTAAATTGTTTAAGATTATTATTATTAACTTCACTATCATTTGTTGCCTAAATATAGTCTACCCAACATAACGCTACTCAGATGTCTAGGCTACGATTAAGAAATAAGAGTATGTATCATTTTATTTATTATTCATAAACCATTAATATTAGATTAAAAAGATGTCATTTTTGTTTCGGTAAAAGTAATTAATGTAGGACAATACAGTTATGTCTGCATGCAAAAAATATACCTTAATCTCTTTATATACTTTCCTTTAACATAGCTGCCTGAAAGCTATTATCAGTATTCTTATTTATAAGTAGGTTAGTCTTAAAGAGATTCTCAATATCATATCAAACTGAATGATTATTTATGCTTATTATTCCCTTAGATCCCCAGCGGAAAATAGGGCTTCAAAAGTACACCTTCAATTCATCCTGTTCTCCTTAGACTTCTCTAGCTTCTTCCATGAACGCCCATAAGTTCTCATCTCCTCCTGACATGATCTTATTTACGTCACTCTTGGACCAACGCCCAACTTATCGTTTCCCGATTCATGCCCCACTCGTGGGTATACCTTGTGCGTGATGTCACTCGACAGTCTCTTCAGCTTATTTCCGATCCACTTCCATTTCCTTCCGCGTATTTGTTGGGCGATAGATTCTTGGTTGGATCGTCTCAACAGAAAAACTGATCTGACATTACTATCTAAAATCTGCATCGTTTTCTCTATACCTAGAACAGAAGATTTCTAGTCTGATTTCAGAGTAATGTAGATCTGTCACATCTTTCCGATCCTGGCGGGTTTTGACATCGCCATCGTCGTCAACTGCCTGAAGTTGAAAAGATACTGCGCAAATACGTTAGAATGCGTCGGTGGCATAACGGTTAGGACGCTCGCCAACCATGCACATGGTCCGGGGTTCTATCCTTGGCACAGACGCACTCCTTTACCTCGCTAAGCCAGAAATAATGCTGGTGAAGAGGAAAGGTTGGGCATAAGACTGGCAACCCCATCCCATAAAATAAACACTGCTACAGAAACTTCAAGCCACTAGCTTGAAGCCCTATGTTCCACTGGGGACTGTGAAGGAAAAGAAATACGTGCGAGAAGTAATCTTATTCAGATATCTCCTGTCGATAGTGCTTGGTTTTTCTTGTTGTTATTAGTCAGGCATCTTCACTGCCTCTGTCTTCTCTATGTTCACTTGAAATTCTGTATTTGGTGATCACCCTTTCGAATTCAAGTGATATTAGACGTAAATCATCTGTGAAGTCGAAATCTTCTAGAGTCTTCCTATAGACCCAACGTGAAACCATTTTTAATTGTTTCACTGGACCATCTTCATGTGGAGCACGATAACAAGATAGTATTTCACGTAAATTCACCAATAAGGATGGATTTGGATGAAATATCCTAATTTACGTCTTTTTGGAATTGACATGGTTTTTTAATACTGACTGTAGTTATAATTTTCGCTTACAAATTGCAGTGTCAAACTGGACACCATCAGTAATGCTTCACAAACAAGCAAATTGCAAACTCCCCTGTATGGCTAAGTGCAGAAACAGAGAGTGTTCCTTCTTGGATAATCTAATCTACTCTTATCCCCTTAACTTGGTCTCCCCACACAAGTTTGAGTAATGTCAGTATTGGTCATTTCATCGAATCTGACCGATTCAAAATGGTTCTCGCTAATATACAATATTATATGCATGAAAATGTATTCAGTTCACTTCTCAGAGAAGCAACACCAAGACTGACTTAGAAAACTCTATAGAAAAGAACCTAAGTTGAAAATGCAACAATATCTACTACGCTGTGGTGCAAAGTTTGAATCAAAAGTGTAGCCTTACGTGAACCAGAAAAATGATGATTAAAAGCTGACAGAGAAGATTTACACCTCAGGAGGATGCTTTTGGTGTCATCATCTTCAAGGAGCTGCATGATTTAACTCCAACGCTTTCATTATCTTTCTACGCCACAACTTCAGTTAAATTCCACAGATAATGAGAGCTTTTAGAATCCACCATGAATGCGATAACTAAAACGTCTGATGAATTTGAATGTAATTAGCTGTCTGCATTGCTTTTTCATTCCCTCGTTCACTTGTATGAGTACTGACCATTTTGTTGACCTGATATTTGACTGCTAACTCATGTAAGTTCTTTGTCGCTGCCTGATAAATGTGATCTCCATCAATATGTATACTGATTGCAGATTCATTTGTGCATCAAGCCTCCAGGAATTATCTGACATTATTGGTATTTTCCTTGTCTAAGATTCCCACTTTTATACAGTCGATTGGTATCCATAGCGTAAACTGATTCACTTCCACGACTCATGCAATACTGACAGCACTATGATAGGTAGTAAACCGGATGCCTCTTATCTGTGCATCAGTATATCTTCATATATTTGTTGGTGGTCTCAAATCTTCCTGATTCCCGAAAAAATCTTTCGTCTGACTCATCACATGAGGATGTTGAGACTTTCTCGTAAAGCTTAACCTCTTCTCTTACGATTTATTAATTCATGTATTCTGACTATTCTTGTTTACTGTTATCCCTTATGCTTCCCTGGGCTTCTCAAGAAAGATTACGTCATTGAACATTAAATGCTGTAAGCAGGGTTAGTGGTATGTCTTTGACTTAACTAACAGACACTGGTATTGCTGATAGATGTTTGAATTCTGTCCATTGCTAATCTATGTTTGTAGATGCTCAGATGAATAGGGCGTCCACATCGATTGATATAATAATTCTCATAAGTGAAAGATTTAATTTTCATTCCTGAGTACTTATTTCACCGCTACTTCCTCTAGTTTTATGTTGAGCTGGACGATTTCGCTTCGTCGTACACGAAGAATATCTCCGAAATCAGTGCTAGCATATTTAAAAAACGCTTTGAATAGATGCCGTCCATGAACGATAGACAAAACCCCTTATACTGTGTGAACAAATGACTCAGAAGCAGACGAAACTGATGTTGTCTTAAAGACAAATTGCGTCAACACTGAAAATTGTTATATGAATCCAAGTTGACGCCTTATCAAGAGATATGACAATTAATTCTTCATATTAATGCCTATAAACAACTACGGACATCAATTTGACTGCAAAAATATTCAAATCTTAGACAAAAGAAATACCAAAATTGCCACATAGTAACTAGAAGCTTGATACTGTTGGTTACTGGTTCAGAAATTAATCCCTGAAGCTGTAAAACCGGAATATGAAAGATGTAGTTGTATAAAATTTCCGTTAAAGGTTTAGTCATGAGGTGACCCCCGTTAAAGAACCATTAGAAAACCAGGGAGTACTCAACAGCTGTTTTGTCCTGGTTTGGGACTCTTCACCAGTACGCATCCACCATGGTTCGAACCTAGGGACGTCTGATTACAAGGCGAGCCTGTAAGCCATTCAGATTAATTAATCTGATAATAATTAGAGACTTACTGTATACAAGAAGTTAACTGGAGTTCTACTGGCATCCATCAAGTCAGGTAACAGAACAGTTAATCGCCTATGATATTGGCTGACGGTAACGCTATATATTGTAAAATGGCAGAATTTGGAATTCTAATAGCTGGATGGTCTGTGGGCTCGTCCTGTACCATGAAAGTGGAGGGTTCAAATCCAGATGGGTGGGTTCTGATGAAGAGTCCCAAACTAGGGCGAAACAAGTGCCCGGTACCCCGTGGTTTTCTAATGGTTCTCTAAATGATGTTAACTTGAAATCGAACCTACAACCAACCAAATCTCTGCAAACGAACACTTAAAATTCCAGTCACAGAGTTGTGTTTTACAGAAACATCTGTAAAAAATAATTCACGTGTTTCTTTTACTGAGTTAACCTGTGAGCTAGGTTTCGTTATTCCACCATTAGGTTTTGAAACAGCCGTTAACCAAAACCAAGTACCAATTTGATTACTTGATGCTTATAAATGCATAAATACACTTTGGTTGGACATTAGGCGGTAACTAGTGTCATGCGTCTAGTCCTTGGTGCTGGTTTGGAATGAATTCTATTAGTCAAGTTTACAATATGACTGATAGAATTCACTCTGCTCCAACACTCAGAACATATGCACGATATTAGTTACCACCTAGTATTCAACCAGAATATCCACTACCGACCTACAGGAGGTCGATCACGAGGTCAAATAACTCAGTGGTAACGTCTCTGACTGCAGCCCTAGGTGACTGGGTTTCGTATCTCAGATTAGGGGAATGAGCTATTTCAAGGTTGCAGATAAGCTTTGATGACGAGTTACAAAAGGCACGATATCTATGTCCAAGGCTTCCTGCTGACTGCCTTCAACCATCTAATAATAACAACTATATATATATATATTGTGTATGACTGCTGAGAGTGTTAGTGTAGTGTATCCTAAATAAAATCAGGTGTTTAAATTAATAAAAAGAAAACATTTTATCCAGTAACTGTGATGAATTCAACAGCTGTTACATCTGTCATATGATAGTTCCACAGTTTAACACACTATTTGTGTAATTCAGCTGTACTTTCTTGTTTACACAAGTGATGACAAACACTCACACATACACACACCCCGCCGATCAAAATTGTGTCTTCACCTACAGTGAAAAAGAAAGAGATTTCCACTTAGTGTATGATATGCATCAAAAGCTGGCTAGATAAACAAAGAATTGAACTGAAGAGCATTAAACACCTGTTCCACTCTTGGTGGAGACGTACTTACAACCGTAAGACTAATCATTTCAACAATTATCACAAATCAGTATTACAATGCTATTATACTTTGGTTGGACACTAACCAGTAACCAGTGTAATGTGTCTAGTTCTATCTTTTGTGCACAATGTGGCCACCATTGTAGGTAACTCGCCATCACGCTACACATTGATTTTATGATATTAGATGGTTGGAGGCGATCGCCAGGAAGCCTTGGCTGCACTTAGGTTTCATGCTAGTTCGCCTTCACCAGTCAACGAAGCGTATCTGCCACCTTGAAGGAACTCATGTCCCTTCTGAGATTCGAACCAGAAGATATGCCTTGCTGACGAGTGCTAACTGCTATAAAACCTAGGTGCAGCAAGGGCTTCCTGACGATTAACTCCAACAGTCTAATACAATGCTATTATTCAAATATTTAGTTAGCATCAGATCAGTGACATTTCCTAATTTTTCGTCAGGGTATTGTTAAAAAGAGAAACTTCCTTGCACAATTTTTTTCTGATGAACATTGTGCATTAAATTTCCCCTCCTTAGCTTTAATTATTGTCTTCGTCTTACTATGACATTCTCTCAGGCATTTTTAGCGTTTCGCCGATTTCCAGTATATATTGTACTTTGAGGCATTATTACATCTAAAACATACTGAAGATCAAAATAACAATAAAGATCACTAAACTAAGTAAGAGGGGTAGTGGTACATCTGCTATGGTATCAAAACAAAGTTTACCAAAGAAGGCTTAGTGTGATGACGAATTGTTGCTTTGAACACCTAAAAATGGTTTAAACTTTCTAATTGCTAGGCCTTCCATAAACTTTAGGATGCACCCAAAACACGTTTTATAGGTAGGTTTGAAAGATGTGTAAACATCAATTTGACGTCCTGTCTCCATAATATATTTGACAACAGAGGAGCTAGGTCTCCTGTTCTGACCATTAATGGGCCCTGAAGATTCCATTCCTTTTTGGAGCCACTTAGGAATATGCTCTGAAGCCAGCCCTTACTTGCAGAGATCGATGAGTCCTCCCTATGTATGTGTATCCACACCTACATTCAAAGTGGTAAATACAATGAGATGTGACATCATTTTTCGTATGTTTCAAGGGCTTAGATAGATATATTGGCTTCACATTCTCAATTATTACGATATTAGCTGTATAAAAAGTCTTTTTAACAGCAGTGTTCAATCTCTGTCTAGTTGTTAAGGTGCTATGATGCTCCATATAGGGTAGCTTGATGTTCACATATTTCTTGTCAGCGAGTTGGAGAATGGGTCTTGGTGTTCTGACTACTTTATATCTCCTGATGAACTTATCTGGATAATTATCATCAACCAGAGTTTGTGTCAACTTTCTTTCTTCCGCATCAAGTGTGTCTTCAGTGCATATTCAAAGTATTAGAGAATGTGAAGCCAATATATCCATCTAAGCCATGTGAACATACCAAAAATTATGTCACATCCCACTGTATTTACCAATTTGAATTTACTGGTGGACACAGATGTTGTTATTTTGACCTTCAATATGTCCTTTTAACTTCATCTAAATTGATTTTCTCACCTCTTAACGCTTTATTAGTTTCATACATATTCCTATGATAAGTCCGTGTGTGATCAGATTGTTCGACATGTGTTGCACGCAACTACATTATACGATTCAAACAAATTACGTCTTCTTATTGCTTTATCTAAATTCATTAAAGGAACTAATTTTTTTAAATAACCATAACTGTAAATATTTATTCAATGAGTGAGAGTATTTGGATAAGTACATTAGAGGCACACAATAAGGTAAATAATCTAACAAGTGGATTGTACTCAAAATACACATAAAAGCGAAGGGAAATATGACATTACGTGAAAATTCGAATGAAATACAAGAGTTATACAGTGTTAAAAAGCAAACAAACAAAACCAAGTTGATAGAAAACAAAAACGAGGTTGTTACCGTGATGGTGGAAGTGGTTGAATAATTTACCTTTGTATGTAAATATTCAATTTTTTCTGTCTGAAAGACTGGAGCTTCAGAAATAAAGGTTGTTCTTCAATTTGTAAATTCCTTAAAGAATGAGTTTGTTGAGACAGGATGACTAGTGTTGACAAGGTGTTCGTTTATCGCCCTCCTTACATAGACCTACTACTGCATTTCTGTTGCCATTTACTCTTCATGTACATTTCGCTTTCACTGAGATTATTTACTGACAAAAGAATGGGATTGCAATAGGATCTTTGGGCAGCTGGGGAAAATGGATTTCCCCGAAAAGTCTCTTCGCTGAACATGACATGTTTTGTACTTTTCATTTAATGCCTGGATGAAGGTTATTCATGAACTATGATACACATACGCACACATTTCAAGGGAATTTAGAGTTGATAGTGATGTAATGATGTTTGGTGTCACACAAAATCGAAGACTTACAGGCGAAAACCGACAAACTGGTCGAAGAAGCAGCAAAGACAGGACTCCAGGTGAACATAGACAAAATGGAGGTTATGAAAATAGCCAACCAACAACAGCAACAACAGCAGCAACATCCAGCGCCAATCACCATCAAGGGGAGGGATTTGAAAGAGGTTACTTCATTCACTTATCTAGGGAGCATTGTCTCAACTACAGGCAGGTGGAACCGACGAGGATGTCAAATCGAGAATCGGGAAGGCGAGAAACACATTCATCAACCTGAAACCAATCTGAAAATCTTCGTCACTCAGCATCAACAACAAAATACAGATTTTCAATACTAACGTCAAGTCAGTTCTTCTATACGGATCAGAAACTTGGCAGGTCACAAAGAATATTTCCAACTGCCTGTTGCAGACCTTTATCAACAGCTGTCTTCTTTCTATACTGAAGATCAGATGGCCGGAAAGAATCACCAACAAAGAACTATGGGAACAAACAAAACAAGAACCAATCGCTCAACAAATATGCAGGAGAAAGTGTAGATGGATTGGACACTTGCTGAGGAGGCCGCTAGGTGACATTGCGAGTCAGACCCCCGAGTGGAACCTGAAAGGAAAGCGGCGAGTGGGACGTCCAAGGGTGACATGGAGGAGATCGTGTGAAGAGGAACTGAAACAGTATGGACTAACATGGATGCAGGTGAAAAGTGTAGCAAAAGACAGAAGCAATTGGAGACGTGTAGTTGAAGCCCTATATTCCACTAGGAACCCAAAGGAACAATAATAATAATACATGAATAGGCATTGACTTTTAAGTGAAGATTATTCAACTGTGTATTAACACATCATACCTGCTCCGTAGATCAGCATGATCAAAACGAAATGAATAAAATTCGTGGTGTAAAGTGTAAACGTTTCATTTTGAGGCTTCCCGTCACCAACAGACAGCTTGCATAAAAATATACATAGTATTAACAAAACATGAACATACATCTGGTTTTATTCTATTTACCGGAAGTTTGCCAGTTTAGGGAGACAACAATAAGTGAACTATGATGATGGCACAATCAGTTACTAATAACACAAATAAAGAAAGTGGCCATTTATCGTTTGTTTGATACAATATTCGAGAAGCTTTGTTAATTGAATTAACAAACCATCTCTTGAAAACTGATCTGATGCTCGCTGGTGACTGGCTACAAAAAGAAGTTGGCTGGAGTTCTAGCGAGAAGTTATGACCAGTGAGGTTCGGACGGTTAGGAATAAGGTTGAATACTCACTGATGACATTAGTTGGTAGTTACGCTGAAATCATATATTGGGAATTGGTAGAATTTAGAATTCATGAACTGAGCACTGAGTTGGGTTCCAGTGGCTGGATGGTAAACGAGCTCGCCTTCGAACCGGAAGGTTGTAGGTGCATATTGCCGATGAATCCCAAACTAGGACGAAACAGCCGTCCAGTGTCCCCTGGTTTTCAATGGTTCGCTAACTGATCTCAATCTGTGGTCAAAAAAAGCAAATACACCAGCAACACAAAGGGAAAATAAGGACTACATAGTACTATACGAAGAGGCATTTGGAAGTGATTAGAAATCAGTCGTGAACTAAGACCAGTGGGTCAGATAAAACCATTGTAACAGTGATGATAAGGACGGTAAAAATTTTAAAAAAATTCACCTGTGTAACAAGTAAAAATGTAGGTTATGAGGTTTAGGCAAGATTAATAACTGTTTCTTTCTGTATACATAAGTTTGGTTTGAGTTGCTTGCAGTTCCGATATCTCTGTGTCACTTTGTGTCCCATTTCGACTCCATGTCGACCAATGTGGCTGGTAAGGGAGTGGGAATCTTTTAGTTTCAGACCTTTCAGAGTGTGCTTGGAGGAGTTAGCAGACGTCTAGGTTTCTGTCCTCCTAATGTATTTGCTCTAGCACTTACAAGTTATTCTGCAGACACGGTTAGAGGTGACCATCTGACCTTAACGCACATAAGTGATTACTAATCACTTTTAAATGCAACTATATACTACTAACTGATTGAGATGAGTAGTTTATACCACTACCATCAACTAGTAGTGCTTGCTAACTAGGCCGAAGTGATTATGTAGTATTGTGTAGTGGTTTTGTTTTCCTGTATTTTTCTAGTTCAATAATGTTCCCTGTTGTTAAGTCAATTAACAAAACTTCTCAAATACTCTTCCAAACTTTTGATAAATAAAAAATTTTTTTCAAGATTCCATAATAAGCTCACATCGGTTAGAGAAAACCTGAGAAGTATCGAACAGCTGTTTCATCCTAGTTTGGAACTCTTCATCAGTGCAAGCTCACCTTGTAACCCAAAGGTCCTGGATTCGAAGCTCAGTGGGTGCGTATTGCTGAATAAGAGTCCCAAACTAGGCTGACGAAACAGCTATCCAGTACTCCCAGTTGGTTATCCATTGGTTCTCCAATGTTGTCAGTTGTTGAAGCAAGGATTCGAAATAGAATGTGAACATTTTAATGCTGAAAATCTTGTTCTTCTCCCATAGATTTATATTAATATGTGCCAGAAGAAGTAAAACCAACTAAAATCACTAATCATATGATTTTAGTAGATACTTGCTTGCCTTGCCCAACTGACCTAAATACAATCAATCAATCAATCAATACGTCGCACTGACCTAAAACACAAAACATAAGAATTTCACTTCTGTTTAATATCATCATTGTCAGTACATGAAGATACATTTAAAGTCATTGATTAAACAGTCTTGTAATCAGTTCACTATTCTATTGCCCAATATTGTTTACATATATATTCTATGTATTATTGTTGATGTAACATTTCTGTGTTATATAATTTATTGGGCAATAAGTATAGAGGAACACGCCCAAGAAGGGTTCATACACAAACATACATACATACAAACATACATAAACACATGAAAACGATAACACAAACCGTTTTTACACGGTCTCTCTCTCTGTAGTATAAAGATTGATATATGCGCATGTTTGGTTACATCGTTAGTTCCTTTTTAGAAGAAAACCGCAAAAATCATAAAATATTATTATCAGGCTTTTCAGTTATTTACATGTTGATTTTTTTTGTTTTTTTTTAACTATTAACTAGAAAGGAAGGAATGTAATCTATGCATAAATTTCACTGAAACATAAGCAGAATAAGAACCAAAAAGAAAATAGTGAAATCAATTTTTGTATTTCCCTCCAACAAAATTGATTATTGATTAATACTGGTTTCTGCTTCTTGATCAAATATCAGCTGAAAGTTTTAATTACTTTTGCCTAGAAATGGTTAGAGAAATAATTTCCGTAGTAAGATTTTGACAGAAGCCATCATCAGTCAGTTAGAGAGAGAAAGCACTGAAAACCGACAGGGAGTACTGGGCATCCCTTTCGTCCGACTTTAGGACTCTTCAACAGTACACACACGCACGGCCTCACCAACAGGGATCGAAACTTGGGCCTTCAGATTATGAGACTAAGCTTGTTGGTTATACAGTCATTTGGACTGGAATTCAGTGGCCATGGTGGAATCCACTGGTCAGGAATTTTCAGTACAGCTTCAGGAAATTCATCTAGTAGTCATGAATGAGCTGAAGATTGATTATGGGTTTGGTAAATTGTTATAGATTCCGTGGATTATGACTGATGGCGAAGGTAGCTGAGAGATTCGAACGATAAGCCTATGAATCACTGGCGCCGCGATGTACCAGGTGAATCTACCAAACTCAGATTTTAATCGTATCATCGTTTCACTGCTATCATCGTGGTTTAAAAGGTGGATGAACAGTGAATATCTATGTTACTGTCAGTGTACTGTTATCATTATAGTATACCTGTATTCCAATCTGTTTGCCACGGTCTCTTTGAGCTCGCTCTACGATTGCCAATGAACTTTCATTTCCTTCTCATACGATCTCCTCCAAGTCAATTTGGAGGCCTGTCTGGAGTGTGTTTTCTCTCAAACTATCTCCTCATAGTGTGTTCGATCCATCTCCATTTCTTTCTGCATATTTCTTAAAAGAAAGGTTCTTGGTCGGTTTGCTAAACTGCACAGTTCCTTGTTGATTATTTTTTCAGTCTTGAGTGATGACAGCTACCGATAAATGTCTGAAGCAGTCCGTTGGACATACTTTTGTTGATGCATACAGTCTCTGAATCACACAGAATCACTGACTGATCTGACATTAATGCCGAAAAGTCGAACCTTTTTCACTAAACTCTATGCAGTAGATTATAAGTTTCCAGACCGTAGGTGTTACGAACTTCTTGGAATAATTTGAGCGCCAAGTCAGATTGATTCATTATAAATTATTTAAATTAATCCCAGAGTGTTGAAGAAAAAATTAAAACAAGATTTTCTGAAAGTTTCGGTGTGTAAGCCACAGCTTCTTCATCAGATTTATTCGGATTTTATTAATCATCGGGACAAATACTAGCCACCGATGACATTGGCTAGTGCCGGTCGCTCTATATCGTGAATAAGCAGAAGTTGGAATTCATGCACTAGCTATTGCATCGGTTCCCAGTGGCTGAATGGTGTATGAGATCGCCTTGTAACCAGAGGGACCTGGGTTTGAACCCTGCCGGTGGGTGCGTACTACTTAGAAGACCAAACTAGAACAAAACAGCAATCCATTAGTCCCTGCTGGTTTTCCAATTGTTCTCTAAATGATTTCAGCTCATGATGAAATCCTGTAACCATTCAATCAAATCCCTACAAACCAATACTTGAATAAATAAAATGAATCAAAGTGAACTGAAACGATATTTTTGATTGATGTGTCTCTTTAAAATACAGCTTATTACTGGAGTGTTCGACGTAATCATTTACGATACTGTACTTCCATAAGAATCTCATTACACAATATGAAATGACATTAAATCAGGGAATCTCTCCCCTTTTAAACAAGAGGTATCGATTAACTTACAATCTATCAGATCCGAAACATTTATATGAGTACTTCTTGCTAGTGCATGAACTATGACAACCATTAATGAAATAATCATGATTATTTAATTGTGATGTCAGCAAACAGATCTCTTGATTTCGTAACTTCACTTCAAAGCTGTACAGTTATTTAGGGGATCAAAGGTTATTGTCAGTTAGGAACAAAGCAAAATCTTCTGCCAGGGTTACATGATGTATGACCAAGTCTTTCGAAGAGGTTGCGTGGACATCTTATTTAGGCAGCTGAAGCCTTAGCAAACCATATGGTAAAAGCTGGAATTTTTGTTCAGAAACATTTTTTATCCAGCCATTTCTTACTACTGTGGCCTTAGTACTAATTGTTTTCCTGGATAACTGTATAAAAAGCTCTGTTTCTATGTTTGCCAAGCCATTTTTAATCCTCTGTTCTCATGGAACTTATCAACTATTTCTAAATGATTATTCATTACTTAACTTACTAGATCTCGACTCTCTTGATTACGTAAGATTATTCTTAATTTTTCAAATATTGTTATTACTCATACACTTTGATTTGCTCAGCTAATATCTGAAAAATCACCTGTATTGTCAATTAACACTGTATGTGTTACCTACTTGATGAATATAACCAACCGACAACAACGGCCAGCATCAATCACCATCAACGGGAGAGATTTGACAGAGGTTACTTCCTTCACTTATCTGGCCAGGAAGCACGGTTTCAACCACAGCCAGTCAGAACGGATAAAAGTGTCAAAGACAGCCAGCCAGAATTGGAAAGGCAAGGCAAGATACGCCTTCATCAACCTGAAACCAGTTTGCAAATCGTCTGCACTAACTCAGCCAGCCAGTATAAAGAACAAGATTCGGATTTTCAACAA
Organism: Trichobilharzia szidati; assembly: GCA_944472155.2. Taxonomy (NCBI): domain Eukaryota; kingdom Metazoa; phylum Platyhelminthes; class Trematoda; order Strigeidida; family Schistosomatidae; genus Trichobilharzia; species Trichobilharzia szidati. Next base: position 41,375,083 of record OX235272.1, on the reverse strand, counting down.
CAATGTGACGTCAGTCAGTCACTTCTTCTGTATGGATCAGAAACTTGGCCAGCGTGTTACGAAAATCATTTCCATACGCCATTGAGGAGGCTGTCGAATGACATCGCGCTCAACGCAGACTATCGCTCGATTGGAATCCGAATGGAAAGCAACGAGTGGGTCGTCGGTGCGGTGTGACATGAAGGAGATCGTGTGTGTTGGATGAGGAGATGAGAGATTGCTGGCATTCGCGGAGCTAGCCAGCTGAAGAGGACAGCAGAGAATAGTAGAAAGTGGAGTTGTGTTGTTGAAGTGTATGTTCCACTTGGAACCCAAGGAAATAATATAATATAATAATATTGTAAGCCTCCTACATAACTGTACGTTGTTGAAATTACGAAAAGGGATCTCTGCCTGCCGACTAACCTGTTCTGAAATGTATGAAACTCACGATGCTGACTGCTGTATGACATTTAATGTAGCTTTCTACTTATCACCCCCAGCCATCTTGTGATTAATGCAGTGCTCCACAATCGTGAGTCTGATGAGTTTGATGATAATATTGTACAGCTGATAGATAAAATTCAGTCACTACCACAAAGGAGCATATACATTATGATAGTGGTTACTCGCCCAGTGACCAACCAATGCATCCAATCTATGGCAGATGCTTAATTTCAATACTTACCAGACTGTCGGCTTGATTGATAAACTTTAACCAGTACTTGGTATAGGCGGAGTTATTGGTTCCCGTTCCACGACCACCTTATTTACACAAAAGGCAGTTGAATGAGGCCATTTATATCCTAGAATGTGTTACACCAGTCTTATAGCTCGCTAATATGACTGTGGTTGATTCTCAATAATTTTGGCAGACATACTGAGGCTTTAGTTTCATTTAATTGGGTAGATACTGGCTTCATTTATAGGGGAATGTGTTACTTTCGCGTATAATAAAGTGTTTGTCTAGTCTTGTATTCGAGGTGAGTTCCACTGAGCTTACCTATGCAGTGAATAACTGACTGGCGCGATCATTCACCGGAATAACTATGCCTGCCCAAACATTAATATTTGTACTAATTGTGTGAATGATCCACTGGGGCAAGGATCTCTCAACTAGTTGCACTTCAGGATAATACTGCATTCTGTTTTGGTCTTGTAATAGGATGGTTTAAGTGTGTTCAGTTCTCCTGAAAACCTAGGTATAATTATTCAGTCAGTGCCTGTATAATTGTGTTAATAAACTGTTTGATCCTGCCTGTAGTCATATACTTGTCTCAGAGACTAGGTCATACATGTCTAAGTACATATACTGGAACAAGTAGTATCTGTTAAAATAGTTGACTGTAACAGATCCACGAAAGCAACTGACAAGAATACTGACTTTCATCACTATGGCAAGCCTGTAGCCTACACGATCTCTTACGTGTAACTCTCGGACGTCCAACTCGTTGTATCCCATTCGGGTTCCATCACAAGAGTTTATCTGGTACATGATTTCATTCAACGGTCTCCACAGTGTGTGGCTGATCCATCTCCATTTCCTTCGGTACATTTTTTGGGCAGTAGTTTCTTAATTAGTCTGTTCCCAGACTTCCTTGTTGCTTGTTACTTCTGGCCAGTATGGAGCGAAGGCAGCTGTTGATGAGAGTTTTATATCTGTCCGAAATGCTTTTGGTGACACACATAGCAATTCTTATTAACTGACTTGATATCAGTGTTTAAAATCCGAATCTTCTTCTTTATGACGAGTGCAGTAGATTTCCAGACCGATTTCAAATAAGTAAAGATATGTCTTGCCTTCCCACCTAGGTGACTGTTTTAATCCCTACTGGCATATTCGTCACATGATAAAATGTCGTAATTATAGTGTTGAATTCTGACTTCACACTTCAATATTATCAAAATGTTGGGCAGTATTACATACTGTTTGACTCCATGTTTCACTGTTCATGATATTTTTTAAGGCAATATTACCGGATCACTTTAAATGTAACCTTTTTAGTAACATGAATTGATAAATTTGTTCATTTATAGGAACTACTGGAAATTGAAGATATCCATGACTCACTTGTCTCTTGTTCCTATGGTTTGAATTGAACTCAGTGCATTGTTACCTAGCTTATTATTCACTCTTCACCTTACGCACCACTCGCTGTTATAACATAACTCCTTTGCCACTGTATGCATACATTTACTTGGTTTAAACTTGAACTCCCTGTACAAAAACTATATAAACATAATTTTCTGAGCAGTGTTCACTAAGTCTGGAACTTCCTGTCAGTTGACATCATGAAAAGATTTGCCAGTATGCTAAACCTTTTCTGCACATAAACTTAATAATTTATTTAGGCTTTAAGCAGCAGGTGATGAGAAGCCCATGAAATAAACAATGATGATACCATATTATCCTGCAAAAACCACTATTGTTCTTGCTTTATTCGAATTTATAAAGAGGAATAAATGTATGATGAGATTTTGTTTTTACGTAAAAGGAACAAATGACTTCAAGTGGTTGGATCGGCCAGCGCATGATTTTATTCGGAAAATAACCCACATAATACCACTGTTTCGTCTTCTTGTTAAAAAGGACATCAAGAAATGAAATAGTATTGTCTTTCTGTATTTCGTATATGAACTCATCTTGACGGCGTGAGCTATGCGGAACGTCTTGAGAGGGACCTCGGTGTCAATTTTATTCTTATGCAGATTTTTTTATCATGAAACATCAAGGTACTGATGAGATTTCGTTTGTACGCTTGCTTAAAATCGTCTTTTATAATTATCAGTGTCGCATATTTTTAAACACAAAATAAAGGCAGTCTTAATTTGCTTCAAAGAACAGACATAATGGCAATTACGATGCAGAGGCTGAACCAAAATTAGAGATGAGATAGTTATGTTTCTAATTTGTGACATCTGGTGATGCATAAAACTACAGATGTAATCGCGTGTGAAGAAAGAAGGGATACAGTTGTTATTTTAACATATATGTGATAAAAATGAATACCACTCGAAGCGAGTAATTACTCCATGTCTTTTATATCTACGCAAAAAACAGCAGCACAGATAAAATGTGTTAGATAACAGAGACATAGTTCAAAGACAAAAAAAGAAGAAAAGAAAACGATAAAGGTGTAATCAGCTTACATATTTAGCCACGCCTGTCGCCGTCCCCTCCAAAACACTCACCCTATTAGAAGACAACTATGATACTGTAAAATTAAGATGAAATGAATTACAGGAAAATACAAATCGTGTGTATTTTGTTGTGTTAAGTGACTTCAGATGTGCACTTGTCCCCTTCAGAAATAAAGGATAAAACTTCTATGGAACTGTTATATATGTATATATATATATGCAATGCTATCGGAAGATCTTAAATCTTAAGCAACAAAGCAATAAATAATTTTGATACGGTTATCCAACCGATTAAAAGGGATGGGATAAATTAACTCCTTATGTCAGCTCTAACTTTAACAGAGAGAAGACCAGTAGTTCAGCGAAGAGTCTCTTTTCGGCGGCGAATTCATTTGCACTGCTGTACAATCGAAAATATATATGGTTGTTTTGTATGTGTGTGTACATTAAATTTGTCAAACGAAAATACAATAAGTAAGTTTTTGGTGGAGTTACGTAATATAAAAGGCGTTTAGAGGAATTGGAAGTTGATATAAAAGGGTAGTAACAAAAGAAACGAATATCACAACAACATCAATGTCCTTTAGATAACATCGAAACAATAATATCAATAGATTACAGTTCAGTAGCATCAACATAACAATAAACTGAATGTCAGAAAAATTAAGAAGGATAATATTACAAATTCATGAATTCATAGTCTCTTGTTGGTATTAGATGGTTGGAGGCAATCGGCAGGAAGCTTCCTGTCGATCAATCGTGAGGTCAATCGTGAGGCCGAATAGCCCAGTGGTAACGTCTCTGACTGCAGCACTGGGTGACGCGGGTTCGAATCTCAGAAGGGACATGAGTTCCTTCAAGGTTGCAGATACGCCTTGCTGACGAGTGCCAACTAGCACGAAACTTAGGTCCAAGGCTTCCTGCCGATTGCCTCCAACCACCTAATATCATCACAAACTATGTACACCGTGATGGCGAGCTACCTAGAATAGTGGCCACATTACAACCTGACTGATAGAATTCAGTCTGCACCAAAGAGAGGACTAGACGCATCACACTAGTTACTAGTGTCAAATCAAAATATCTTGGCAATTTATTTGGCACCTGGTAGATGATAGAGAAGGATTCTTCAACGCTGGCTCTGTGGCCAGTTCGGACCATATGATCCAATATCGAACTGTTAATGGTTTTCACTACACTTTTACTTAGCCATACTAGGCGATGTTCTCGAGCACAAAAAATTAAGTTCCTAGAGCAATGGCCAATATAACTCGCTCCATCACCAACGCAGTTGAACTGGTAGATACAGTTAGAAGTGGCTAGTCTAGGTACTTCATCTTTCAATCCAGGAATCATCATCTGTCATGTAGGAAATAAGACTTGTAGTTTACCAACATTAAAAGTTCTTCGAAATGATTTTCTGAGCTTCTTCGCAATTATTTCACTAGGTACGTCAAAAATGAACCCCAGTCGTATGTATAAAGGCTTCTTATTTACAGATGGAAAGTAGTCCTTTTCAACTTTCTTAGTCTTATGTTTCCTGATGAATTTTTCTTGATAGCTATTTTCAATAAAGGTATCATGTGCAGTCCTTAGTTTATCTTCGGTTACCTCTTCTGAGCATATAGCTCTAACACTGTGGCTTAGGTTCACTATTGAATTTCTTTAGTAGTGGAGAGTAACGAAGCTATGAAAATGTGTATAGTGTCCTGTCCATGTGCTTTTCATACGTAAATTTTTCTTTAAACTACTATCTGGTCTTCTTGTAAGGAAGACATCTTGGAAGGCAATTCTATTTTGGGAAACCTCTTCGCATGTGAATTTCACAGCAGAGTGTACCTCATTGAATTGGGTTATTATTGTGTTCCTGTCCAAATCAATGGAATTATAGTTCAGGAAAGATGCATAAATTATAATAAGCATGAAAATGTAACAGCAAATAGAATATCAAATAAAATTACGGAAATTTCCACAACAAATTGATGGTCATTAAAACCTTGATGACCAGTGGGTTGAGGACAGTGTCTGAACCAGCTAATTTTGGTTACATAAATTAGGTTTCTCAATGTAGATCCCAACAGCCTCAGTAGTATGTAGTAGGCGAACTTTTAAGGCAAAGATTATTCGGTATGCAGTAGATGACTTGGAAAGCCTTTCTAGCATCGATCTGGCTATCTGCTTCCACGAGATCAGATAGAACTGAGTTATGAATGGATTTCATTTGTCCTTTAGTTAACCACGCAGGGTGATGTTCGGAAATTCCATGAGAAACATGCTTGATTGTACAGCCTATTTAACTGGCTCCACAGGAGCGATCAAATTGGTAGATACACATAGAATAGGAGAAATTAGGTAGCTCCTCAAAGCGAAATAGGGATGGTTTTGAAGACACAGCATAATTCGGCAGTATTAAATGCTCTTTTCACAAAAGATTTCATCAGTTATCAAGTGTTGCTTTTCAAAGATGCTATTGACTACAAGTTTCATCACGAGCTGACATTAGTTGCAGAAACATTGGAACACCAGGGATTACTAGACAGCTATTTCATCCTAGTTTGGCCTTGTTTATTAGTTTTAAGCGGGACGCTTTTTAATGTAAGTATACGCTTGAACATAGAAATAAGCTCGTATGTCTTTTGGCATTCAAGGAAATACAAATATAAATAAAACGTATTTCTGTTATTAACAAAACTTATCATTGTGTGTAAACCACTGAAATATAATTATACTTTATTTGATCGTATTTCTGTTATAATACTCAAAGTCATGTGAGACAAACAACACAGATTGTGACAGAGATGTCAAACATCCATGCCGTAGAGATCCTGGGCCTATTGCTGGTTTCAGAATACCATGCTTAATAGGCAGAGCACCATGCACTGTAACCGAAGCAGAAGAACAGAAAACGGTTGGGCAACATGACTGTTTATTCTACAAGCGATAATGACACAGATTTACCATGCCAAAGTCTGTAAATATGCGTAAATGTAATACATATTGCGTCGGTGGCATAGCGGTTAGGACGCTCGCCGACCATGTGCATGGTCCGGGGTTCGACTCCCGGCCAACGCACTCCTTTAACTTGCTAAGCCAGTAGTAAGACTGGTAAAGAGGGAAGGTTGGGCATGAGGCTAGCAACCCCATCCTGTAAAATAAACACTGCTACAGAAACTTCAAGTCACTAGCTTGAAGCCCTATGTTCCACTGGGAACGTGAAGGAATAAAAAAATGTAATACATAACAATACTTCTGATCGTTTTTCTCCAATCTTCTGCCAACCACTACACGATTAAGCAATGACAGCCTTCTTGTCTCCAGCCAATGGAGACCAGTTCGAATAAATAACCTATCCAATGTTCACCAGCATTGACAGATGTAATGGAAGATAAAATAATTAATTATGATTTGTGTATGTCAGGAAGTACCCCAAGTACTTAGCAGTTTCTCTCATGTTTAAAAACAACAATTTTTAACCCCGTGTATCACCATATCGGATGTGTGTATGCTGAGTTGGTTGCTTTCTAATATAATAAAGAATTTATCCAACAAAGATGATTGTGAAAATTTAGAAACATAATTTCATTTGGCCTTTATCTTATGAGATAACTGGGTTCTGATTATACTGAGTTTTACACATAAATTAAAAGAGGTAGTTAGCTAACACAAATTGCCTCGTTCGGTGAGACCAACTGACAAATTACAAACACCTTCCTCTTTTCACCATAATTTTAATCTTAGAGAACTAAAGATGGATAAATCAAGAGTTCAGATTATTAAGCTTTAATTTTCAATTAATTTCAACTGTGCATCGGTGACACAGAGGTTGGATACTCGCCAACCACGCAGGTGGTCAGGGGTTCGATCCCCTGCCACCAACGCACTCCTTTGCCTCGTCAACCCAGTAACAAGATTGGTAAAGAGGGAAGGTCGGTCATGAGACTAGCAACCCCATCCAGTAAAAAAATAAACACCACTGCTACTGAAACTTCAGGCCTCTAGCTTGAAACCCTATGTTCCACAATGGGAACGTAAAGGAATAAAAACAAATATTTTTGTGTCACTTTGTAGGGATATGATTGGTTATAAGCTTGGGCATGGACTGCTGTCAGTTATAAAACCCTTTGAAAGCCAAAACAGAGTAATAGACAGCTGTTTGTCCCAGTTCGGGTCTCTGCGTCAGTGCAGATGCAGGATCTTCCGGTTAAAAGGTGATGTTATATACCACTCAGCCACTGAGACCCGGTAGTGATATCACATATATAGTCCTATGATTACAGATCAGACACTTTACAAACTGAATTATCAAGTTTACTCGTTTCAGTCTCACGATAACCGGAATCTCCAGTAATTATTAATCGCTAACAGTATTATTTATAATCATAATTTTATCAACTGGAACACTGCCTCGATGAGATTCTTTAAAACAGTTAGTCCCTTTTATAAATTTTGATAGCATTATTAGAAGACGGAGATTATCTGAAAAATGTGATGTATTAGCGCTATACATTTCGAACAATCTGATCACACATTTACTTGTCAAGTCAATACATATGGAAAGGTTAAATTAAACAAGGTGACAAAAAAAAAGAATTAAGAATAATTAACACAAACGTTTGGTAATCCAATCAAATAAGGATTACCAAGGTAGGTTAAGAGTAATGACAAACTGTTTTTGAATACACAAAGGGGGCTTAAGTTTATGAATGGCTATAGCCTCAGTGTATTTCAGTAAACGTCCTTGACCGTTTTTATAGATGACCTTAAAGGCTGAGTTAACATCAACCTTATGGTTCATCTCGATTAAATGTTTAGCTATAGACGAAGTTGGTAGTCTGGCACCTGCATTTATGGGCTTGTCACAATTCATCTGTTTTCCTAACCACTTTGGGATATGCTCTCCCACCCTCACGTGCAACGCGCGATTACTCCTCCCTATGTATGTATGTCCACACACACACGAAAATTGGTAAATTGTATGGGATGTGATATAATCACTTGTGCACTTTTGATGTTTCCAGTGAAGCATATTTTTGGCCTTTTCGACAATTACAAGCTGGGCTGCATAGTAGGTTCTACGGATGATGGAATTCAACCTTTGTCTCAAAATCCTACTATTTATTTCCCCATTATATGGTAATTTGATGAAAACCTTTTTCTTAGGGACGGTATGGATTGTAGGTTTAGAGGCTAGTTGACTTCTACACCTGTTTAAACTCTTCAAAGGATATCCGTTTTCAACAAGAGTATCCATCAATATTTCGTTTTCCTTGTCTAAAACATCATCCGTGCAAATACGCTGAATTCTCTTAAATAGACACTTCAGCAAGCCTCTCTTATATTGTAATGGACAGAAGCTGTGAAAATTAAGATATTGCCCTGTCCAAGTGGGCTTTCTGTAGATAGAACGTCTTATTGAGCCATCGTCTCTTCGACTCAGAAGTATGTCTATATTGACTTGACAAGTAAATGTGTGATCAGATTGTTCGAAATGTATAGCGCTAATACATCACATTTTTCAGATAATCTCCGTCTTCTAATAATGCCATCAAAAGAGATTCTTTAAACCATTCAAAATTCACTTACGAAACTATTCCCTGTGTATACATAATAAATCTCAAATGATACACACAGTTGTTTATAATTCACATTAATAATGCATAAATGCCGTAGGCCAACTGGATAGTCAAAAAATCATACAAGCAGAGGCTAAAATTACTCAGTAATAAATCAAACACCTGCACTCTATGTCTACGCTTGCATAAAATAAAAACGAAAAAGCCGTAAATATCGGTAGAATGCTAGGCAGACAAAAGGAGAGAAAACAGAAGTCTAATGAAAGAAACTATGTCAAATCAAAAGATTAATTCTTTTAAGTCAGTGTGCATTTTGTACATACATAATAATCTCATTTGCATAGTTCAGTGTTGAACAGCGATTAACTTCCTGTAATGAAAGATCATGTGTTTTTATATTATTGCACCTATGTGCTCAAGAGGGAACATAGTGCCTTTTACCGGAAATCTCTATTTTGATTTCTTTTCTGCAATCCTCTTTAACTGGCTCCACAACTTTTCGCAGGCTTGCATTACTTTCACACACGATGTCCTCCATGTTAACTTTTGAACAACACTAAATACGTCGTTTTCAATTCTGTTTCCCCTCAAGTGACTGACACGCAACAACACTAAGTGACTCCCTAGACTGTGTTCTACTCTTGTTTTTAATCTTTTCTGGCCAGCCATCTAACCTTCAATATGAAGTCAGAGAAGTGGGTAATCGTTGCTAAAAGTCTGCGGTAGACTGTTGGATATGCTTTTCCCGACGCAAGTGCCAATTTTCTGACTCATACAAAAGAAATGACTCACTTAACTTCGGTACTTGAAATTCGAAACTTGTTCCGTATGCTGAGTGCAGAAGATTTCCGACCTGACTTTGAAGTGATTAAGGTCTGCCTTGTCTTCCCGATTTTCGGATTTGTTGTCCTCGTCCGTGCTACCCACCTGTAATTGAAACGATGGCACCTAGATAAGTCAAGGAGGTGACCTGTTTCAAATTTCTCCCGTTAATAGTGATTAGTGCTTGTTAGTGTTGATTGGTTATTTCTATCGCTAGTGACCCCACCCTGGAAAATCAACCTATTCTCTACAGATACTTTGATGGGACGATGAAAGAAATAATAATTAAAAGGGTATAACGAGTACACGACTTTTAGGTGAAACGATGACTCTGGCTAAAGAAAAATAATGTCACAACTACATTTAGTATGTTATTTGAATAAAACTGATCAGAAATTGATTTCAGTTACAGAACCGTTGAAAAACAGCCGCTAGTTCTCAATAGCTGTTTCGTCCTTGTTTGAAACTCATCAATAATACCCACCTGTGATCCCATGAGGAGTGAAACCTAAGGTCTTTAGGTTACGAGGCAAGCATGCTAACCATTCAGCCACTGGGACGTAATCTAAATTCCCATCAATTCTGACTTCTACCAATTCCCCTGGATAGGATCCCTAATGATATAATAAGTGACTACTACTGAGGAGTCTCAAACAAGGAAAAAACACCTGTGCACTCCATGATGTCCAGTGGTTAACTAAGTAAAATCAATTCATGATCAATCCTGACATCAATTAAATTCCTGCAAACGAACACCTGAAAGGTCGAATAATTTCTGTAAGTAACTCACTGAATTCTATATCAGTGTAATGTAATTCTTTAAAATATTTTCTAGTTAACGAGATAGAAATATTTTATGACATCATTTAGGTGTGAAAATAACATTTTCTAAGAAGAGTCTTATTCATCCATCTTGAGGGTGAGTAAGGCGTTGTGACAAATCAACGGGAAGATCTGCTGATAGAGTTTAACTAAGAGATTCCAAACTATTGGTACACTTAGTCATCAGGACCTCTAATGAAATGAATGTTGTCATAATCAGTCAACCTGTAAATGAATTTCCATGGAACCACTTTATCCTACCATAAATTAGGCCAGTTAAAGTTGCAGATTCAAGGAGAAGCTACTGGTGAACACCATGATCAACCTTCATATTGTGTTCAATAACTCTATTAAGTTAAAAAGAATTAGACCTATATTGGGAAATATTTGTTAGAGAGAGAACAATCTTAGAACTGAATAATTTTGCCTACTATTATCAACTCATTATTGATTCTTACTAGATTATAACTATTATTAGCATTTTAGTGATAAAATCTTGAATCGTGTCTTCTCCAATTAACTTTCACATTGGACTTTATCAAATACATACATCTTGCTTGATTCGTGTGACCGTTCTAGGACAAAGATGAGTTGGTTTCAAGGGCAGTCCAGATACAGAAAAACGCATCTCCCCATCCAGCTGAACTTATTTATCGAATTTAAAAAAGTATATAAGAGTATTATAAGAAGATTAACAGAAAACACCTACAACATGTTTCATATTAGCTCCTTAAAATTATTCAAATTTAGCCAATAAATAGCTCAGTGTGCCTACAATTCCTATAATAATCCAGAATTCTTAAGACTGAATTTTACGAAGGTTTTTAATAGCAAGGTTGTATCACAACTTAAGAGAAAGGTTTTCGAAGGGACTTTTGGTGTAGTTAAATTGTATATATATGTATATATATATATATATATACTGTTGATTCTTTCACGAGCTAACCAATACTTGGTATTGGATATTTTTTGGAGGTAATCGGCAGGCAGCCTTGCTTGACCTTGTTGTTTTGAATTAGGTCATCTTCAGGATTTATTCTAATTCACATGACTTTAAAAAATTTAACCAGTGATGGTGAGTTTGTGGACCAGATTATAATAATGATAAGCGTCGAAAGTTTTGAGCGTCAGTAATAACGGTGATTATAATGATAACAAAAATAATGACAATAAGCTTAATGCAGGTGGTGATTACAATAATCAATGTAGTAATATGTGTATATGTAGACAATTCAATAAATAAATTAAGTTACGTAATACTAAAGGTGGGAAGGAAAGATAATCAGAGTTTAAATAAATATCATAAAAGTATGGAAGAAATGGAAAGTAAGAAAGAGTGGGAGGGTTTTAATTAGACTTTACCTAGGCTAAAGGAGAGACAATGGTAGAACGAACTCTTTTTATGCGAACACTAGGATTATTCTGTCTAATTAATTCCCATAGCTTCAGCAGTGCGTACAAGGTGGATAAGAATTCCATTCGGAAGGTATGATGGGATGCTAGAATTAGCAATGAAAGCAATTTTTCTGTGTCCACTAGGTGGCCATTGTCACCAATCAAATGGGACAGAATAGAACTTTTTATAAATTTTATTTGGCTTTTTCCGAACCACGAATAAAGATGCTGAGTAATACGTGTGTTGAGCTGTCCAGTTGTTCGCCCCATATAACTTTCTCCACAAGAGCAATTTAATTGGTCGATACACACAGAAGTGGCACAAGCGGTGGCGACTTTCCTTTAATTTGAGCAATCATAATTAGTCGGTAAATATTATACTGTCAGATAATGAACATCCTGTCCACACACACAACTTTCTCCTTGCTTCATCTCATCAGGTAGGGGAACTAGAACCAACTATGGAAGACTTTATGTTAGGATGACTAAGTTCAAAAGTCGACAATACCTTACTTAGCACACACTTTATGTGATGAGAAAAGTGTAAGGCAGGAAATTACCAAATTATTATGGAACTCTAAGTAAACGGCCCCATTTTCTCACCGTTAGATTGTTGTTAATGTTTTAATTTAATTTAATATTTATTTTCTTATTGAACAATATTATCCGTGTCAATGCTGTATTTTAATTAGATGCAATACTGTACTCCTGCATGCTGAAAATTCCATATTTGTACCAAACGTACTGTTTTCGAATAAAGCTATTATTATCGTTATTGTTATTATTAAGAAGGTAGGAGATTCTCAATGGTAATGCACTTCAAATTGTAGTCAGGCAGCTGAAGACAGTTGGCAGATCACTGTAAGTTGGAAAAAAGGTAGATATTTAGGCTAAAATAAGTTTTCAAAAACCTTTATTAATACTAGTGGACATCTACTTAAATTTACGCAGTATACTGCCTAAAATCTAAGAATTATCACCAAAAGCAGCCTACACTTAATGACTGTGTCAAGTGTTTTATTTCAATCGTTAGGACAGTGACTTTAACACAGTATAATTTTTCCTTTCTTTTCTCTTCGTTTGTGTGATGTAGATAAGACGGCGTAGTCCAGCTGAAGCTGCAGGATTGCGTGAAGGTGATCATGTGCTGGCGATTAATGGTGCAGATGCATTGGATATGTCACATGCTCAAGCTGTACAGATAATTGATCTTGCATCATATACACTGGAGGTGATTGTAGGCAGGTATGTTAACTGTCAAGTTTAATCAATTTGTAAAACAAAATTTTTCGAGTGGCTGATATTGTGATCAATAAAGGACACTGAATTTATACTATTATTATTTTTATTATTCCCTTGCGTTCCAAGTGGAACAGGGCTTCAACAACACTTCTACACTTTCTTCTATTTTCTACCGTCCTCTTCAGCTGGCTAACTCCACGATTGACCAAACTCTCTCATCTCTTCCTCACACAATCTCCTCCATGTCACCCTAGGACGACTCACTCATCACTTCCCATTTACGTTCCACTCGAGGGCCTGGCGTGCGATGTCATTCGGTGGCCTCCTCAGTATATGCCCGATCCATTTCCACTTTCTCCTACATATTTTTTGAGCGATCGGCTCTTGCTTGTTGGTTTGTTCCGATAGTTTCTTTTTGCTTATTCTTTCTGGCCTAGTTAACTAGCTCGCTAGTTTTCTTGCCGGTCCCAAGCCCGGGTAAAGAGGGAGGGCTGGATGTGGAGCTAGCAACCCCACACCCCTAAATCTTTCAAACCACTAGAGAAACTTCAACGCAAGGAAACTGACTACAAATGTTTTATTTATCATGCCTTTGACCTTGATAGAAAATGGCCTGCTTAGTAGGAAGAACACAGCACTCTTTAAGTAAACTGACAAGACTCTTCTGGTTTTCGTCGTGGTCTTCTGTCAACACAAACCTTATGAAAAAATATATACATGAATTTAAAGCCAGAGTACTTCTTCTACAAATCTACAACACTTATTATTATTGTATCATTGTTCCCTTTGGTTCCTAGTGGAACATAGGGCTTCAACTGCACGTCTCCACTTGCTTCTGTCTTGTGCTGTACTTTTCACTTGCGTCCATGTTAGTCCATACTGTTTCATCTCCTCCTCACACGATCTCCTCCATGTCACCCTTGGACGTCCCACTCGCCGCTTACCTTTCGGGTTCCACTCGAGCACTGGCCTGACGAGCGATGTCACTCAACGGCCTCCTCAGCGAGTGTCCAATCCATCTCCACTTCCTCCTGCATATTTGTTGGGCGATTGGTTCCTGTTTTGTCTGTTCCCATAGCTTCTTGTTTGTGATTCTTTCCGGCCATCTAATCTTCAGTATGGAGCGAAGACAGTTGTTGATAAAGGTCTGCAACAAGCTGTTGGAAATATTCTTGGTGACCCGCCAACTTTCTGATCCGTAAAGCAAAACTGACTTGACGTTTGTATTGAAAATCCGAATTTTGCTGTTGATGCTGAGTGACGAAGATTTCCAGATTGGTTTCAGGTTGATGAATGTGTTTCTCGCCTTCCCGATTCTCGATTTGACATCCTCGTCCGTTCCTCCTGTAGTTGAGACAGTGCTCCCTAGATAAGTGAATGAAGTAACCTCTTTCAAATCCCTCTCGTTGATGGTGATTGGCGCTGGATGTTTCTGCTGCTGTTGTTGTTGTTTGTTGGTTGGTTATTTTCATAACCTCCGTCTTGTCTATGTTCACCTGGCAGTCCTGTCTTTGCTGCTTCTTTGACCAGTTTGTCGGTTTTCGCTTGTAAGTCTTCGATTTTGTGTGCCATCAAACATAAATCATCTGCGAAATCCAGGTCTTCTAGGTTCTTCACGTCGGTCCAGGATATCCCTGTCTTCTCGTTTCCCACTGTCTGACGCATAATCCAGTCCACCACAATTAGGAATATCATTGGTGATAATAATCACCCTTGTCTGACTCCTGTGTTTACTCCAAACGCTTCGCTGAGTTTTCCGTTGTGGATCACTTGACATGTGCCGTTGTCGTACAGTTGTTGAATAAGGTTGATGAATATTTGGGGTACGCCGTAGTACTCGAGTAGTTTCCAAATTACTTCGCGGTCAACGCTGTCGAAGGCCTTCTCAAAGTCTATGAAGTTGAGGTAGAGATTTGATTGCCATTCCATGCTTTGTTCTGTGATGATGATGCGTAGAGTTGCAATTTGGTCAGAACATGGTTTGCCTTTCCTGAATCCAGCTTGTTCTGGTCGGAGTTGTGTATCCAGTGCGTCCCTTATTCTCTCCAGGATGATGCGACTCAGGATTTTACTTGGCGTCGACAGGAGCATGATTCCTCGCCAGTTCTTGCAGAGTCTCAGGTCGCCCCTCTTTGGTAGTTTCACTAGGTAACCTTTCCTCCAGTCAGTAGGCACTTTTCCCTCTTTCCAGATCTTTTACAATAATAGAGTCAGCATATCTGCTGTCGTCTCTGGGTCCGCTTTCAGTGCTTCCGGGGTATTGCATCTGGTCCAGCTGCTTTCCTAGCTTTCAGAAGCTCGATTGCATTCATGACTTCACTTTTCGTTGGAGGATTGGTGTCAACTTGCAGTTGTGTACGTGCTGTTGTTGGTATTACTGGACGGGTTGTAGGTTGTGGTCGATTCAAGAGTCCTTTGAAGTGGTCCAACCATTGTGTAATCTGTCTTTCTTCTTTGGTAATTGGGTTCCCTTGGCTGTCTTTTATAGGTTTCACTTGTGTTGATCTCTTCCCGGATAGAGACTTGGTTATCTGATATAGTGTCCTCAGGTCCCTTTTGCCTGCTGCCTTCTCAGCTTCAGTAGCCAGGTTGTCATAGAATTGTCTTTTGTCCTTCCTGGCACTCTTCTTCACTTCTTTGTCCAGTGCTGTGTAAGTTGAGTTCAGCCTCTCTTTCTCTTGTTCATCTTTGCATTGAATCATTTTTTCTTTCACCTTTCTCCTCTCCTCTATTAGCTTCCAAGTGTCCGTTGAGAGCCATTCCTTGTCTTGTTTCTTCTTTTTTCCTAAAACCGTTGAGCACGTTTCGTTGAAAATTACCTTCAGAGAGCTCCAATGGTCTTCCACGGATGATTCCTCAGTGGTGCCACGTAGTGTTTCCTGCTTTGCTCTGACAGTTGCAGTGAAAATGTCCTGTGTGATTGTGTCCTTCAGTTTCTGCGTGTTGAACTTGCATTGTGGCCTATCCCCAGGTATCCTCGAGGCTTTCAGCTTCACCTTGAAAGTCCCTTGTACTAGATAGTGGTCTGAACCCACATCTGCTCCTCTCCCCGATCTTGTGTCCAGTAGGCTCCGTCTCCACTTCCTTGAGATTGAAATGAAGTCTATCTGGTTTTTGGTGTGTCCATCTGGTGAAATCCATGTCGCCTTGTGTATATCCCTGTGTTTGAACACACTGCCACCAATCACCAAATCATTGAAGGCGCAAAAGTCTGAGAAGAGTTCGCCATTTTCGTTCATTTCACCGAGGGCCTCACGACCCATGGTGAGTTCTCTTCCTGTATTGTCTCCTCCCAGTTTCGCCTTCATGTCGCCCATCAGGATTTTGATATCGCTCTTTGGGACGTTGTCCATTACTGGTTGTAGTTGACTGTAGAAATCCTCCTTCTTCTCATGTTCTGAGGCGTTTGTAGGCGCGTAGCACTGAATGATTGTAACCTTTTTTCCTTTTGAGTTGAACCTGGCTGTCATTATCCTGGAGGAGATTGGTTCCCACTGCATGAGAGCTTTAGCCGCTGTTGGTGACATCATGATGGCTACTCCCTCGGTGTGCTCGTGATTGTCCTCTGGGTGACCGGAGTAGATTATTGTTTCTCCAGTGGATAGTTGGCTCCTTCCACATCCGTTCCATCTGCTCTCGCAGATTCCCAACACTTATATTTTATATCTCCTCATTTCTGCGGCTACCTGAGCAGCCTTCCCAGCTTCGTACATTGTACGAACATTCCACGTCCCCATCCTTATTTTCGCATTCATCGAAAGAAGGCACATCTGCTGACTGGCTTCCCGAAGGCTTTCACCAGCCCGCGTCATTTCACTTCCCCGATTCCAGCGAAAAATAAGGTCACTATTTGTAATTTTAGAATTTTGAATATATTTGTGCGTTGAAGTTTTAGTAGCAATTTGGTTAAGTTTTGGGGGTGGAGTTACTAGCACCACGCCCCAACCCTCCCTCTTTATCCGGGCTTGGGACCGGCTAGAATACTAGTGACCTAGTAATCTAGGTCAATTTACAACACTAATTTCCATAAAAATATGTACTACTGACTGAATGCGATGACTATCTGAACACCACTGACATCTACCAGTAGTACTTGCTAGGCAGACAGACAGAAGTGACTGAAGCACCAGATGGCCATTTTGGTCGTTTGGGGCCGCACTCATCACAAATGTATCAAGTTTGAATAAGTCCTTCGAAGTAGCTGGACAGAAGTGGGATGCTTTGGACTGATTCGGCTCTCTCAGCTCAGTCGAACTGGGTACACCACTGGTGAGCTATGTCCCAAAAAGAACAAAAAGGCTATCCGGTATTTAGATCACCTTGATCTGGCTGCTAGCAGACACTACTGGTTGATAGTTGTGGTGTACAACTAACTACTCATCTCAACCAATCAGTAGTATATAGTGTTATACAGTTGTGTTTGTTTTCTTAATCACCATTTATGACACCAAGCAGACCACATGTTGTTGAAATCTGAGTAATTTTGGTTTCCGAAGGAAACATTGTAAACTGCTGATCAACCTTCAAGTGTGATGACGAGTAAACATCAATCAGATAATCATTGGAAAACCGGGGAGTACTGGAAGGCGGTTTCGTCCTAGTGCTTGAGATATTTTAGCGGTACAAACACACTTTCAGGACTCGAACTCAAGGCCTCTTATTTATAAGGCGAGTCCAAACAGCATTCAACCGCTGAGACTCAATCCAGTGGCTCATGATTACCAACTTCTGCCAATTCACGTACCGAAGTCCTAAACTTATAAAAAACTGTCCTTATAACTTTTATCAATGTAGTTTTCTGGATGTGCTGATTTAACCTGTTACACGGTTTGATGTAAATGTGATTAAAGTTGTCTTTTATTATCGCTTGATTAATTTTTGATAATTGTTATTAGATGGTTGGTGTCAATCGGCAGGGAGCCTAGCCCAATCTAGATTTCGTGCTAGTTGGCACTCACCAGTCAGTAAGGCGTATGCATGATCTTGGAGGAACTCATATCCTCAATGAGATTCTAACCCGTGTCATCCAGTCATGCAGTCAGAGACCTTACTACTGAGCTATTCAGGTTGATGAGTGCCAAGTAGCACAAAATCTAGGTCCAAAGCTACTTGACAATTGCCATCAACCATCTATATATCAACAATTCAAATTCTACCGTACCGGAGAGCCATCTAGTAGCATGGTAGACAAACTGCAAACTAGACTGATAGAATTCAGTCTACACTAAAGGTAGGACTGGACACTTTACACTGGTTACTGATTAGTGTTCAATCAAAAATGATTTTTGACAGCTCGGATACTTCCGTTTTACGAAAATATTTATATACACTTGTTTTCACAACTGCAAAGCAATTTGTTTTGTCTATTAAGGATAACCAATGTTCAAAATATTTTTATTTATTGCTACGTATAGTCCAAAAAAAGACGCAAACAAGATACTCATAATGTAATTCATGTTTACCTACCGACAAGAAACCAAGTCTTTGAGCTGCTTATTTTAAAATACACCACCGTCACAAGTTCTACTGATAAGACTTTGTGAGTCGGTGGCGCAGAGGTTAGGACACTCGCCGACCATGCACATGGTCGGGGGTTCTATCCCCTGCCGATGCACACCCGATATCAATGGTCGGCTTACAAAATTAGGGCTACCGATATCACATACTGAAAATTCCATGCTTGTTCCAAAAATAGTGTGTGGTTTCAAGCTATAATCAAAATAAAATAAATAAATGAATAAATAGTACACTGCATGTAAGTAGTGCCTCCTGCAAAGATAATGAGTAACAGTGGGATAGATTAAACATTGCAGTAGAAAAATCAAAGATGCTTGCGAAACAACAAGATAGAAAGCATCAAAGGAAGGCAAAAGAAGCATAATACGGAGATTACAATTATACGCTATACGTATTTTGCCCTATCTGTACATTGATTTGCTATCAATTACTACCGTGTTCTGCTAATACAGTACTAATGCTGTTAGCGCTAGATATAATTAGGCTCATAAATAGAAGTTAAAATCTATTAAATCTTAGTATAATTATCGGAAAGTTTGTTAATGCGACTAACTAATTAAGTGATTTCTTTTACTAAAATAGCTTGTGATCATATGGCTAAGTGTGTGTTATAAATTGCATTCTCTATGAGATGTTGTTAGGCTAATTAAGTTTCTAAGGGGAAAAAATACCACCATACGTATTCCGTGTGTTTTATTTCCCTATCGTCTTACTATAAATATATACGTATTAATGAATCATCCTTAATGTAAGGAAACTATTGCTTTTATTTTGTCCGAATACAGAAACTGTAGAGTCACAGGGAATTTTATAAGCTTGATAATGTCTCTATAACTGGCTGTATTGTTCTTTCCTTCCATAATGTCATATGCCATTTGAATTTCCCAGGGTTCCCAATGATTCTCAGTTGTAATCATTATTAGACTGCCAGAGTATTCGGTTTACACAAACAGACAGAAGGCCAAAGCAACTTAAACATTCTCATTGAGTCATATAAAAGAAAAGGCTTTCAGCAAAAGAGTTACTCCTTTCAGCGATAACATTCTCAAGCTATACAATCGCATATTACTATTATTTATTATTATTCCCTTCAGTTCTGAGTGGGACATCGGGCTTCAACAACCCATCTCCTTTTCCTTCTATTTCCTGATGTCCTCTCCACAATTTCCCATAATCTCTCATCTCTTCCATTTCGTCACACGATCACCTCCATGTCACCCTTGCACCAACCACCCACTAGTCGCTTCGCATTTGTATTCCACTCGAGCAATGGCCTGCATTGAGCTCAATGCTATACGCCTTCTCAAAGGCGTATGCCTGATCCATCTCCATTTTTTCTCCTGCATATTTGTTGAGCAATCGGCTGCCGCCTATTGGTTTGTTCCCAGCCAGCTTGAGAAAGTTTCTTATTGCTCATTCTCTCCGGCCAGTTGATCTTTAGCACGGAGCCAATTAAGGGGGGAGCTATTGATAAAAGTCGGAAGTGGCTTGATGGAAATACTTTTCTTGACACGCTGCTCAAGTTTCTCACCCGTGTAGAAGAAGTGACTGACTGACTTCACATTTGCGTTGAAAATACGAATCTTCCTCTTTATGCTGATTGAGTTAGTGCAGAAGATTTCCAGGTGTCAGGTTGATGAAGGCGTATCTTGCCTCGCTTTTCCGATTCTGGTTGGCTTTGACATCATCTGTTCCTACTGGCTGTGGTTGAAACCGTGCTTTCCAGCCAGATAAGTGAAGGAAGTAACCTCTGTCAAATCTCCTCCGTCGATGGTGACTGGTGCTGGTTGTTGTTGCTGTCGGTCGCTTATCCTCGTCGCTACTGCAGATTGTATTGTCCTTTCTTCTCACACTATCACGTACCACTGGAATTTCTCATGATTCCCATTGATTTTCACATCTAATAATTACAGTCTTCTAGGGTATTCAGCTTACACTACCAGAAAAAATGCCAACCGGTTTTTACTTCATTTCATTAAATATTCTCATAAAACTATATACTACTGATTAATTGAGGTGAGTAGTTGGATACCACTGATATCAACCAGTAGTAGTGTTTGCCATCCAGCCAAATAGAAATGATTTAAACACCAGCATACTTTATTATATCACACGACAGGCTCTCAACTGGAACCCAAACGGGAAGCCGCTAGTTGGTCGTCAGTGCGAGGGTGGTGTGACATGGAGGAGTTCATGTAAAGAGGAGATGAAAACATGTGGGTAGACGTGGAGTTGGCAGAGAACCGAACGCAATAGAGACGTGCGACTGAAGCCTTATGTCCCTTTAGAAACCAAAGGAAACAATAATAGTTTATTACAGCGTATAGTTTTATGCAAATATGTTTTCTTTCTTAATTACCGTTTGTGGTATCGAGAAGGTCACACTGTGTGACATGGATAATTTTGATTTCCAGCGAAAACTGTGGTGAAAAATTTCACCTCCTCGAAGTGTGTAAACTGCAAAACGGATAAATAGGTAGCAAATTTTAAATCTGATTTATAGTGTTGTGGTGGTGTGATACAGGCGATGTATTCCAGAGAAATATTACTCTCACATATTCCCACAGTGCAATACTGCATTAGCAACAGAATACTATATTAGCTTAAAAGTCCCTATTGGGTCATATGAAAAAGAGAAAACGTTCTACGGAGAAACTCTTTTCGACGAATTCATTCACACAGCTGTACAATTGCATTTACATATAATTATTTGTGTGTATGTGTGTACATGAGGTTTGTCAAGTCTAAATAATTGATCAGGTAATACAAGAATGATCGAATATAGAAACAAGATTAATTATACCACAACTAAAGTAAGATTGAGTTAGTTAGTAAGTTAGATGACGTAATATAATCGACTGAAATGCTTCAACTTAGTTCAGGATAGCATCAGAGGTAATTACAGGTAGAGACTAATTAGAGGTGAGGTAGAGAATAATACCACTTAAATTACAACTGAATTTGAGCATGACGTGCCATGAATGACTAGAAATTGAGTGTTGGTCAAGTCAGTAACAGTGGTATTGAAGTGTAGAAATTAAATCGGGTGGTGGTAGAGAACAGAAAAAGTGAAAATTTAAAATATTACAATTGTAAAGACAAAATAATGCTAATGAAGAAACAGAAAGAAATAGAATTTACCTGTTGAGTACTAAGACAGATTACGTCGATTGCAAGTGTAGTGATTGAACGAGCTTCTTCTGTATGCATATTTCAGGACTTAGCAAGTGAATTGCCATTGCTTTCGCAGTTTGAAGAAGTCTGATACGTATACTTGTATTACCTGATTAATTATTTAATCTTGACGAACAACATGTACAGATACACACCAATAATTATATATAAATGCGATTGTACGGCTATGTGAATGAATTCGCTTAAAAGAGTCTTTTCGCAGAACACTACATTTATCTGAACATTCTATTTCATGTTGTTTATTGTACACCGAAATCACAGGCTCAGTAGGTGGTTAAAGAATATAAACTGTATAGATATAAAGAGCAGTTGGATCACTTGAAAATATACCTTGGCCTCCGTGTCTTGTCTTCAGCTCTAGGAGTTCAAAAAGAGCCTCAGTAAGGTGCCTCTTCAGTAGAATCCAACGAATATGCACTGAGAATACACTTGATGAGGAAGAGAGAACGTTGACACAAACTCTGATTGGTAACAGTTATCCAGACAAGTTAATCAGGAGATATAAAATAGTCAGAACACCAAGACCCACTATCCATCTCACCCTTAAGAAAGACATGTACATCAAGCTACACTATATGGAGCATCACAGCACCTTGACAACTAGACAAAGATTGAACGCTGCTGTTCAAAAGACTTTTTATCCAGTTAATATCATAATGATAGAGAATGTGAAGCCAATATATCTATCTAAGCCCTTAAAACATGCGAAAAATGATGTCATATCCCACTGTATTTACCTTTTTGAATGTACGTGTGGACACACATACTTAGATATGACTCATCGATCTCTGCAAGTAAGCGCTGAATTCACAGCATATTCCTAAATGGCTCCAGAAACAAATGGAATCTTCAGAACCCATTAATGGTGAGAACAGGAAACCTTGCTCTTCTACTGAGAAACATATTATAGAGACAGGAAATAAAATTGAGTGTTTACACATCTTTTAAACCCATGTATAAAACGTGTTTTGGGATTAGCCTAAGGTTTGTGGAAGCCCTAACTGGCAATTAGAAAGTTTAAACCACCTTTATGCGTTCAAAGCAACAATTCGTCACCACATTAAACCTTCTTTGGTAAACTTTGTTTTGATACCATAGCAGATGTACAACTACCCTTCTTACTTAGTTTAGTAATCTTCATTGGTACTTTGACTTTCGATATGTCCTTTAAACTTGACCTAAGTCTATTTTCTCACCTCTTAACTCTTTATTAACTTCATATATATTTCTATGACAAATCTGTGTGTAGTCAGATTGTTCGGAATGTGTTGCGCAAATTCATTACACGATTCAGACAAATTACGTCTTCTTATTGCTTTATCTATGAGCTCAGTAAATTTTGGTACACCGCTGATGACCTTGTCCCCCAAAAACGGTCGAAATGGCCGATCGATGTTTAGATCAGGTCGGACCAATATGTGTGGTATACAACTAAGGAATCATATGAATCAACCACTAGTATGTCGTTTAACGAAATGATGCTTGCTTTCTTGAATACCATCTATGGTTTGAAGTAGATCATATATTCTGATCAGAGTAACCTGCTCTCTGAAAGAAACTCTGGTGAGAGTTTCATCCCTCAAACTGTGTTCACTGCAAATTATGAATTAAATAGATATTCGCTGAACAGTGTTCAGGCACTCAGCTTGCATGGGGAGATATAAACAGTCGTGCCACTATATTGAACCTATTGAGAAGTAATGATAAATGCTTCAAAATATTTTTGTAGCTAACATATAACAACTTTTAACCTTTAAAACTTCATATTAAATATTTCTAACCCCTGAATAGTTGTTTATATCGACTGTCGTTTACAGACCGTAAAATACCCTGAGAAAACCATGACCTGAAGTTAATGTAAGCCCTATATAGTCCTCTACTAAACAACAACATAGAAATTAGAGAATTACTGAAGACCAAGGAGCACTGGACAATTGTCTTGTGCAAGTTCAGGACGCTCCAGCATTATCTGCCCACAACCGCACAACAGATTGAACGTGGGACTCTCAAGTTACCAAGCCACACTCTGTGGGTGACTCGTAAATTAACCTGAAGGTCACAGGTTTGATCCCTGGTATGATCACGAGAGCACGCAGTTGAAGAGCCACAAACCGAGACGAAATACCTATGCAGTACCTCCTTGTTTCCAAAGATCTTCCTGACTGATGTTGATTCGTGCCGAAATCTACATTGGAATTAATCTAGGGCCCCATGAAAATGTTGATTCTAAAATTATTTCTGTTCTTCTGGCCGTCCATTTATGCACATTTCTCGAAACACTATAAGGTATCTCAGCTGCCGTTGTACTCAGAAAATTCACAATGTTTTAAGGTATTTCTCTTTTTCAATTACTTCCTCTCATTTAAAGATATGAACGACAGCAAAAGATAGAAAAAGTTTATCTGGACAATAAATCTCTACGTTCTAAGCAAATACCTGAAGAGATCACAACAACTGAATTACAACTTTTTTGGGAGAAAGGAATGCCACTGAAACCAGCACGTAGAAATTGGCCTCCACCACCTCCACAGCAGTATGTTTCACCTCCACGATCACCGCCGCCTACAGCGAAATCACATTCAGTTTCTATACATGTTCCACCTCCAAGACCAGTTGTGATTCCAACGCCACCAGCACCTCAACCACAACCAGTACGTCCACAACCACCACCACCACAGCCTGTGAAACAACCTTCTATTGATCCACATATTATTCCCCATGATCCAGATGTAGCCAGTGTCTCAGTGAAACAATTGATGCGAGAATTTGATGTGCCACCGATAGCACCTGAATTGAAAAGTAAGTAATTGGTAATATTCATTCAGAAATAGTTGTAGAGGAGTTGAGTAATTTCAAAACTGTCCTTCTACTTACATAGTGATATTAATCAAAAACCATGGAAGACTAAGGCGAGTAGAGCTTTTAGTTGTGTTTTGCATTTCTAAAACTATCAACAGCATTAGATGATTTTTTCGACTTTTGAATAGGTACTGAATGAAAACGTTCCTGAAATCTTTCTAATATTGTTAAAAATCACTGAAGGGTTGGTGGTGATAATAAATTTACAGTTACAGATTACAAGGAGGCTTTTCATAATTGATGTATGTGATGCAAGATAAGTTGTAAACGGTAATAAGAAACCTAGGTTGAATGAGTTAACACTCAGTCATTCCATAAAATAATGTACATACCACTTTGGTGGATGTACTTTTCAAAGTTATCTGAAAAAAATGAAAACGTGTTTATAACTTGTCACGTATCGCTTATTTGTTACTTGTCCTTTGGGTTCCTGATGAAACTTTGAGTCTCAGCGCCACATGGCCATTGCCTTTGGTTCGCAACAGTATGTTTTAGGTTGCTCCATAACTTCTTATTTCCTCTTAGAATAATTTCATTCAAGTCACTCTTGAACACCCAAATTGTCTATCCCCATTCGAGTACCACTAGATGGAAACTGCTTCAACTCTGTAGAAGA
Source organism: Trichobilharzia szidati (assembly GCA_944472155.2). Lineage (NCBI taxonomy): Eukaryota > Metazoa > Platyhelminthes > Trematoda > Strigeidida > Schistosomatidae > Trichobilharzia > Trichobilharzia szidati. Next base: position 41,349,922 of record OX235272.1, on the reverse strand, counting down.
TTTCAACTTCGTGGACGATTTATGTCTTATATCACTCAAACTCAGAGATCTATAGACGAAAACTAACAACTTGACAGAAAAGTGAATATAAAGAAGGGGGAGGCGATGAAGATACCCACAGACTAACAACAATAACCATTAATCATTAAAAAAGGGAGAAGTTTGAAGGTAGTCACTTGTCTCACTTATCTACAGACAACATCACTTCAACTGCAAGCAGAACGAATAAGAATTTGAATGGCAGGATCGAAGAGGTAAGACAGACCTTCAACACCTTGAAATCAGTGTGGAAATCTTCCACAATCAGCATAGAGAACATGATTTTTTCTTTCCAAAACCTTTGTTAATTTAGTTCTTCTATATGGTTGAGTGATTCATCTCGTCACAAAAAGCATTTCCAACAGGCTATACTCCCGAACTTCGCTTCATATTGAAGATTAGATGGCCGGTCAGAAAGAATAAGCAACGGGGAACTCTGTCAATTAACCGACCGAGGACATATTGCCTAAGAAATATTCTAAGGGAAATAGAAATGCATAGGACACACTCAGTTGTTTCAACAGCTTATGAAGGTTTTTGGCTGGTTGGTCGCTTCACAGCCAGACTTCTTTATTGCTTGTCTTTTCTCATCAGCGATCTGGTCTTCAGTATGCAATGACAGCGGGACTTGATGAAAACCTGCAGGTACCTGTTGAAAATGCTATTGACAACGCGTGCGAAGTCGGCGTGTCAGTATTAGTTTTATGCTGATTGCAGTAGATTTCCACACTGACGTCAGAGTAATATGGGTGTGCTTTACTTCTACAACCCCGGCTTTGACATCCACATATATGCAGATTGTAGTTGAAGTGATACTGTTCAGATGAGATAAGAATTTGAGTTTCATCTAGATTTCGCCTCACCCTATCTGATCGTTACTGATGCTTGTCGTTATTTTTGTTGGCTGAACGTCTTCACCACCCCTCTCTTCTCAATGTTTATAATTTGTCACACATTTTCATATATTCCCCATCATTTTACAATAGTGTAAACTAGCTGGCCTATCGGACACTATTTCCACCCATAAGAATGATAATGATATCATCAAGTCAGCTAATATTCACTGCCTGACATTTTATTAGTTTACTTCTTACCGTTTTTACTCCCAATGGTAAACACAAGACCATCTGTAAGCAGACAGATTGATTTTAATTATTTTCTATAGGCCAATTCATTATCATAACACAAGAATTCCTTTACAACGCCTATGCCATTCATCAAATTGAGGGGTAATAATAGTGACTACCTAAAAAATTACTCTCCCACAACAGATTTATGAGTAGAAAAACAAAACAAGTGATTCCGCGGAAAGACGTTTTTCATTTATGAGTGTCAATCAATTTTACAGTGCTGTAATTAAAGAGCTGACTTGTGCGGGAAACATTTTACTTTCCTGAATTCATACTATTTAATCAAAATTAAATACAATATGAAATGACATAACATTCCTGAGAGAAAAGCGGAGTTCACTGTTCAACTGTAGTATAGTTGGTTTGCAAGGGTTAGTAATGTTTTTACGAGTTGATCACGGATTGATATCAGTTAGAGAACCATTGAAAACCAACCAGGGAGTACTGGACAGCTGTTTCATCCTAGTTTGGGAACCATCATCAGTACGCACCCACCACCGGGGTTCGAACCCAGGACCTTCCGGTTACAAGCAAGCAAGTTCGTATACCATTCAGCCACTGGGACCCAACCCGATTCAATGGCTAGCCCATGCATGAATTCTAACCTCCACCAATTCGTGATTTAGCGCGACCATTGTTATAGGTGGGACATCCATCCTCATACGTGACATCTGGATGGATCTCACTGGTCACTTCTCACTAGAACTGACTCCAGGAAACTCCATCCTGTAGCAAGTCACTAGCGAGCATCAGATTAATTTTCTATAGTTTGGTAAAACATAACTAACCCTTACAAACCAACTATAGAAAATTAATCTGATGCTCGCTAGTGACTTGCTACAGGATGGAGTTTCCTGGAGTCAGTTCTAGTGAGAAGTCGTGACCAGTGAGATCCATCCAGATGTCACGTGTGAGGATGGATATCCCACCGACGACACTGGTTGGGGTCGTGCTAAATCACGAATTGGTAGAGGTTAGAATTCATGCATGGGCTAGTCATTGAATCAGGTTGGGTCCCAGTGGCTGAATGGTATGCGAGCTTGCTTGCTTGTAACCGGGAGGTCCTGGTTCGAATCCTGACTGTAGGTGCGTACTTCCGATGATTCCTAAACTAGGATGAAACAGCTGTCCATGTACTCCCTGGTTTTCAATGGTTCACTAACTGATATCAATCCGTGATCAAACAAAATTTAGTATCATTTCAAACTATGAATTTATGTCATAATTATCTGATTCACTAATCGTCTATTGAATGAAATGTAAATTTACACCAAGTTCCTTCTCACTACTTGGCAAACTGGGTGCAGTCGGAGTAAATGTTATGGAATTTAAGTGTAACGGATGACAGATGAGAATGCAGTCTGTACCAGCACCAAAGACTCGACGCACGATACTAGTCACCAACTAATCTCTAATCAAAGTACTTGGTGCGGTTCTTTTGGAGGTCAATCTCAAACCAAAACAGCCCAGTGCTAACGCATCTGACAACAGCATTGGGTGATCCGAGTTCAAATCTCAGAAGGGACATGAGTTCCTACAAGACCGCTGATCCGTCTTGATGACGAGTTCCAACAAGCCCGAAACCTAGATCCAGAGTTGCAAGACGATGACCTCCAACCATCTAGTAGGGACAATTCAGAGTGTACCTTGATTGACAGAACTAAGTCTGCAGCAACACCTAGGAATAAATGCGTGATAGATTACTAGCTTACTTAGTATCTAGTCAAAAAAATCTAGGTTTCTGCAAGATTTACACCAGTCACCTTCAGATTTCCAGCCCGGCATCCAACTACATGAGCGATAAGACATCTGCGAATCGGAACATCATTTCTTTACAGCCTTTGCCAGTTATACTCAGCTGTCATGTTAATGAAACAATGTTACCTAGATGTTTGTCTGTCACCGAACTAGCCACTCAGTTAGGACTTCTTCCCATCGATTCCAATCCTACTGACTTAGTAAGACCATCTTGAATAGTCTTCGATAAGCTTTTCCTCCTCTAATTGAAGAGGAGAAGAACCAAGTGGATAGCTGTTGTGTTAACAAAAAGGACAGTTACTTATCATCTATTCGCATGATAATTAAGTGTGAATCATAAAGATTATATTGAAATGTAGGTGTGGATGCGTTTCATTGCTCCTATGTTAGACAGCCAGGTTAGTAATTTAGAGGCTACTTGTCTGAATCATGCCATGATCCAAAATTTTACTTCGGTCATCACGACTACCAGTGGAATCCAGGATAACGTGCATTTTGTCCTACTTGGGACTCCTCATTTGAATGTACCTGCATTCCACAGTATGTGATGGTGTCCCCAATGAGGTTTGAACCCCGTACCCATCTTTTCAAAGGTCAAAGTGTTATTCACTAGACCACTTAAGCCATGACAGTCACCCCTTTTACAACTGCACGAACTTATGCATGTATAGTGTAGGCTTAATAGTCCGAATGCCAACCGTCTTAGCTACTATATGCAGTGGACAAATACGCGGTCCATTGGAAAGATACGGTAGAATGCAATGAATCGCTTTGAATGCCTTCGTTTTTTCCACTAAATGTGACAAAAAGGAGCTTCGGATAGTTTTTCTTCTATCCTTTTTCAAACCCTAAAGGGAGATGGCCTATTCTTGGTTTAAGTCCTAGTCATTCGTCTCCTAGAGAATGACAAACATGGGTTTGTTGCGTAAAATATTCTCCGTATAATTCTGGCTAGTCTCTGAAACATAATTGCTATGAGTAATTACGTAATTTGTATGCTTACCGTCATCATCCCGTGTACGAACTGCCATGATTATTCAACTGTTTTGGTGTGTGATCAAAATTGATGTATCTCACAAGCATATTTGTCTGATTCTATTTTCTAGAAAAGAACTATGCTGACTCATCATTCTATTCGGATCCTTCAAAATATTATCCAACAATTGAAGAACAAATTGCAATGGCTAGACGAGTTGCCAACAGTCTGCACGATCCATATAATCTTGAATCAAAGGGGGCATGTATGTTTGAGAAACAACGACAAAGAGCAGAAAAATATGTCAAAGAAGGACCAGAGCCTAAACCAGATCCAATTGAATCAGTGAGTAATATTCAGTAATATTGTCGCTTGTTTTCTTTTTATGGGAAAGAACTAAACATTATCCAGTTTGAAGTAGAGTCCACAGAATTTCGTCCTTGAATCGTTGGTGCAGGGATAGAAAAAATGTTCAACAGAGGAGGGATAAGAGATGGCGGCGTAGAATCTGCGTTTGACGGCTGAACGAAGTGTTTGAGCTATCAGCTGCATAATCTGGTCACCTTTGAATGCCTAGGTTTATAAAGATAGCTTTCCTTGGTACAGAAGCTGTCTTTTCTAGATGTGGTCCATCCTTACGTATCTACATATCAAGAGGAAAATCGCCTGTCTATTTAGATTATGTGAATGGAATTTGATTTTTATAAGATAAAACCGTTGAAGTGTTGTGATATTACAGCTGCTAGATTTTCTAAGCTTTTAATGCTACGCAAACAAGAAATAAATGACCAATTTATTGTCTTTCCACTTGTTCTTGTCCACTCTACACAATTATATTGATAAGTCATTTTTTCACACTTATTACGTCATGCCAACTTCTGCCTATTTTCTAACTTCCAGTTAGTTATCCCTTCTGGGTTACATCTTAATTGTGGTGGACTGGATTATGCAGAAAACTGTGGGGAGCGAGGAGACAAAAGTACGCTGGACCACCGATAAGAAGACTCTAGAACATTTGGACTTCGCAGATGACTTATGTCTAATGGTACATAAACTCGAAGACTTAGAGGTGAAAACCAACAAACTGTCTGAAGAAGTGGGGAGGCAGCGAAGACAGGAGAGAATTCAGCTGAACACAGAGAAGACGGAGGTGATGCAGATACCCACGCACCAATAGAAACAACAACCAGCACCAAACGCCATCAACGGAAGAGATTTCAAAGGGGTTACTTCCTTCACTTATCCGTCCAGGAAGCATCATTTCAACTACAGGCGGAACGGATGAAGATGTCGAAGCTGACCAGCCAGCCAAAATCGAAAAGGAAAGATACACATTCATCAACCTGAAACCCGTTTGCAAATCTTCTGCACTGCACTCAGCCAGCATAAGGAACAAGATTCAAATTTTCAACATAGATGTGAAGTCAGTCAGTCAGTCACTTCTTCTGAGAGGATCAGAAACTTGACCAGTGTGTCACGGAAAGCACTTCCAACAAGTTACAGTCTTTTATCGACAGCCACCCACTTCGTTGGCTGGCTCCACACTGCAGGTCAAATGGCCACCCGGACTGCCGACTAGCCAGCCAGAAAGAATTAGTAACAAGAAACTCTGGCAGGCAGTGAACCAACGAAGAACCGATTTCATGCATTTATTCCCCTTGATGAATTTGAATAAAGCAAGAACGAAAGTGGGTTGTGCAGAATATTATGGTACCATCAATTATTTCGTTGGCTTCTCATCAGTTGCTTTACAGCCCAAATACATAATGAGGTTTGCGTACAGAAAAGTTTTAACATACTTGCAAATTTTTACATGTTGCCAGTTGACAAAAAGTTCCACAGTAAGTGAACAGTGCTCAGAAAATTGCGCTTATATAGTTTTTACACATGCAGTTCAAGTTTAAACAAAATAGATGTATGCAT